>SJXQ01000625.1:112516-262423 GCA_006408695.1 Aepyceros melampus
GCTGGGGCCAGAGGTGACGGGGGCGCGCCCCCCGAGGGTGTCCGCGCCGGCCGGGAGGGCGGGTCAGTGCGGACCAGCTGCGCTGCCCCCGAGGCGCGGGTGGGACATTAAGGCTGGGTCTGAATAGGGCGGCGGAGACGGGCTCTGGGAACGCCACCAGATGACACGCCAGCGACGGGGCCATTTTCCCCTAATTGCGAGGCCGGTGGGTGCGCAGCGGCCGGAGACTCCAAACGCGCGCCGAGGACGCAGCCTGGACGCCGCTGGTGGGTTTTGTGGTGCCTTTTTTGTTGTGTTTTAAGTCCTTCATTGGAAGCGGCTCAATAAAAGTATTCAGAGTCCCTCTCAAGTTGCCTTTTAACCGGAGTTCCCCCAACTTATTTCTTGGTTCTTTCGGTTGACATGGTGCAAAGAAAAGTCAGCGAGCGTGTTGCTGAATTGCAATGTCTCGAGGCACCTCTACATTCAACGCTCCTCTGCCGGCCGCTGCCGAATGAGCCCGCACTCAATTCGATTTTCCTTGCTGTTGGGCACATTTAGGAGCGCCTCTATTTGTGAAGTTCATTTCTAGGCAAATGTATTCAAGAGCTGATGGGAATGAATAGGACCGTGTGTCAGCCGCCCCTAATTGGGATTAAAGCACTTAGGAGCATATGCAGAGAGTGACAGAAATTCTCAGGTTGCATTGTGTTCAGACTTCCACCCGCTTGGACACTCCTCCTCCAAGGGAGATTTATAAAGCTTGCAGGGAGAAACTGAGGAAAGAAAAGCGAAACGGAAAAGAGACGGGCTAATGGCTCAGGATGGGGCTGTGGTTCAGCAAGTGGTGGTGACAGCTTCTGAGAAAAGATGTTGGAGATAATTGAATGCGGGCGGGGGAGCGGGTCTGAACTCTTTAATCAGAAAGGCGGAGAGTTAAAAGGCGAAATAAAGGTGTTCTTGAGATTCCCAGACGGTTTTTCTCCCCCTTTCCCGGCCTCCCCTTGAAGAGCTCGGCTTGCTTTCTCTTAATCTCTGCCTCCATCCCCACCCCCAAAGAACATACCCTCTCTCGGGGCAATAATAAGAACAATTTGGTATTTGAATTGGGGAGAAAAAGTCAAAAGAAACAAAAGTATCTTCTCGTGTATGTTAGAGAACTTCACATCCAAATAAGTCAATAAAAGTATTTTCTGATGTTTGTGTGTAAAATACACACACAACAGTTAAATCACAAGCATAGTGATGTGTCTCTATACAGTCATATGTGTATGAACATACAGTCAGATGTATGTTTTCTTGTAAATCTCCAAAGAGGCCGCTGAGTTTCTGAGCTGAAGGAGACGAGGCCTTTTAAAAAGCTGGAAATCAGTCTGCTTTGAGGCTGGGACAGTTGTCTAAGCAAAGAGCAGTGACAGCCTCTTTTAGCCCCTGAGGAGCAGGGAAGCCAGAAATGACATGAAAACTAAAGAATAGTAAGGGGAACACAGATTATCTGGATTTCCTTGTTTGTTTCTAAGCTTGGGGCCAGATGGAGACGTCTCACTTTCGGTGTCATTTTGGTACCATAAGAATGTATTTCCTCCTCCCTTTAATTGGAATGTATTCCCCCCTCCCTTTAATTGGAATGTATTTCCAATTAGAGTTATTTTGAGATTTAATTCTGTTTTAAAATCTACATGCGGCAAGAGAAAAAAGAGGAAGAGAAAAGGCAGTTGATGTGTGCACCTGGATAAGGAATAATATAACCAGTGGTTTTTGTAGTAAGTTTCTACTCAAAATTGGTTCCCAGACTCAGTATATCTAGAGACACTTCCCCCTCCTTGCCTGATGGGAAGGTGAGTTCTCCAATTACAAGGAGGATTTCAGGTCAGAGAAGGTGACCATGTGACAGATGGACAATCCCCATTGGTGAGCCATGAGTCAAACATTTTTTTTCTCTCTTCAGTTCCTTCATGGACCTAAAGCCTTCCTTTCTTCCCAATCAAGCCCACCTTGTGAAGAAAAAAAATGTAAATCTATATTCAGGAAGCACAGAATTTTCCTTTAACCCATGATCCAGTGGACATATGGGGCGGGGGCATGGGGGGCGGGAAGCTGCCTAGCAGGCACTGTGTAATTCCTAGGACAACCTGTGAGCCATGGAAGTTCATTAAATGGTCATTATGATAGCAATAGAAATAGAACAATTAAAAAAAAAAACCACCCAGCTGAATGTCACAACTAAGAATCAAGTTCAGGTTCATGACCAGCATCTCTGAATAACGATTAGTAGATTTCACTAGTAGGAGTAGCATCCTGTGTACTCTCCTAATTCACCGCTAGGTATGTGTTTGTCCAGTTGAAAAGTCAATTTCATCACTCATGTTATTCATGCTTGCGCTGTTATGTCCATGACAAAATGATATGTTTTAGCTTCCTGAAAGCATGTTTGAATTTTATAGTAGGGACTTCACATTCAGAAAAGCTTTCCAAATAGATATATGATCATGACATAAAAAATTAGATGCAGTTACAAAAGTACGTTTTTATACATCTATACAAAAACATTTTCTTTGTTAAACAGTTTTATTGAGGTATAATTTACTCACCATACAATTCACACATTTAATCTGTACAATTCAATGTTGGTGGGTTTTATTTATTTACTTATTTTTAGTATATTCACAGGATTTTGCAGCCATCACCAGCAGTCTGATTTTAGAATATTTTTATCTCCTTTCCCCAAAAGAAAGCCTATACCCATTGGCTATCACTCCCCATATGTTTCCAAACTCCCTAGTTATAGGCAAGCATCAGTGCATTTTCTGTCTCTAAAAGTTTGCTTACATTGCACATTTTATATAGATTGAACCATACAATACATGATCTTTTGCAGCTGAATTCTTCCACTTAGCATAATTTATCAAGGTTCATCTATGCTGTAGCATATGTCAGTATCTCATTTATTATTATGGATGGATAATCTTGTATTGCATAGATATATCATATTTTGTTTATCCATTTATCAACTAATAGATCTTTAGTTTGTTTCTACCTTGCTATTATGTATAATGCCACTGTGAACATTTGCACACAACCTTCTGTTGCATATATATTTTCACTTGTTTTGGATGCATACCCACGAGTGAAATTGCTGGGTCTGTATTAAACTGTTTGAACAAAAGTCAAACTGCTTTCCAAAGTGTTGCACAGTTTACATCCTACCAGTGGTTTACAAGTGTTCAAGTTTCTTCATATTCTCCAACATTTCTTATTATTTGCCTTTTTTTTTCTCTTTTTTTACTATACCCATCTTAGCAGGGGTGAAGTAGAATCTCATTGTAATCTTATCTACATTTACCTAATGACTAAATGGCTAATGCCCAAGCATCTTTTCATGCCCTTCTTGCAATTTGTTTACCTTCTTTGGAGAACTGTCTATTCAAATCTTTTCCACATTGTTAACTGTCTTGTCTTTTTATTATTGAGCACAGATACATTTTATAACTATAAAAATACTCAACAAAAAAACAGGCTATTAATTTTAACCATCATTTTTTTTTCTCTTTTTTTACTATACCCATCTTAGCAGGGGTGAAGTAGAATCTCATTGTAATCTTATCTACATTTACCTAATGACTAAATGGCTAATGCCCAAGCATCTTTTCATGCCCTTCTTGCAATTTGTTTACCTTCTTTGGAGAACTGTCTATTCAAATCTTTTCCACATTGTTAACTGTCTTGTCTTTTTATTATTGAGCACAGATACATTTTATAACTATAAAAATACTCAACAAAAAAACAGGCTATTAATTTTAACCATCATAACACCACTATGAGGTAGATTTTATTATTTATCTTTTGCCAATGAGGAAAGTTCAGAGGGGTTAATAAGCTTGCTTAGAGTCACCCAGCAAATAATAGAATTCCTCTCACACCTTCTGAGACCCAAACCCAGGCTATATTCACCTGACCACATTCTATTCAGAATTTTTAACTGACTTCACATATCTTCACATGCTCCTTTCTGTGAGGATCATTAAGTTATCATGGGATGTCCTAGTGGTTGAGAGAGTGGGCTCTAGAGGCAGACTGCCTGGATTCAAATCCTACTTCTGATAGTTACTATGCATGTGACCTTTAGCAAAGGTAACCTTTCTATTCTTCAGTTTCTTCATCTGTAAAATATGCATAATAAGCAGACCTTCTTCATAGGATTGTTGAGGGGATTATGAGATGTTGATGAAAAGTGCTTAGCATTAGAACTCAGGACAGAGGATATATTCAAGAATGTGAGTTATTAATATTTTTATGATACCTATGCTTAGCATTCACTGAGTCCTATGATAAGGTATTGTACTACTAGGCTGGAAATTGTACGTGATAAGTTAGATCAAGCAGGATTTCTGACACCAAGGACCACTTGCTAAGGCAGTCACATAAGATATATAGTCATGTGTGTCTCAGGGCAACAAATAATTCATGAGGGGAAGCCTCATTTTATAGACACATTCTAGCTAACAAATGAAGGAAGAGTTCAACAATTCAAATATTATGGCAACCCTTCATAGAATAATAGATAAAGTCAATGATCTTCAGTGATGACTAGCATCCCAAAGAGCAAGCCTCCGAATGGAAGTATACAACACTGCCTATGAAACAGACTTGTCAAAACAAGCAAGCAAGCACTTGAATCTGATTCCTCTGATAATAGGAAATAGAGAGGACCGATGAACTTGATAAACAAACCCATGAGGATACAGTCCGAGAAACAGACAGACTGTGGAATCCTCTACTGGACAAATGACCTGTGTCACAAGTAGGTTGCAGGGGGGAGTAGGAAAGAGAGAGGGAAGCAAAAGATTTAAAGAGGCTTAAAGGATGTCATGGTTTTAAAATATGTCCACAGATTCTTTGACAATCCTCCCCTCTAAAGGTGGAACCTTGAGTGTGAGTCAGACTTAGTGATTGGTTGGTCACAAAGTTGCAAATGTGTGAATTTTGAGACTAGGCCATAAAAGGCATTGAAGAGTCCACCCTGATAATTCTAGAACTGATTAGATATTTAATGATAATTAATAATGTTAACTACAAGTGGAATAATTATACTTATTAATAGTATAATTGTAATTGTAGTATAATTTTTAATCCTTATTTTTCAGAAATACATGCTGAAATATTTAAAGATTAAACATGATGTCTAGGGTTTGCTTCGAATAATTCTAAGGTGGGGGGCAGCAGGTACAGGTATAGATCAGGGTTTTTCAACCTCAGAGCTATTGACCTTCTACATGATAATTCTTTGCTGTGGGATCCGTCCTGTGAATTGTAGGACATTTAGCATCATCCCTGATCTCTACCCACTAGATGACCAATAGAACCCCTCCCCTAATTATGACACCAGACATTGCCAAAATGTCTGACAGTGTCTAAGGGTAAAAATTACCTCCAGTGGAGAGCCATTGAGTATAGTGAAACAAAATTGGCCATAAATTGATAATTGTTGGATTTGAGTGATATAAGCATGGAATTGATTACACTATTCTCTCTACTTTTCTATGTGCTGAAAATTTACCAAATAAAATGTTATTTTAAAATAAGACTAGGACTTCCCTGGTGGTCCAGTGGTTAAGACTCGCACTTCCACTGCAGGTTTGATCCCTGGTCAGAGAACTAAAATCCCACATGTCGCCTGGCTCAGCCAAAAAATAAGCAAATAAATGAGTAATAAAATAAGATTTAACTTTTTAAAATTAGTAAGGCAGAAGAGATCTGAAACAAGCAATAGATATGTATATGTTGCTTATATCCCACTGAGATGCGTGAAAAAAAAAATAGGTTCTTTGTTCTGTGTTCTTTCAAGAAGCTATACGAGAGATGCTTCTTCTTAAAAGGTCATAGAACAAAGAACCTATTTCTTTTCATGGATTTCAGTGGGATATAACAAGGGATGGGGCTTCCCTGGTGGCTCAGACAGTAAGGAATCCATCTGCAATCTGGGAGACCTGGGTTCAATCCCTGGGTTGGCAAGATCCCATGGAGGAGGGCGTGACAACCCACTCCAGTTTTTGCCTGGAGAATCCTCATGGACAGAGGAGCCTTGTGGGCTAGCTACAGTCCATGGGATTGCAAAGAGTCAGACATGACTAAGCAACTAAGCACAGCACAAGGGACGTGTCAGAGGGAATGTGTTGAGTTAAGAGTCTGTGATCTAAATGGCCATCTGGAATCTTCACAGCTACAGTGGTACCCCACCAGGTCTAAGGAGCCCACAGGCACAGTGTCCAAAGCTCTCACAATCAGAAATGCTAATCCGGTGGCATTAAATAAAACCTGTTCTCCTTTTCTCAGTTGTAAACAGAAACCACCAAACGTGCTCTGCACTTAAGTCAGTTATAAATAGCCTACATTTATTGCATTTGTACAAATACCTTCCTTTAAAAGAAATCAGTAAAGTTAGTCTACATCCATCCTTGACATTTCAAATCCTGCAGTTCTGTTTTGGAGACCAGTCGAAGAGGAGGCAGCAGGGAGGAGCAGAGTCTTCTGTATTACTGTTGAGTTTGGAGTACTGTGCCCCTGACTTGATGCCCCCAACTTAAGACATACCTTCATCAGGGAGGGTTCTTATGTATTGTTATGTGTTGAATTGTGCCCGTCAAAGTTCATACATTGAAGTTCTAACCCCTAGTACCTTATCTGGAGATAAGGAATTCACAGAAATAATCAAGTTAAAATGAGGGTGGGCTCTAACCCAATATGACTAGTGTCCTTATAAGAAAATGAAATTTGGTCACAAAAAAGAGTATCGGGAAAACATCATATGAACATAGAGACAACTGTCTATTAACACAAGCCAAAGAGTTAAGACCTGAAAAAAAAATGGAGGCACGAAGTAGGATATTCTCATCAAAGTTATAAAGGTCATAATCGATTCTGGTAGCAAAATATTGTAATAATAATATGCAATTTCACTACATTACCTTATTCATTGTAGTAAAGTTTCCTATTTGCCTCCCAAGTATCAGTTTTCTCCATCTTCTAACAGAACTCTAATTACATCACATTTCAGTTGGTTACATTGCTGTGGCAGCAAGGCTGTGTGTCCCAGGTTTTTTGTAGCTAGATCTGGTTAATGTGATATAAGCAGAGTGCTGTCTGAGACTAAGAAGACAACTCAGTTCCCTTTGCCTTTCTCCATTCTGAGTGCAGACACAATGGCTGGCACTACAACAGGCTTTTTGATCTATGAAATGATCCTGGGTATGGAAGCCATATTAAAAAGCAAAGACATCACTTTGCTGACAACAGTTCATTTAGTCAAAGCTATGGTTTTTGCAGTAGTTATGCAGGGACATGAGTTAGACCATAAGAGGGCTGATTGCCAAAGAATTGATGCTTTCCAATTGTGGTGCTGGAGAAGACTCTTGAGAATCTCCTGGACAGCAAGAAGATCAAACCAGTCAATCCTAAAGGAAATCAACCCTGAATATTCATTGGAAGGACTGATGCTGAAGTTGAGGCTCCAGTACTTCGGCCACCTGATGCCAAGAGCTGCCTCACTGGAAAAGACCCTGATGCTGAGAAAGGCTGAAGGCAAGAGAAGGGGGTGGCGAGGATGAGATGGTTAGAAAGCATCACTGGACATGAATCTGAGCAAACTCTGGGAGATAATGAAGGACAGGGAAGTCTGGTGTACTGAAGTTCATGGGGATGCAAAGAGTCGGACACAACTTAGCAATTGGACAACAATGGCAACTTTTAGTTTTTTAAGAAACCTCTGTACTGTTTTTCATAGTGGCTGCACCAATGTTGATTCCCACCAACAGTGGAGGAGGGTTCCCTTTTATCTGCACCCTCTCCAGCATTTATTGTTTGTAGACTTTTTAATGATGGCCACTCTGACTGGTGTGAGGTGGTACCTCATTGTAGTTTTGAACTGCATTTCTCTAATAATTAGTGATGTCGAGCGTCTTTTCATGTGCCTATTGACCATCTGTATGTCTTCTCTGGAGAAATATCTATTTAGGTCTTCTGACCTTTTTCATTGGGTTGTTTGTTTTTTGGTTATTGAGTTGTAGGAGCTGTTTGAAGATTTTGGCGATTAAGCCCTTGTCAATTACATTGTTTGCAAATATTTCCTCCCAGTCTCTCTGTTGTCCTTTCTTTTTGTTTAGTTTCCTTTCTATGCAAACACTTGTCAGTTTGATTAGGCCCAATTTGTTTCTTTTTGCTTTTATTTCTATTGCCTTGTGAGACCGGAGTGGTCAAGTTCTTTGGAGAATGCTAATCCCTCCAAATCCCAGGAACTGGAATTTGTTTATATCAAATCTTTATGTGAGTCAAGATTAGCTTACAACAAATACGACAGTTTGTTTTCTCTTACTGGGATTGGTTTAGAAATGTGCATGTGAAACAATTCTGGCCAAAATTACATGAGGGTAAGTTTTTTAGAGATATACAGGAAAGGTTTATATTGATCTTGGAAAGGGTGTACAAAAGGAAAGTAAGAGTGAGAATGTTAGTCGCTCAGTCATGTCTGACTTCTGTCACCCCATGGACTGTAGCCTGCCAGGCTCCTCTGTCTATGGGATTTCCCAGGCAAGAATACTGGAGTGGGTTGCCATTCCCTTCTCCAGGGGATCTTCCTGACCCAGGGACTGAACCCAGGTCTGCACTACAGGCAGACTCTTCACCATCTGAGCCACTAGAGAAGCCCCCCATTTATTCTGTTTTGAATATGTGAGGATGAGATTCCTAGAATAGTAACAATCAATCACAAGGAACAAACCAGAGGACAGAAACCAACATGCTAACGAGACTAGACACTTGTCATTGAGCCATTCTGAGACATTGAATCAACCAATCTTACAGGGGCTCAGACGGTAAAAAAAAATCTGCTGGCAGTGCAGAAGACCTGGGTTCAATCCCTGGGTCAAGAAGATTCGGTGGAAAACAGAATGGTAACCCACTCCAGTATTCTTGCCTGGAGAATGTTATGGACAGAAGAGCCTGGCAGACTAGAGTCTATGGTGTCACAAAGAGTTGGACACAACTGAACAACTAACACTTTCACTTTCACAGCAGTTCTGTCTTCAGATAAATCAATCATATCAGAAATGATAAGTGCTATGAAAGAAAATAAAGCACAGTTCAGTTCAGTCACTCAGTCGTGTCCGACTCTTTGCAAACCCATGAATAACAGCATGCCAGGACTCCCTGTCCATCACCAACTCCCGGAGTTCACTCAGACTCATGTCCATTGAGTCAGTGATGCCATCCAGCCATCTCATCCTCTGTCGTCCCCTTCTCCTCCTGCCCTCAATCCCTCCCTGCATCAGAGTCTTTTCCAATGAGTCAACTCTTCGCTTGAGGTGGCCAAAGTACTGGAGTTTCAACTTTAGCATCATTCCTTCCAAAGAAATCCCAAGACTGATCTCCTTCAGAATGGACTGGTTGGATCTCCTTGCAGTCCAAGGGACTCTCAAGAGTCTTCTCCAACACCACAGTTCAAAAGCATCAGTTCTTCAGCGCTCAGCTTTCTTCACAGTCCAACTCTCACATCCATATATGACCACAGGAAAAACCATAGCCTTGACTAGACGGAGCTTAGTCGGCAAAGCAAAGCAAATGGTAAAAAGACTGATGGAGGAAGATGCTAGTTTATATGAAATGGCTAGGAAAGGTCTGACGGATAAGGTGATTTTTGAGACTCAAAGGAAGTGAGAGAGAAGGCCATGTGAGATATCTGGGGAATGTGCAAAGGCCCTGAGGTAGAGGTGTGCCTAGTAACTTGCAGGTACAGTGAGGAGGGCAGTGTGACTGGAACACAGTGTGTGAGGAGAGTGGTAGGAGATGAGATTAGAGAGAAAGTAATGGGGACTATTCATCAAGGGCCTTTTGAATCATGTTAAGGACTGTGTTTTTTTTCCTCTGATGATATGGGTAATCATTATAGAATTTTGAACAGGGGTGTGACACAATTGGAATTTTACTTTAGAAGAATCACACTGGCTGCAATATGGACAACAAGGTAAAGGGGAAAAGGTAAAGTAGAGACCAGTTATGAGACTAACAGTATCCAGGGAGAGATGATGGTGGTTTGGACCAGGATGGTAGTGGTGATAAGAAAAGGCAAACTTTGGGAGATGTTTCCAAGGCAGAGCCACCAAAATTGGATTGGGATGTGAAAGAAAAAGAAATCAAGGTTATCTCCTAGGTTTGGGGCATAAGCAAATGGTTAGGATGGATTTGTTATTTACTAAGATGAAAACAGAGATCAGCCCTGGGATTTCTTTGGAAGGAATGATTCTAAAGCTGAAACTCCAGTACTTTGGCCACCTAGTGCGAAGAGTTGACTCATTGGAAAAGACTCTGATGCTGGGAAGGATTGGGGGCAGGAGGAGAAGGGGATGACAGAGGATGAGATGGCTGGATGGCATCACTGACTCGATGGATGTGAGTCTGAGTGAACTCTGGGAGTTGGTGATGGACAGGGAGGCCTGGCGTGCTGCGATTCATGGGGTCGCAAAGAGTTGGACACGACTGAGTGACTGAACTGAACTGAACTGAAGATGAAAAAGACCTAAGAAGCAGCAACTAGGGGAAACACAAGTTTGCATTAGATTTGAGATGTCTATTAGCATCCAAATGGAGAAATTCAGAAGAAAGTTGAAATATATAAATTTATAATTTAGAGAAGCAGTCAAGCTGGAGATGTAAATTGGGAAGTCATCAGTATATGTGTGTATACATGTTAGTATACTCTGTCATGACTATATATAGAGTCACGATAATGGATGAGCTTGTTAAACGAATGAGTGTATATAGCAATGAAAATCCAAAGACTGAGCAATGGGGCACTTCAACTTCAGAAGTCAAAGAGGTGAGGAGGAAACAGCAGAGAGGACTGAAGGAGCAGCCCGTGAAATAGGAGAACTAAAAGAGGAGTGTCCCGGAAGTCAAGTAAAGTTTCTAGAAAATAGAATTATGATCTCTGTCAAATGCTGGTGAGAGATCAGGTAAGCTAAGGATTTAGAAGTTGACCACTAGATGTGGCAACATGGTGGTCAATGCTGACTTTGGCAGAAAAAGTTTCCATTGGACTGATGAGGGTGAAAGTCTGATGGGATGGGGTTCAAAAAAGGATGAGAGACGAGAAAGTAGGGACAGCAACTACAAGCTACTTTTAGAATGATTCTTGCTATAAAGGGAATCAGAGAAATATGGTAGTAACTGGAAGAGAATATGGGATCAAAGACTTTATTGGTTGGTAGATACTAGAGTAGGCTTGTACAATGATGCTAATAATGCACACATGAGGAAATATTAATGGTGCAAGAAAAAGGAGGGGACAACTGATGAGTTAATCGAGGTAAATCAGCATGGTTGATAACATACCCCTGAACACTTGCCGCGCCCTGGGAGACAGGCTCACAACTCAGTCCCTGTGCTACTTCACCTCGCCAGGCTTCTTCTCACCCTTGTGCTCCGCTGCTCCGGCTCGTCTGACTCTTCTGTCCCCATGGACTACAGCTCATCAGGCTCCACTGTCCCTGGGATGTTCCAGGCTAGAGTACTGGAGTGGGTTGCCATGTCTAGTGTAGGTTAAAAGGGAGAAAGCGACAGAAGCCATGTCCCCCTTTCATCTTGGTTCTCTCAGGCCTTTTCTTGGAAGTCAGAGGGGTTGACTCTATCACATGTAGTCCCTCTGCGGCAGGCAGGGAGGCCTGCAGGACCTGCTTGGCCCACCAGCTCTCCTGCAAGCAGCCTAGGGAACCCAGAAAACTTGGGTAACCAGGATCTAAATGGGGTTTTAGATGCATTTATATAGAGGGTTTTTAAAAATATTTATTTCTTTGGCTGCACTGAGTCATAGTCGGGGCACTCGGGATCTTCAATCTTCTTTGTGGTTTGACAGCTCTTAGCTGTGGTATGTGGGATCTAGTTTCCGAACCAGGGATCAAACTCAGGCCCCCTGCCTGGGGAGCTCAGAATCTTAGCCAATGCACCACCAGGGAAGTCCCAATATAAAGAATTTCGATTCTGGGTCTGAAACCAAGATAGTTTATGGTCTAGTTTGAATTCATCGTTTCCTCTGAGTAATCATTAATTTCTCTCCCAAATCTTGCTGAATTCTCAACCTTTAACACAGCTTTACGAAAACACTGTCATTACTTGTTTACTAGGCAGCTCCAAAAAACCGTTTGTATTGTGGTTCATGAAGCCGAGGATCTCAGAACCAAAGGGACATCTAGGGGTTCCAGGTCCCAACCTTCATATACCTTTATAAAGTAAAATCTGTACATGCGTGTGTGTGTGTGTAATGAAACAAATAGGTCTCTTCTAGGTTCTAGGTTACTGAATTAAATACAATCCCACAAGATATCTTGAATTTATACTTACTGGAACAGGTGGCCATCTGAGAGATACAGGTTCTTATGTTCCCTTCTTCATTTCTCTGCTCTCAGTTCAGTTCAGTTCAGTCACTCAGTTGTGTCCGACTCTGTGACCCCATGAACCACAGAACGCCAGGCCTCCTGTCCATCACCAACTGCCAGAGTCCACCCAAACCCATGTCCATTGAGTTGGTGATGCCATCCAACCATCTCATCCTCTGTCATCCCCTTCTCCTCTTGCCCTCAATCTTTCCCAGCATCAGGGTCTTTTCAAATGAGTCAGCTCTTCGCATGAGGTGGCCAAAGTACTGGAGTTTCAGCCTCAGCATCAGTCCTTCCAATAAACACCCAGGACTGATCTCCTTTAAGATGGACTGGTTGGATCTCCTTGCAGTCCAAGGGACTCTCAAGAGTCTTCTCCAACACCACAGTTCAAAAGCATCAATACTTTGGTGCTCAGTTTTCTTTATAGTCCAACTCTCACATCCATACATGACCACTGGAAAAACCATAGTCTTGACTAGATGGACCTTTGTTGACAAAGTAATGTGTCTACTTTTTAATATGCTATCTAGGTTGGTCATAACTTTCCTTCCAAGGGGCAAGCGTCTTTTAATTTCATGGCTGCAGTCACCATCTGCAGTGATTTTGGAGCCCAGAAAAACAAAGTCAGCCACTGTTTCCACTGTTTCCCCATCTATTTACCATGAAGTGATAGGACTGGATGCCATGATCTTAGTTTTCTGAATGTTGAGCCAACATCTTTAAGCCAACTTTTTCACTCTCCTCTTTCATTTTCATCAAGAGGCTCTTTAATTCTTCTTCACTTTCTGCACTAAGGGTGGTGTCATCTGCATATCTGAGGCTATTGATATTTCTCCCGGCAATCTTGATTCCAGCTTGTGCTTCTGCCAGCCCAGCATTTCTCATGATGTTCCTCTACTCTAGGTACACCTAATCTTCTTTGGTCTCAATATTTTATGGTCCAAAAGAGATACTTCCTTTCTCATTATAACATATAAATTATACCAAAAATGGGGGAATGCCATGCAAAGTCACTTTAAAGTCATGAAAGAGCAGGCATAAATTCAGGGAAGGTTATTATATCTAATACTATCCCTCTGTAGAAACACTTCAAGATCTTGGTATGTTTAAGAGAAAAAAAGAAAGGCTTAACTTGAAAACAACTGAAATATCTAAAGAATTATAAAAAGTGAGCAAATGTTTATTTAGTAATAAGAATACTGAAGATACAAGCTACATTTTCTTGAATTTTATTCCATTTTAAGGAACCATAGCTACTCAGTCAAGACTAAATTATCCAGATATCCAAAATTGTTTTTTTTTTAATATTTCTTGTTTAATGGCTGGATAGTATTACCCTCAAAATTCTAATTCTGAATATTTTACATAATGAAGATGATGAGGATGGAGAATTTACTAAACTCCACATAATATTTACAGAGAAAGTAAATTTAGTATGTGTATACTGAATTTGACCTCTGAAACCATTCTTACCTCTTTCATACTGTCTATATAATGAAGAATGAATTTTCAAGGCTTCTTGTTATTAGAATGGAAGGCCAAGGAGATAACATATGAAAAAGAAGAGTAAATATTATTTGATCTCAGGAAGAAAGTTACACACTCTTCCAAGCTGAAAAAAAATCTGTGAACTAAGGATGGTTGTGATTTATTCAAAGCACTAACCTATTCTCAGCACCCAAGACAATAAACATGGGAGAAAATGAAAATTAAGAATATTATCAATTTATTAATAAGTTTATTACCAAATAAACTTAAGACTAAAGATATTTGGATCAGTCTAACTGAAATATTCATTTTAAAAGAAGGTATTTGCAGAACATGGTGTTACCTAGAAGAGGAAAGACCTTTTATTCTCAGCATGGTAAACTTATTCTTTCAAAACACATTTTGAATTAGGCAGTACTTTCTGTTTTGCTCGGTAGAATTGTTCCATGTGAGAAGATCAAGGAAGGTTTAGCTTAAATATATAAACTTTAAAGAAGCTATGTTTCAACTATTGAAAAGTCCCACCCTAAGGAAAGTTTCTGCCCAGCTTTTTAAGCATAGGCAGTTAGACTCCATATCGAAGGATAAAGAAATGTGGGGTGTTTGAGTAAGTTGACAATATCTGTAATCTAAATGTGAGATGTGGGTATTTGCTTTGCTCCTTCTTCTTACAATTTGGGCAAGAAATTTGAAATAGAAGAAAGAAAATCTGGGAGAAGATTTACAAAGGGGGACCAGTTTATATTTGCTGTTTTAACTAATTTTTCTAACTAATATGTCCCCTCCTGTGCTTGCAACTAATTTACCTTTAAGCATTGGTTGGTCTTTTAAAAACTGGTTACAAATTTGTGACAAAATTGCAACTCTTAGAAAATATTAATACATTCAAACAGTCAATTCTACATTCTGGCGATAACAAACGTTGCGGTGAATGCTGGAATCTTAAAAAGATTTTTCTTTCTGGAGGAATGAATTTAGCCAGATTTCCGGTGACTAAATGGGTCATCTCCAACAAGAAATGATTGATTGCTCGGGGCATGAGATTTTACTCTATTCCATCAAAGTGAGGTTCAGGTGCAGAAAGCTCCACACATGTGACAAACAGAAGTGAGAAAGAAATGATGTGAGACACCATCGATTTCCCCACGTGATCCTTCAGCCCCCTGGAAAAACTGACCTCTGGCGTCGCAGAAGACGACGGAAGGAAGCCCAGGCAGAGAGAGCAACGTTGGGGATCTTTGAGGGTTCAGCGGAGGCCTGCCCTCTGCCGCCGAGGAAGGACGTCCCAAGCGCTGTCGACCCGAAGAGCTCCCCCGGACAGCTGGACTCAGGTGCAGAAGAGCGAGGTCTGGCTTCTGCCCTACGGCCGGCGCCCCGGGGAGAGGGAGGGCCCGGGTCTCCTCGGGGACTTGGAAACGTCGGGGCGCTGGATTCCTTTGGCTCTCCTCCTGGGGTCGGACCCACTGGCGAGCCAGGCTGTTTTCCTGTGCAGACGGAGAGAAAAAGCTCCCCCTAGACCTCGTGGGCCCTATGCCTCTCTCTTCTCGTGGATGTCTCATGCCGCCCTCACACCTTCTTAGTGGAGGGCTTGCGTCGGGGTGGCCCGGGAGCTAAGAGCTCCTGGAAAGCAGGACGCGTGACCACAAAGTGCCAGGTTCCTGGAGCTGCGGGCAGGGGCGGGCGGAGCAGGGTGGCTGGTCTTGCTGGCCCAGGCCGCTCCCTGCGTGAACTTTGCCGGATGCTCGCGACCCGCGTCCTGCTCCGCGCCCGGGCCCCACCTTCTCCCCAGCCTCGAGCGCCGCTAACCTGCAGAACGCAGGGCAAAGCAAGACGGGCCTTGGGGCCCCAAGGCTGTGCAGCTCAAGAAGGCTGAAGGAGTTTGGGGGCTGGGGCGGGGGAGGGTACGAGGGTACCAAAATCGGAGCGAGGCCGGTGCAGCCATGGCTGTACTGGGCTGGCGTGAGACTCCCAAGGCCGTAAGCCTTTTATAATAATTCCTTTAAATGCTCTTTACTGATAAAGACATAAATGATAATAAAAGAGAAGGAGAAACTCACATTTGTCAGCCAAAGTTAGAGTAATCAGCCTTTTGGCCTGAGCATCCTAAGTTGTCTCTCATCACCGTCCGTGACAGGTAATGAACACTTACTGTGCGGCAACTCTACTGATGCTTGACACGCAGCATGCTAAGCCCACGCAGGCCCTTCAAATGTGATCTTTCCCCACGTTTTCAGGAACACTGCAAGGTAACTGTGATATAGATGGTTTATCAAAAAGTCTGGAGAGCTTCGTGACCATTACAAAGGCATGATCTCGCACAGAAAAAGGTTGTACAATTCTACCTGCATGTCTGGAGTCAGATGTAGGTTTTGAAACTTAGGGAAAAAATGGACCAAAGTCAAAGGCTTGATGCTGCCTGTGGAAAGACCAGGAAGACTCCAAAGGCCATTTCTATCATGGTTATTGTTCACTTAAAAAAAAAAAAAAGTTTGAATGTGTAAAATTATTTCCATTTAGTCAAAGAATTACAACTACAGCTGAATAAATCCGTAGTCAATATATGTATTCATATCCTAAGGAAAAATACAGAAAATCGGTGAAACAGTGATTGTGAAAGGTAGTGAGTGGTTTCCTGTGCCCGTAGTGAGTAGCCAGCATGAGTCTGTGTATTAGAAAACACAAGAAAGCATGCTTAAAAGAAGGAAGACTACTTTTGGAAATGTTTGTAGGTGAAAATGTTGAAATTGTCAGATGAAGTCTAGCATTATCGTCAAGGAAGACACGGAGTAGGAGGATACAGATGCAATAATATTTCCCGTATAAGTTTAATTCTTCTTCTAGTAAGCCTGCCTCCCACCCCCACCCCCAAATTCACTACACTACAGTGGCAGCTGACAGTGTTTGGGGTTGTCAGGCAGAGGTAATCGAGCTTCAGAGCTCTTTGCTTAAATAAAAGTTGATTAGTAGATTCCCGAGTGTCCCAGGATGGGCACGTTGGCAAAAAGCTGGGAGGAGAGAGAGACTCGCACACTGCCCAGCTTTCCGCTGCTTCTACTGTCATTACTGTAGCCCTGCCCGCTCCAACGCGGCAGCCGCGCTCCCATCTCCAGAGCTTTTGCGGCTGTTTCAGGGTTTAAGACACAGGAGGAATTTCAAGTCCCTGAGCACTGAGAGTTTCCCTGGCTCCAGCTAAACCCGGCTGGGAGAGGAAACAACACAACCGCAATTTGACCCTGCCCGAACCGAAGTGAAAGTACCTCTTGCAACCACCCCCCCGCCCCCAACACACACACCCCCACCCGGTTCTCGTCAGGGGAAGATGCAGGAGCTGCCCCATAGGCTGCGCCCCACACACTTCCCCGGGCTGGGGCAGGTGAAGTCTCAGTGAAGGACTTGGAGATTGTTGCGGCCCCGCTGCTGTCCTGGCCGGCAGCCGGCGGATGGGGGCGTATCGCTCCCTGGAGTCCCGCAGGCCTGAGCCGCAGCTGGGCCGACGCTGGGAAGACAGGTGTGTGCTGCCCAGCCCCGGAGCACCGGGAAGCGTCTGGGAACGAGATAGGAACGCCCCGGGGGCTAGTCCGTCGGGAGGAATCATCTGGCATTCAAACAGCTCCCGGGTCTGTTGCTGCAGATCGGTCCGCGCCGCGGGAGCCAGAGGAGAGCCAGGCCAGACCCGGCAGACGCGCACGCCACCCAGCGCCGCCTGGCGCAGGTCTCACCCGGCGTTCCTTTTCTCTATTAGGCAGAACACTTAGCGCGTCTGTTTTTGTTCTCTAGTGTGGGCCTCCACAGGAACCGCAATGCGGTCCTTACCTCCCTTTTCTCAGCTCCTGGAGCGGTACCCGGGACACAGAGGTTCAGTAAAATAATGGTTCGTCATTTAACAAGTATTTGTTGAGCGCCCACTATGTGCCGATGCGCCAAGGAAGGATACAGAAGTGAACAACACAGACAAGGCATCTGGCCTCAGCAAGCTTATTTCCAGCTGGTTGAATTAATGAAAAAAGGATCAAGTATCAAGAGCAGCTGCAGCAAAGATTCTGCCTCTGAACCACCTTTCCATTGATCACCTCATAAAGGACAAGAAAGGAAAACAGGACAAAGGAGATAAAAACTAGAACCATCCCCTCCCTCTTAGGGTCTCTAGGGACGATTGAAGAGATCTTTAATGTATTCTGTGGGCAAATTAACCGACTTTCTTGTATTTAGTGCTAAGGTCTGTATCTTTGTCTCCTCCAGAACTTGTATATTGAAACCTAGGGTCCAAGGTGATGGGTGGAGCCTTAAGAAAGTGGTAGGTCATGAGGGTGGAGCTCTCCTGAATGGGGTTGGTGCTCTTATAAATAAAAGACACTCCAGAGACCACCTTCCCCTTCAGCCATGTGAAGACACAGAGAAAAACTGCCTATGACCCAAGAAAAGGGTTCTCAACAGACATAATTCTGTCTGTAGACTTGATCATAGGCTTCTCAGATTCTAGAACTGCAAGAAATAAATGTTTCTTGTTTTTAGGCCACCCAGTTTCTGGTATTTTGTTACAGCAGCCCAAATGGACTAAGATGCTCAGTATATTTTCCACATTGAAGACAGAACTCTGTCTTTAAGTTTTAAACAAAATCTATCATTTTAGTCTCAAGGAAGAAAACTCAAAGAAGACAAAGAATAAATAAGGTGAATAAAAAGGGAGATGAGTATTCAAGCAGTCCAATGATGAGAAACAAACAAAAAGAATGGTGGGGTAATTTACACCAAGTCTCGTTTTCCCTTCTCACAAAGAAATATTTTTAATTTCAGTCATGTGAACTAGGGCTTCCCTGGTGGCTCAGACAGTAGAAAATCTGCCTGCAATGCAGGAAACCAGGGTTCAGTCCCTGGGTCTGGAAGATCTCCAGGAGAAGGGAATGGCTACTCACTCAAGTATTCTTGCTTGGAGAATTCCATGGACAGAGGAGCTGGGTAGGCTACAGTCCATGGGGTCGCAGAGTTGACACAACTGAGCAACTAACACACACATGTGAACTATCCACTGTTATTTTTTTTAAAAAACATAGATCAAGATTTGCCAAGTAAAGGAATTCAGTTCAGTTCAGTATAGTTGCTCAGTCGTGTCCGACTCTTTGCAACCCCATGAATCGCAGCACGCCAGGCCTCCCTGTCCATCACCAACTCCCGGAGTTCACTCAAACTCACGCCCATCGAGTCGGTGATGCCATCCAGCCATCTCATCCTCTGTCATCCCCTTCTCCTGCCCCTAGTCCCTCCCAGCATCAGGGTCTTTTCCAATGAGTCAACTCTTCTCATGAGGTGGCCAAAGTATTGGAGTTTCAGCTTCAGCATCAGTTCTTCCAGTGAACACCCAGGACTGATCTCCTTTAGGATGGACTGGCTGGATCTCCTTGCAGTCCAAGGGACTCTCAAGTAAATGAATTAGAATCATAAAATTAGTACATCCTGATGACCTTGCCCTGAAGGGCAAATCATCATTTGATAATACTCAGTACTCTGCTCCCTCTTAAGCTACTTTAGCTTTGAAAAGACCTGCTGGTCTGTGTTCTGTGTGTAAGTCTTATTTATAAAGAGGACTGAGTGACAACACAGAGAGGTCAGTGCCACTGCAAGAAAAGTTTAACGTTTCTCACAATTCCCCTAGAAACAAAAGGGACAGCTCATCACACAGCCACAGAACAAACACCAGATTTTGATCATGAAGCAAAGGCAGGAGTGTGCAATATGTTTAGGCCAGACATTTTATTAGGGTTCCTTGGGAAAGGCAAGGTTGGGCAGCATGAACAATTTAGGAATGGCTAGTTTGAAGAGTGTCCTTGAGTTTTAGGCTATAGCTGAAATGGGAGAAAGCATTTCAGGATGCAACCGAGCATAGGCTTTTCTGTGTTGGCACAGAAAGAATTCAGCAAGAGGCAGTGACAGGCAAGGAAAAAGTTTAGTAGTGCAGGAAAGCATATGAGATTTACAAGCAGGCAGGTGAGGGAGTGCTGCCCAAGAGCTTAGTAGGCTACAGTTTTATAGTCAAAGGAAAAGTGAAGAGGTGGAGAAGACCAGCTTACTCATTCTTAAGTAGATGCCAAGCTCCATCATTAGTTCCCCCTCCACATCAGGTGGGGAAGTTTTCTTGTCTCTACATGGTCAAAATGAGATTGTCATGGCACAATCAAAATAAGCAAAAAAGTGGTGACATATACTAAACTATGGTAAATCATCTCAGGTTTCAATATAATGTCACGTTCTCCTTATATTTTTGTTTTTAGTATATGCAGAGGAGCACGTCCTAGGAATCATTAACTTACTGCCCTTGCTAGGCAGGATATGGGTCATTCCACCATTGTTTTATTTTTTCCTTTTTTGACTGCGGCACAGGCTTGCAGGTTCCTAGCTCCCTGATCAGGAAATGAATCCATGCCCTTGGCAGTGAAAGCGTGGAGTCCTAACCAGGGAACAACCAGGGAATTTCCCTGGAGGATTTTTTATTTCCTTCATTTGCTTTGTATTTTATTTTTTATTTTATTTTATTATTATTATTATTTTTACTTTACAATATTGTATTGGTTTTGCCATACATCAACATGAATCCACCACGGGTGTACACGTGTTCCCAATCCTGAACCCCCCTCCCACCTCCCTCCCCATACCATCCCTCTGGGTCATCCCAGTGCACCAGCCCCAAGCATCCTCTATCCTGCATCGAACCTAGACTGGCAATTCGTTTCTTATATGATATTATACATGTTTCAATGCCATTCTCCCAAATCATCCCTCTCCATCATTGTTTATTGCTTTGGGCCATGACTTATGGCTCCCTGGCATGGTTTTGTTAAGCAAATGTGCTTTCTTGAGTGATCCTTAACTTACGGGGTCTATCATACATTTTCTTTTTCAAAAGTAATATTTACTTATTTACCTATTTGACTGTGCTGGGTCTTAGTTCCAGCACGTATTATAGATCTTCAGTTGCAGCATGTGGAATCTTTAGTTGCAGCATGCAGACTCTTAGGGATGGTATGTAAGCTCTACTTCCCTAAACAGGGATCAAACCTAGGCTTTCTGCTTTGGGAGTTCAGAGTCTTAGCCGTTGGACCACCAGGGAAGTCCCATCCCATACTTTTTTCTTTATTTATGTTTCCCTAGTGGGATTACTTATTGAATTGCTGTACTTTGTCCCTTTATTCTGTTCCTATGATGGGGTTGTCCTTATTGCCTGACACCTAACCCTGTGGTGATTAAGGGAGAGGAATATGGGCCAGATAGCAAAGGTATGATGACTCTGGATTTATTAGTTTACATAGCAAGGGCATACATCTTGTTGGATCCTTTGCACTCCCTAAGAATTAGCTAGCCCTGATGGAGCAGTCTCTCCCCAGCCACAAAGATTATTTAAGATGTCAAAATGTCATACAGAAAAATTTTAAGTATGATTAATGCAACTGGGGTAAGAAGAAGGGGCAGAAGTTTCCTGTGGTTTTTTGAACAGTTAGCCCCTGTGATCTGGGCAGCATACTTTCTTCTCTTTGGTGCCAGAAAATTACTTTGGAAACTGATTGGTTTGGGTGAAAGAGAGATGGAAGCAAATGATAAATGCCAAAGAATAGGTTCAGAGAAGTAGAATCCAATGAAAGGATGAAGTTATCAGCCAGACTTACGGTGGGCTGTTGAGCTAGGTTTACACCATAATCAATTCAGTCAGTATAGCAGAGGTTAAATGGACTTCTTGAGCTAAGAATTTGAGACTGTAAAGCCTTTCATTTGTTCAACAAATTATGTTTTCCAAAGATCACCTCCATATGTTGTCCACATTGGAAAGCAGGCCCAGCTGGTATTGTTATTCTGACTTGTTTTTTTCATGGTAAAGACTGCTTTCTTGATTGCAGTTAGTACAAGTCAATAAATACTGACTCAAAGAACTCAGTTGTGAGATTTACTAGTCCACAGAGAGCTAAATGGAATTTAACCAACTGATTGCTGGGAAGATAAACTGAAGTCAATCCTGCTTTTTGGGAAATGAAACCACAGCCCCCTGATATATGGCATATGCTGTTTCACCAACTTTAAGAACCATGGTGGTTCTGTACAGGAGGGCATCAGCTATCCTACCCTTCAGATGCACTGGAATTCCATTATCCTCCTGAAACAGCTTTTGTTTTGCTGGAAGCTTATTTTCAAACTGCCTGTGTAAAGCAGTGCTTATGGTCCTTTTGGTAATCTAATGGAGAGAGAGAAGATTCCGTAGCATCTTGGTTTGGCTACTGCTCACCAACCGTGACAACTGACCACCAAGAACCATTATTCTGACTCTAAAGCAGAGCCTCTGACAAGTAATTTGTCCAAGGCCATATAGTTAGTTAATAGAAGAGCCATCTGGGTCTACTGTTCTATTCAGTGCTCTGCCCATTATTCATGAACAGTATAGTTCGGTTTCAACAAGGATATTTAAAAATTAATCATAAGTATTTATTGAGGAATCATTAGTAAAGTGTTCAGTACTGTGTGAGGGCCTGTGGGAGTGTGATATTTGCTGGTCCTTAATATGTTCAGTGTTGACAAGTACTTGGTTTGTCCCTTCTTGGCACTATTTATATAATACAGAAGTCATACCCACTCCAGACACACAGACAGACTGGTGTTGCATTCTGGCTCCACCATACTACATTTGTAGACCTGAGCTGGTTGTTTAACTTTTCAGCCTATTTGCTTATCCATAAAAAGAGCCTAATAATACCCCTTAATAGGCATGTCAATAGGATTAAGTAAAATATATACATGTAATTATTATTAACTATAGTTTCGGGTAGCTGAATTTGATTTCACGAGACAGAGATCAAGAATTGATTACCCAGCAGTTGAAAGGGATTTTTTTAAAAAATGTGAATATTCACAAATTTTCATGTTATCCTTGCACAGGGGCCATGCTAATCTCTATATCATTCCAATTTTAATATATATGTTGCTGAAGCAAGCACTAAATAAGGATTTCTGTATTAAAAATGTGCATTTAGAAGACTGCTCATATTAAAAATGTTTCTAATCATTATTAAATTTACAATGTGTAATGAGAGATAGCATTAGAGTATGAACTCACCAAATTCAAGTATTTTACAATATTGTGTTAATTTCTACTGAACAAAAACAACAAATGTATATATGTGTGTTAGTCACTCAATTGTGTCTGACTTTTTGCAACCCCATGGACTATAGCCCACCAGGTTCCTCTGTCCATGGCACTCTCCAGACAAGAATACTGGTGTTCATAGCCATTCCCTTCTCCAAGGGATCTTTCTGACTCAGGTATCGAACTTGGGTCTCTTGCATTGCAGGTAGATTCTTTACTGTCTGTGCCACCAAGGAAGCCCTATATACATACACCTATATATATTCTTTTAAAATATTTGTTTATATTTTTATTTATTTATATAAATATATTTTATAGTCTTTCCCACTATGATTTATCACAAGGAAAACTTTTAGATCAAATTGTACAAGGCATTTCTCTTATTGGCCATGGATCCCTGAATCTCTTGCCCCCAGTGTTGCCTTAATCATCTCTTATTAAATAAATAGCTCCCATAAGATCATTTAAAGTTTTTCACTATGCTCTGTATTCCATGATTTCCTCTCTTGTATCACATTAGAGAGAAAAAAGAAAAAGTAAAATTCAGTGATGTTTTTCTTTCTCCATTTTTTCCTATCCCCATTTATCCATTGTTTTATAATTAATACAAAAATCATTTTTCAAGTTCAGTTCCAGAGGATGAGATGATTGGATGGCATCAGCAACTCAATGGACATAAGTTTGAACAAACTCCAGAAGATAGTGAAGGACTGGGAAGTCTGGCATGCTAAGTCCATGAGGTTTGCAAAAAGTCAGACACAACTTAGTGGCTAAATAACAACAAAGTTCAGTTCCAACCATTTTTCTAAGTTGCAAATTTAAAGAGATCATGATCATGCTATTTCCCCTCTTTTTAGCATTTCAAAGTCTTTGAAAAGTTTTGAGGCTGTTTCCTCAAAGAATATATGTGGGTGGGTGAGGGTGAAGTCGCTCAGTCGTGTCCGACTCTTTGCGACCCCGTGGACTGTAACCTATGAGGCTTCTCCGTCCATGGGATTCTCCAGGCAAGAATACTGGAGTGGATTGCCATTTCCTTCTCCAGAGGATCTTCCTGACCCAGGGATCGAACCTGGGTCTCCTGCATTGAAGGCAGACGCTTTAACCTCTGAGCCACCGGGGAATTTTAAAGAATATATAAAAAGTATAATTTATGCTTCCTAATTTCAACTCACAAATAGTTTTTATTCAATTTCCTGAGAAGAACAAATAAAATCAGTGTGGTTTAATGTGATGGAAGTGTCTAGCTGAGAATTCAACAACAGAACTTATTTTGGAGAGCTTCCCAGAGTAAATAACACTTCACAGAGTCAGTACCAGATTGGCCATTTCCTCTTGCCCTGGGACACTCTGTGCTTATAGAATGTGCTTACCATATTTTGTCCTAATCCTTCTCTCTCCTTGTCAGTTAGGATGATCTTGTCTGTGGGTATTAGAAATGGCAACTGAAAGTTGTTTAAACAATAATGGGATATTATTTCCACATAACAGGAAGTCTGGAGGCAATTTTTTGAGGGTGGGTTAATTCCAGAACGAACCAGATTTTTTCCCCTTTTAGTTTTGTCATTCTCAGCCTGACTGCCTTGTCCTCATAATCATAACACACCCGTCTCACCACATATATCACAGACAGAAGTTTCTCAGACTTGGCAATACTGGCACTTTGGGATGGATAATTCAGTGTTGTTGCACATACAGCATTGCAGGACATTTAACAACATCCCTGGCCTCTACCTAATAGATGCCCTTAGCACCACCTCATAGTTGTGACAAGCAAAAACATCTGCAGATATTGCCAAATATTCCATGGAGGTCGAAATAACCCCAAAAGTTGCATCTTACGAATAGTGGGAAGGATGTGCATGTATTGTTTGGAATTCTTCAGTAAGGAGGATTTATCTCTTTTTACCCATTTATTTATTCAAACATATATTTGTATCAATATGGATTCGGGTATATTTATTTTATTTTTTTGGCTACAATAGTACACTATTTTGTTGTTGCTATTGCTCAAGCCTTTCCACCTTAGGCTACTAGGATCTTTTCAAGTTGACTCCTGTGTCCTTTTGATACATTTCCTTCCTTCTTTTTCAGTTTTGCTCACTTCCTTCCTTACTGGTAGTAAGAACTAGGATCATTTTGCATTTTCCCTGCCCAACCTTATAACTGGCTATTTCTCCAAGGATCCTGGGTTCCTTTTATTGGAGAATAGTATTTGGAAACTAAGATCTGGTGTGAGTGTGCTGCTTGCAATTGGGGTGTCACTGCTCCTAGCTTCTCTCAGCAGGTAGAACTAGGAAATATATATATATATATATGTATACTAATACCTGTGTACAAACATATCTATGATTATTTTATATCTGTTTGTATATATAATGAGCTAAACAGAGTTAATTCTCTGATCTCTAACTCTAATTCATTACCATAGAGTTTAGTCTACCCTTTCTCTGTTGATTATCTGTAACTTCTTTATCTGATAGTAAGAAATCTGGCTCCCATTCAGTTCAGTTCAGTTCAGTTCCGTCGCTCAGTTGTGTCCGATTCTTTGCGACCCCATGAATCGCAGCACGCCAGGCCTCCCTGTCCATCACCAACTCCTGGAGTTCACTCAGACTCACGCCCATCGAGTCAGTGATGCCATCCAGCCATATCATCCTCTGTCGTCCCCTTCTCCTCCTTCCCCCAATCCCTCCCAGCATCAGAGTCTTTTCCAATGAGTCAACTCTTCGCATGAGGTGGCCAAAGTATTGGAGTTTCAGCTTCAACATCAGTCTTCCAATGAACACCCAGGACTGATCTCCTTAGAATGGACTGGTTGGATCTCTCTGCAGTCCAAGGGACTCTCAAGAGTCTTCTCCAACACCACAGTTCAAAAGCATCAATTCTTCGGCGCTCAGCCTTCCTCACAGTCCAACTCTCACATCCATACATGACCACAGGAAAAACCATAGCCTTGACTAGACGGACCTTAGTTGGCAAAGTAATGTCTCTGCTTTTGAATATGCTATCTAGGTTGGTCATAACTTTTCTTCCAAGCAGTAAGCATCTTTAATTTCATGGCTGCAGTCACCATCTTCAGTGATTTTGGAGCCCCCAAAAATAAAGTCTGACACTGTTTCCACTGTTTCCCCGTCTATTTCCCAAGAAGTGATGGGACCAAATGCCATGATCTTCGTTTTCTGAATGTTGAGCTTTAAGCCAACTTTTTCACTCTCCTCTTTTACTTTCATCAAGAGGCTTTTTAGCTTCTCTTCACTTTCTGCCATAAGGGTGGTGTCATCTACATATCTGAGGTGATATTTCTCCCAGAAATCTTGATTCCAGCTTCTGTTTCTTCCAGTTCAGCGTTTCTCATGATGTACTCTGCATAGAAGTTAAATAAGCAGGGTGACAGTACACACCCTTGACGTATTCCTTTTCCTGTTTGGAACCAGTCTGTCATTCCATGTCCAGTTCTAACTGTTGCTATTATCCATTTACTTATTTGTTCAACCTCAGCATACATGCAAAGCATATTAAGAATTGTTAGCCTATATTCATATGAAAAACGGATATACAAACCAGAGTACAATGTTTCTACAGTTCTTGTTGTTTTTAACTGGAGACTATAAGTCTCCAGTGGAGTACATTTTTTATTCAGAATGTTAATACAGAAAGAGAGCCCACAAAAATTTTTGCCCAAGAATCTGTATCTTAGCATCAGCCTTATTCTATCTCACTAATCCCATTCTAACTTTGTGTGCATATTCTTCCACAGTTTTTCCTTGTTCAAACTTAGATACATATACAGTCATAAAATAAATGTATATGTACATTAGTTCTACAGAAGATTTTGGCCTGGAAGTAAAGCTTGAGAAATACAGTGTTTTAGGAAACCTCCTGATCCCCATCCTCGCCACAGGTAAACTGTAAAACAGTCAAGGTTAAGGATCATCCTCTTAGCCAGTCATGGTAATTCTAATCAGGACTGCCCCTAGCTGTATGGTATGGAATCCCTGAAAAAAATTTTTTTGTGTATGACCTCTACATATATAAATAAACCAGAATAAAAATGGTGAATGAAATAGAGTAGAGTCTAAGTTCAAAGTTCATGATGTAAAGAAAAGCTGAAGAGCACAAAAATTAGTTACAATGAGCAGAGACTATGAAGTAGACAGAGAATGGAGGGAACTACAGAGGCTAGCTGGAAACAAGAAAACATAAGAAAGAAGTATGTCTCCATGAAAAGATGCTCAAGTTTGCTAATAATTAGAGAAACTACTGCAATGAAATACCACCTCACACCAGTCAGAATGGCCATCATTAAAATGTCTACAAATAAAATATGCTGGAGAGGGTGTAAAGAAAAGGGAACCCTCCTACACTGTTGGTGGAAATGTAAGCTGGTGAAGCCATGATGGAAAACAGTATAGAGGTTTCTCAGAAAACTGAAAATAGAATTACCATATGACCCAGCAATCCCACTCTTTGGCATATATCCAGACAAAACTATACTTTAAAAAGATATAGGCACTCCTATGTTCATAGAAGCAGTATTCACAATAGCCAAGATGCGGAAACAACCTCAATGTCCATCAACAGATGAATGGAGAAAGATGTGATCCATATTTACAATGGAGTACTACTCAGCCATAAAAAGAATAAAATATCTGCAGCAACATGGTTGCAACTAGAGATTATCATGTTAAGTGAAGTAAGTCAGAGAAAGACAAATATCATATGATATCACTTATATGTGGAATCTAAAATATAACACAAATGAACCTATCTATGAAACAGACAGATTCACAGACAGAGACAGACTTGTTGCCAAGGGGATGGAGCTGGGGAGAAAGATATAGTGGAAGGGGTTAGCAGATGTAAGCTATTACATAGAGAGTGGATAAACAACCTGATCCTACTGTATAGCAGAGGGAAATATATTCCGTATCCTATAATAAACCATAATGAAAAAGTATTTTTTAAAAAAGAAGGTATGCCCTGGGATTTCTTTGGAGGGAATGATGCTGAAACTGAAACTCCAGTACTTTGGCCACCTCATGTGAAGAGTTGACTCATTGGAAAAGACTCTGATGCTGGGAGGGATTGGGGGCAGGAGGAGAAGGGGATGACAGAGGATGAGATAGCTGGATGGCATCACTGAGTCCATGGGCGTGAGTCTGAGTGAACTCCAGGAGTTGGTGATGGACAGGGAGGCCTGGCGTGCTGTGATTCATGGGGTCGCAAAGAGTCGGACACGACTGAGGACTGAACTAAACTGAACTGATGTATATGTATAACTAAATCACTCTGCTGTACAGCAGAAATTAACATAACACTGTAAATCACCTATATTTCAACTTTTTAAGCAAATCTAAAATGAAGCCTAGTTTAAAAAGATAATTAAAAAAGAAGTATGCCTCAATCTTGCATAGTTTTCTAGTTACAGTTCTATTGTCAATTCATGTTTCTTTGTATAGTGAACTGTACATTTCTGAAAGGAACATTAGCAATCAAAGGAGTCTAATTAAAATACACAAATTTGAAAAAAGAATGAATGAAAAGATTCATTCATTGAAGGAAATTAGCCAGTGTTCCAGGAGTAAAGGATGTGATGGGAGCAATTAGGAGAGCCTTTCAGTCCACAGCCAGACTGTGAGATCCATTCTGAGTATGAGTTTGAAAAATATATTAAAATCAGATTTCAATCATTTGGGAAGATTACTGAGACAGATTAATTTCTTCAGAGTTTTACAGTCTGGCTTTTATTCTCACAGATTCAGAAACCTGAGCTGCCATTCTACCAAGTCTAGACCATCTCTTAGGTGTGGACACACATTAACCAAACACACAGAAATTCTATGTTAAAAAACCAGTATAAATCTGTTAATCTATGAGGATAATAATAATTGCCAAATTGACCCAATACTTTTGTTCACTACTCAGAGCATTATGTTTCTATAGGCAAATCCATGTGAAAAGCCAAATTATTACTGGAGGATTACTTAGTAAGTACACAGTTAAAAATCAGTAGGAGCCAGGGCTATTAAGCTATATTACTCTGAGGCATCACTTCCATTCTAAGACCATACCTGTTGAAGAGCCTAGATACTTAAGTCTGTGAGCCAGAGCCATTGAATAACTGGAAGGCATTACAGAAGTCAGAATAGCGCACCCCATCCAAAGACGTCCACATCCTAATCCTCAAACACCTGTGAATAAGTTAGGTCCAGGGTCCTCAACCCCCTGTTATGAACCAGGTACACAATAGGAGGTGAGTGGGTGGGCCAGCGATCAAATCTTGAGTTACAGGGCAAAGGAAAATTGAGTCTGAAAATGGAGTTGAGATTGCTAATAGGTTGAATTTAAAATAAAGAATTCAGCTTATTCTGGTGCACCCAATGTAGTAATCACAGAGTGTTTTAAATGCAGAAAAGGGAGGCAGAAGAGTCACTGTCGGAGTGATGCTATGTGAGTCAATTGGCCATTGCTGGCTTTGAAAATGAAAGGGGGCTGTGAGCCAAGGTATGTGGGCCACCTTTAGAAGTTGGAAATGACAAGAAAAATTTTTCCTCTAGAGCTTTTAGGTAGGAACACAGTCCCAGTGACTCTGTGACTTTAGCCCCAGTGAGAGACCCATGACTTTAGGACTTCTGACCACCGGAACTGTAAAATAATAAATGTGTGCTGTTTCACATCACCAAGTTTATGGTCATTTGTTATAGCAGCAATAGTAAACTCAAACACACATCTTGCCAAATTTGATCTTTCTGACCTCCATTTATATATTTCAGAAATTTCCCTTCCTTAAATACCTTCTTTCTTAAGCAAAATAATACAGTAACTTGGTGTAAACTTTTAGTTAAAATCACAGTTCAGACAGCTTCTGTAATTTGTTCACGCTGGCCTAGCTTGCTGCTGCTGCTGTCACTTAGTCATGTCCAACTCTGTGTGACCCCACAGATGGCAGTCCACCAGGTCCTGGTAAGGGAGTTAGGGTAAGGGAGTTAGAGAAGACGAGGTTCGGAAAAAGAAGGAGACCAGCACTTTACAGGAACAGGTCACCTTTAATGAGGCGAGAAGGTGCAGCTGTCAGATTAGTGAGCTACTGCACTAACCCAAGAAAAGAGTAAGTATATTACAGGCTGCTGCTGCTGCTAAGTCACTTCAGTCGTGTTCGACTCTGTGTGACCCCACAGATGGCAGTCCACCAGGCTCCACCATCCCAGGGATTCTCCAGGCAAGAGTACTGGAGTGGGTTGCCATTTCCGTCTCCAATGCATGAAAGTGAAAAGTGAAAGTGAAGTCGCTCAGTCGGGTCCAACTCTTCGAGACCCCACGGACTGCATCCTACCAGGCTCCTCTGTCCATGGGATTTTCCAGGCAAGAACACTGGAGTGGGTTGTCATTTCTTTTTCCGTTATACAGGCATATATGTGGAAATCTACTGTCTTAAGTGGGCCTGTTCTTCTCCAAGGTTGTTCAGAGTTGTTATCTCTTAAATGGCTGGGACAGGAGAAGGCAATGGCACCCCACTCCAGTACTGAACTGAACTGAAAAACTAGTTTAGGATATCTCTGGTGGAATGCAGTTTACAAAAGCTGTCAAAATGTCTAAATACCCCAGCTTATCTGGATGCAAAAGGTGATGAGCCATGTAAGTTTGCTGGCGGCTTTTTTTTTTTTTTCTCTGATACTTAAACTTTCTTTAAAAGTTTAGGAATATTCTTTTTCAGTCCTTACTGAGATTTTTTTTCTTTTGTTGTGAGAGTTGTTTTGCATAGAATGGTGGGGAGGACCTGGAGGGGAGTTTTGAGCTGTGTAACTTTCCTTCACTGGGAATCTTCAGACTGATTTAAATATCAGTGAGTTCAAATTTAAAGAAAGTTTAAGTATTAGAGAAAAAAAAAAAGCCACCAGCAAACTTACTTGGCTCATCATCTTTTGCATTCAGATAAGCTGGGGTATTTAGACATTTTAACAGCTTTTGTAAACTGCATTCCACCAGAGATATCCTAAACTAGTTTTTCAGTTCAGTTCAGTTCAGTTCAGTCACTCAGTCATGTCCGACTCTTGGCGATCCCATGAATCACAGCACACCAGGCCTCCTTGTCCATCACCAACTCCTGGAGTTCACTCAAACCCATGTCCATCGAGTCGGTGATGCCATCCAGCCATCTCATCCTCTGTTGTCCCCTTCTCCTCCTGCCTCCAATCCCTCTCAGCATCAGAGTCTTTTCCAGTGAGTCAACTCTTCGCATGAGGTGGCCAAAGTATTGGGTTTCAGCTTCAGCATCAGTTCTTCCAATGAAAACCCAGGACTGATCTCCTTTAGGATGGACTGGTTGTATCTCCCTGCAGCTCAAGGGATCCAGAAGAGTCTTCTCCAACACCACAGTTCAAAAGCATCAATTCTTCGGTGCTCAGCTTTCTTCACAGTCCAACTTTCACATCCATACGTGACCACTGGAAAAACCATAGCCTTGACTAGATGGATCTTTGTTGACAAAGTAATATCTCTGCTTTTGAATATACTATCTAGGTTGGTCATAACTTTCCTTCCAAGGAGTAAGCGTCTTTTAATTTCATGGCTGCAATCACCATCTGCACCATTTGATTCTGACCTAAATCAAATCTTTTATGATTATACAGTGGAAGTGAGAAATAGATTTAAGGACCTAGATCTGATAGACAGAGTGCCTGATGAACTATGGACAGAGGTTCGTGATATTGTACAGGAGACAGGGATCAAGACCATCCCCGTGGAAAAGAAATTGAAAACAGCAAAATGGCTGTCTGAGGAGGCCTTACAAATAGCTGTGAAAAGAAAAGAAGTGAAAAGCAAATGAGAAAAGGAAATATATAAGCATCTGAATGCAGAGTTCCAAAGAATAGCAAGGAGAGATAAGAAAGCCTTCCTCAGCAATCAATGCAAAAAAATAGAGGAAAACAACAGAATGGGAAAGACTAGAGATCTCTTCAAGAAAATTAGAGATACCAAGGGAACATTTCATGCAAAGATGGGCTCGATAAAGGACAGAAATGGTATGGGCCTAACAGAAGCAGAAGATATTAAGAAGAGGTGGCAAGAGTACACAGAACTGTAGAAAAAAGAGCTTCACAACCAAGATAATCACAATGGTATGATCACTCACCTAGAGCCAGACATCTTGGAATGTGAAGTCAAGTGGGCCTTAGAAAGCATCACTACGAACAAAGCTAGTGGAGGTGATGGAATTCCAGTGGAGCTATTTCAAATCCTGAAAGATGATGTTGTGAAAGTGCTGAACTCAATATGCCAGCAAATGTGGAAAACTCAGCAGTGCCCACAGGACTGGAATAGGTCAGTTTTCATTCCAATTCCAAAGAAAGGCAATGCCAAAGAATGCTCAAACTACCGCACAATTGCACTCATCTCACATGCTAGTAAAGTAATCCTCAAAATTCTCCAAGCCAGGCTTCAGCAGTATGTGAACCGTGAACTTCCTGATGCTGAAGCTGGTTTTAGAAAAGGCAGAGGAACCAAAAATCAAATTGCCAACACCCACTGGATCATGGAAAAAGCAAGAGAGTTCCAGAAAAACATCTATTTCTGCTTTATTGACTATGCCAAAGCCTTTGTGTGAATCACAATCAACTGTGGAAAATTCTGAAAGAGATGGGAATACCAGACCACCTGACCTGCCTCTTGAGAAACCTATACGCAGGTCAGGAAGCAAGAGTTAGAACTGGACGTGGAACAACAGACTGGTTCCAAATAGGAAAAGGAGTAGGTCAAGGCTGTATATTGTCACCTTGCTTATTTAACTTATATGCAGAGTACATCATGAGAAATCCTGGGCTGGAAGAAGCATAAGCTGGAATCAAGACTGCCAGGAGAAATATCAATAACTTCAGATATGCAGATGACACCACCCTTCTGGCAGAAAGTGAAGAGGAACTAAAAAGCCTCTTGATGAAAGTGAAAGAGGAGAGGGAAAAAGTTGGCTTAAAGCTCAACATCAGAAAACGAAGATCATGGCATTTGGTCCCATCACTTCATGGGAAATAGATGAGAAAACAGTGGAAACTAGTTTTTGCTTCGAGCCGAATCAATTCAACCTACATTTATGGGGTCCCTCAAAGATGATTTACCTTTAAACTAATGAAGCTTAAGCTGTATGCTCCTGACTTGCAAGGTCAGTGAGAAAATTGAGGGATGCTGGGCATTTAGACGCCGGAGTTCTGGGTAGGAAGCAGAAACCAGGTTGTACACAGGAAGTATTTCTATGTCGCATTCTGGTAAACTGCCTAAAAGTTCACGGAAGGAAGGGACCGGAATCTCCTAGCTTCTACTAATTTGTTGTAATCTCTTTTTGCATGTTTCACAGTCACTTCATTCCAAAAGAACTCCATTAAGAACCTATTTGGCTTGGTAGGTTTTGAGGCCAAGTTTAAGTGTCAAAGCCGCTCAGTCGTGTCCGACTGTTTGCGATCCCATGGACTATATACAGTCCATAGAATACTCCAGGCCAGAATACTGGAGTGGATAGCCTTTCCCTTCTCCAGGGGATCTTCCAAACACAGGGATCGAACCCAGGTCTCCCGCATTGAGGCTGGATCCGTTACCAGCTGAGCCACAAGGGAAGCCCTTTGAGGCCAAAATTAAGTTTATTTCTCTTTCCAAACACAGGAGAAAGAACAGAAGTCAGGAAGTCGTTTACTTTAATACAAAGCCACTGTGGTGCTTTGGAAGCCTGTAAGATGGGAGTCACGTTAACCCGAACAAGTGACGGTTTCCCCATCCCACCCCTTCTCCGTGAATCGAAGCTACCACAGACGCCCGGGACGCGCGGGCTCTAGGCCGGAAATGACGAAAACCTCCCGCGATACTCTCCCAACTGCCGCGATACCTCGTGAGAGTCAGTTCCCGATTCCTTTTTCAGTGTGCGCAAGGGCTATCTGCTCCCCGCCTCCTTCCTCCGCTACCGCGGGGCTGGCCGGAACTTCTATTCGTAGGAACTAGTTTGTAACAGCAGAGTGTGCTGGCCGGCGTCAAGGAGAATAGGGAGCTATCTTCTTCCTCTCACCGTCGCCGCCGCGGAGCGGAGCCGAGTCCATCAGATCAAGGAGCGCGGTGACCGGGAGGGTTGGGTCTATGGTCGCTCCGCGCGCCGCTCCGCCGGCTGGTGCTTTTTTATCAGGGCAAGCTGTGTTCCATGGCAGGGAACTTTTGGCAGAGCTCCCACTAGTAAGTGATCTTCCGTTTTCTCCGGGCCTGGCTCTTGGAGGTGCTGGGTGTACGGGGCCTGCGACTCCTTTTGGCCTGGATCTCGGCCCCTGTCCGGAGCGCCGCGGAGAGGCGGGATGTGCTTTTTCTTCGGCGACTCCCCTCACAGTTGGCCCGGTTTCGGAGTGGTAGAAAATTTCTCGGCGGGGGTGGGTAAGAGGGATTGCGTCTCCGGAGAAGGAAGGTTCGAGAGTTTTAGCTTCTGATTTTTGGTTTAGCTAGGCCGAGGTTGGGGGCAGGGGAGAGGCGGGGCTGGCGAGGGTTGGGATATGGGGCGGACACAGGTATGGGAAATGTGACAGTTCAGAGCTGCCAGGCTGGCTTCTCAGGACAGTTGTGGTTCGCTCTCGCCTGGTATTTGTAAAGTAGGTTGGCATCAATAGTCGTTTGTCATTCTTCTGTGTTGAGTGGATTAATATTACTCCAAGGAGAGGAGAGAGTCAGGCTTGTTTCTGCTCATGAACCGCATTCTGCCACTGTCTTTAAGCCTATATGGTTTTTATGTTTGTAAGTTATAGATCAGGTGCTCTCAACATTTGTCCGTTTCGTTAGTCTACGTCTCATGTTTTGTTTTAAAAGTGTATTTTCTAGAGACTTTACCAATATCTTCAACGTGTTTTCGTGAATAAGTTTTTGTTGACGTCTGTACCGTGGAAGAACTAGAGTAATATTGAAAACATTTCTCCCTAAATACATTTCTATAAGCAGATAGGACGATAGTGATGGGACTAATTGAACTTTGGGTAGGCTGTACAGTGTATAGTTGAAAGACGAACGAACCTGATGGTATCTTAGTGTAAATAATTTTTCATGCCAAGAGAGCATAAGTAAATTTTGAGTGTGAGGATGGATTACTATATTATTCAGTTGGTATTTTAGCCGTTTGCACTAGAGAAAAAGAAACAATGGGCTTTAAAACCTATTTTCAGAAAAGCAGGTTTTCTTGCTATAAGTGGTTCTGTGGAGATGAAAGGCTATAGAAGCTTTACTTCTGATCATATTTAATTTACACTGTGTTCACTGAAATACTTTCTTGGGCAAAATTAAAATATGGAAAATTTCTGTAGTGAAGTAGTAGTATTCTGGTTAACTTTGAAAGAAGCTGAAAAAATTGACAGATAGCCAGTTGTTGATTGTCAGAAGTTACAGCCCTTTTTCAACTTAAAAAAAAAAAAAAGTTAGACCCTTTGATAAGTCTTCTTCTTATGCTTTCATTTACTGTTGGCTTATTAAAAGGGGGCCAGGATCTATTTTATAAAATCAATTATTTTTTCACTTTTCAAATATAGAATTATTATAATGTTAAATGTGCTGTTTTGAAAACTGTCCTTGCCTCCCTAATCAAATAGTCCTGGAGGAAGGGGCCACTTTATCTTACTCAGATCCCTTAGGAATCATGGAGTCCCTGATCTGCAAAAGGTAACATATGAAAGACAAGACAGTCAATTCAGGAAAAACAAGAAGATTATGAAAGCCATTGTTCTAGGTGATTTTGGTGAAAGAGGAAGATTGATATGATTTTTCATGGCTTTAAATTGCCCTTTAACTGCTGCTACCAGCAGTTAGAAAATGGATAACATTGCTGCTATCAGCATGGCAGGTTTTTTTTTTTTCCTCAGTAACATAGGAAATAATGGTGAATCTTACAATCATGTGTAATTTTAAATTTGAGAATATGTGGCATTAACTGGTTTGTCTTCCAGTTGTTTGTGGGATTTATCTTTTTAAATATTTGAAATGACTGTGGAGAAGAAATTGATGATTTTGAAACACAGACACTCATAGTATTTTTCAGAAATTAAGTAGAACACAATACATTCTTTGACCATGATGCAGTAAAACTAGAAGGACACTAGACATTTGCTGGTTGACTGAAATAATGAACAGGTAACAAAAAATAAAACTACAAAACCAACTCTGGATACTTTACTATATGAAAGAGAACATTTAAAGTACAGTTACATATTATCTAGGAAATAGTATAATGAGATTAATATATATTCATGTCTTTGGGATGTGGCCAAAGCCAAATTTATAAGAAAGTTAACGTCTTGAATAACTGAAAAAGAATAAAAATAATATATTTTACTTCAGAATATTAAAAAGGAAACAGTGAAACCTAAGAAAAACAGGCATAATAAAGGTAACACTGATATTGAAAAGGAAAAAACAGTCAAATTATAAGAGCTGCCTCTTTGGAAGGGAAAACCAAAACAGTAGACTAAACCATGCTACTGAGTATAGGGGAAAAGGAATGATCAGTTCAGTTCCTCAGTCGTGTCCGACTCTTTGTGACCCCATGGACTGTAGCACTGCTAGGGTTCCCTGTCCATCACCAACTCCTGGAGCTTGCTCAAACTCATGTCCATCCAATCGGTGATGCAGAAATACAAAATTAGGTATGAGAAAAGTAATCACAGATGTACCTTTGGGTTATCTCCATTTTCAAAGTAAAATTTAAAGCCAGAACAAAGTTATCAGAGCTGCTTCTTTAAAAATTGCTCCAGGCCCACATTATTTCATAGGTAAATTTTTACCCACTTTCAAGAGGATCTGCCATTAAAGTTGTTCCAATTCACATGAAGTTTTCCAGTTCTCTTGAGGCCTTGGTAACACAGATAAAAATCTAGCAAATGTAGCACCAACAATGGTCACTTTTGAATATTGATGTAAATGTAAATTACTATCAAACAGAGTCCCACATTACATTAAAAGTATAAAAAATGACACTGGTTTTATTGTAGAAATTAGTCAATATTAGGAAATCTGTTAGTAAACAGTGAAGGCATTAAAAAGACACCTAATAAAATTCATTCTTTTTTTTTCAACATTCATTCTTGACTAAAGCTCTTACTAAAACAAAAATAGGATGGTAATGTCATGAATACATATCAGAGCATTAATGGTAAAACATTAGGAAAATTAGGATGCCTCTTTAAGGTTGTTCTGAATGTGCCACTATTAATGTAATTAGTAGGATGCTCGTGCTTGTGCTTAGTGATGTCAGTCGTATCCAACTGTTTGTGAACCCGTGGACTGTAGCCTGCCAAGCTCCTCTGTCCATGAGATTATCCATGGACAGTGTATTCATTCTCCAAGAATACTGGAGTGGGCTGGGCATGCCCTTCTCCATGGGATCTTCGGCTATTCAGAGATGGAACCCGGGTCTCCTGTGGGTTCTGCATTGTGGGTGGATTCTTTACTCCTGAGCCAATGGGGAGGCCCAATTAGTAGGATAATGAAGCATGACAAAATTATAAATACAAGGAGATAAAATCAACCAGAAAATTTAATTAATTGAAATATTATTAGAAATAATAAAGGTTTGATAAAATGACCAGTTAACAAAATTTAAAAATTGAAAACTTTCTTTTAATGTTGATGGAAAAAATAATTTACAGTATAACAGAAAATATAAACTACTCAAGAATAAATTTAAATGTGTAAAGACCTATAGAAGTAGAACATAAAGATTTTAATAAATGAAGTTTGAATGCTAGCATTGTAAGGGTATAATTTCTCCCTAGTTGACCTTTAAATATAATGCAATCCCAAACAAAATTTTGTATGAATTTCGTTTTTGGGGACGTGATATAATGATTCTAAAGTTTGTGTTTTAGAATAATATATAATTATTAAAGAATTGCCAGAAATCTTCTGAAGAATAGTAGCAAGAAGTTTTTTCCATACCAGATTTTAATTACTTGATTTTGTATGTTTTAAATTTGGAGAAGGGACTGACAACCCAGTCCAGTATTCTTGCCTGGAGAGCTCCATGGAGAGAGGAGCCTGGTGGTCTACACAGTCCATGGGGTTGCAAAGAGTGAGACATGACAGAGCAATAAGCGTATATGTTTTAAAGTAACATGGCTTCCCCTGTGGCTCAGAGGGTAAAGAATCCACCAGCAATGGAGGAGACAGGAGATGCGGGTTCAGTCCCTGAGTTGGGAAGATCCTCTAGAGGAGGAAATGGCATCTCACTCCACTATTGACTGAATGACTAAGCACAATATATTTTAAAATAGCATGGCATAAGAAAAAGAAAAACAAATTAAAAATAAGAAATTATAAAGAAGATCCAAATATAATGATAGAATTATACACTGAAATTCTGATGACATTTGAATAACCATTTAACAAAACATTTAGCTGGATCCTTACTTTATACCCTATATCAGTTTCCAGATGGATCACAAAAACTGAAAGAAAAAAGCCTTAGGGGTGTTAGAAAATACGTGGAAATGATGTTGAAGCTGAAACTGCAGTACTTTGGCCACCTGATGCGGAGAGCTGACTCACTTGAAAAGACCCGGATCCTGGGAAAGGTTGAGGGCGGGAGGAGAAGGGGACAACAGAGGATGAGTTGGTTAGATGGCATCACCGACTGGACGGACATGGGTTTGGGTGGACTCTGGGAGTTGGTGATGGACAGGGAGGCCTGGCATTCTGCGGTTCGTGGGGTCGAAAAGAGTCAGACATGACTGAGTGAGTGAACTGAACTGGAAATTTTTTTTAAGTCATTTTGTGTCAGGGAGGGCCTTCCCATGTGTGACAAACATAAAATCAAAGTAAAATGTAAATAAATTTGAATAAATGTATGATTCAAATTTCTGTATCACAAATCGTTAAATATTGAGAAATGCTAAAGTTGGGGAACGTCTAGAGCATATTTGACAAATAAATGATTTTTTTAATCCATAATATACAAATTTTAGATCATAAGACTATCTCAATCATAAAAAAGATGACCATTCTATTAGAAAAATGATCATGTAAGAATTCAGTTCATTTCAGTCGCTCAGCTTTAGAATTACAGTGTACCAAAGAACTTTATTAAATTAATAAAGGTTTTACCTTAGAAGTAATTTAAATCAAACAGTGAAATGCTAATTTGCCTTAAAGTTGTAAATTATTTAAAAGATAGGTAGTGGGAAGAAAAGACAGCAGAAGACTGTCTAAAGGATGCCTGGCCTCCTCATTATCTCAGGCCTCTCAGTACTCTAACAGCTGTCCAGTGCTGGTGATTCCAGTGGACTCTGTCTCTGTAAAAAACACAATTTTGCCTTTTTGTAATTCTGTTTGAGAAAGTTGGAAGTTTAATTAGCTTTCCAACCAACCAAATTTCTACATGAGTCTTAACCATATTTAAGTGTTACTGTGGCTTCAAAGAAGCTATTGATTCTGAAGTAGTGGGTTTTGATTGAGTTGGCTGTTTTTAAAAAACTGTTTGGATTTTAATTGTGATGCAGAAGTTATAGTAACGAACATTTGGTTTTGTACAGACCTTATTTCCACTCTGGTGGATAAGCTCAAGAAAGGTCATATCCCAAACTAGTTGTGTATAAAATTTGCTTGTTTATAGTAGGAACAGCTTTGTTTTGAATAGGTATCTTACTTAGCAATAACTTAAGCACATTTCTTCCCTTGAAATTATTGTTAATTCTGTCTGTAGATCAACAAAGTTAAAAGGCCCAAGTATTTTTTTAAAATACTGTGTAATGAACTATTAGAAGATTTTAAAACTTAAAAAAAAATAAAGAAAAGATAGGTAGTAACCTGTTGGGTCAAGTATTTTATGACACACTCATGTCTCTTGTGTGAATGGAAACTGCTGTGGGAGGCAAGCTGACAATGCATATCTAAATTACCAGTGAAACTGACCCGTTAGTTCTACTTTTAAGAAATTATTCCATATATTAACCAAATATACAAGGGTGCATTACAGATGCTCATTAAAGCATTACTTGTAATAGTGAAAAAAATAACTTACATGCCTATCAATAAGGATCAACTAAATAATGATCCATCATAATGACATGCAACAGTTTAAAGGGATGCTGAATAACAAATTCACTGACATAAAACTTTGAAGACGTACTGAGTGACAAAGCATGTTGTAGAGTATTTTGTGGGATCATGTCAACTGCCTGTCTATTTAAAAATAGACTAGGTGGGAGGAGGAGACTATTGGTAAAATAAATTCTGAAGCAGCTTTTAACATGAATGGAATTTGTGAAGTAGGATACTCTAGTTAGTCATGAACAACTGAGAAAAGATATACTTCAAATCTTAGGCACCATTGGTTGGTATCAGATAATTTCTTTGTCACTAAGAAAGTGTAAATATTACTGCCTATTAAAATGCTAGGCATCACTGAAGACGCACCTTGATCTCAGTCTTAGAATCAATGAAACATACCTGAATAGTGACGAGGTGGAGTGGGGAGAGACAGATCAATAGACTGAAAAGGAAGAGATAAAAGAGCAGATTTTTTTTAGGGCATATTTACATTTATTAGTGAGATCATTCTCAGTGTCAATGTTCCAAGAAATGTGAAAAATACTGTTTTTAAAGGTTACTTGTATTCTGTACTTCTCACAATATTAGCAGCCTGTTCAATCTAAGAATGTTTTATATAACTTTGTTAGTGAATTGTCTATGGAATGTCTGAATCTTTGCCTTTTTTAGTTTGCAATGGATTTTGGATAAACAAGATCTGTTGAAGGAACGCCAAAAAGATTTAAAGTTTCTCTCAGAAGAAGAGTATTGGAAATTACAGATATTTTTTACAAATGGTAAACTTTTCTTTTAATTGGTTGAAATGGTGTGGTTGGTTACCTCTGAATTAAATGTTTTTCTGTAGTAATTTGTGATGTACTATTTTAGTCCCTATTTTACATTTTTATTTGCATGTACTTTTTTACAATTTATATATCATTTTAAAAGTGATTTAAAGTCTTTAGTGAATCTTACATGTCAGAAACCCTCAAGACAGTCTAAAAGTATTAATTTCCCAAAGCTTTTATAATGTATCATTAAACTTAATTTAAGATTGGCTAAAGCAAAGTACTTTGAGGATAAATGATTATTTGGATTGGCATCCCGTATTGGTCATTCCTATCTTACAATGTGCTTTAGGATTTAGAGTTAGAAGGTCCTTGTTCTGCCACATGATAGCTTTGTCACAGAATCTTTATTACTCTCTGTCCACTTTTATTGCAAAACTACCTCTCTGTTGTTTTGAGGATTCATTTTGGGTTTTTTATTAGCTGAATTAAGTAGTTGTTATAATGTTGGTAAGTGTCTAATGATATGAAAAGCATTAAAAACACATAGCAGGTAGAAGGGAAATAATCATTCAGTCTCCTTGATTCAAGAATAGTTTTTACTGTGAGATAATTTCTGTTTTTTTGTTATTGTTTATGTGTAGCTATATATTTTTAAACAAATTTGCAGCCCTAGTACTAGACCACTGTGATCCAAGTAGAGCTGTACAGCATGTATAGGTTTTTCTCTTTGTTAAAATGAATATAGTCCTCATTTAACTACAAAGACATTATTGTTAAATGTTAATTATATCAGAAATACATTTAACTTTATTTCTCTTTTAGTTATCCAAGCATTAGGTGAACATCTTAAATTAAGACAACAAGTTATTGCCACTGCTACGGTCTATTTCAAGAGATTCTATGCAAGGTAGGGATGTGTTACTTTGGAAATATTTTATACATATTTTAAATCCTTATCTAATGTTGATGACCTTATATAAGTGAATCATGTGTTTGCCAGAGTTGTTATTTTTTCCCATATAAATATTTTCAATATGAAATGTTTTCATACATGTTTTCTATATGAATGACATTTAACTTCATTTAATCATATTTTAGGTATTCTCTGAAAAGTATAGATCCTGTATTAATGGCTCCTACATGTGTGTTTTTGGCATCCAAAGTAGAGGTATGAAATACTTTTCTGTTCTTCATCAAAGTACAGTCAACGTATATTGGTTAATCTGTTCCAGTTTTCACATTACCTGTGTAAAAATAATAACAGATGGTGATTTATATAAAATACTTAAATTTGTACAGGATCAAAGAAATATCTTTTGCCTCTAAGACATTTATTGTTTGGCACTAAGCCTCATTGCATAATGCTACAGCTTGTCTACTATAAGCTGAGAATGTTCTTCCTTTTCCTCTGCATGCTTCCTGAGCTCTGCTGTCTTCCCTTCTTGCCTCCTGATTGGCTGCCTAGTGGGCTGTGCGGAAAGCAGGCATTGGGGTGGTTATAGCTATTATATGCTTTCTACCGAAGATTGGTTTGGGTGAGGGAAAGAGAAAGATGGGAACTTTGAGCTAAGGCCAAATCTCTGTTCACCTTACTTAACCTTTACAGTGTTTTTGAGAGAGTTCAGCTAAAGTCCAGATTATAAAGCAGATATAATTAACTGGTCTTTATAATAATCCAATGTAATCTCTAGTAATATGAAGCCTCCATATTATGTTTCTATTTTTAGATGCTGTGTTTAGAATAGTAATTGTATTTCTGAATACTGAATGGAATTTAATTGTAAGTGGTAATTTAAGGAGGTAGAACCAACTCTGTTTTTAAGTTCTTTAATGAAAAAGAAGGTGTTTATAAAAGGCCTGTGTTATGGGGTGGCTTTTCCAAATACTACCATGTAATTGTGTGTATCTGAAGGACAACCAGTATGGGAAACCAAGACAAAAATCTTTATAAACTTCTTGTAGATTAACTAGAGTTTTAATTTGACTTCTTTGTTAGCTATCTCTTGTTACATGATTTACTGAATAGAACTCTTATAATTTACTAAGTGAAAGTTTTTGCTTGAAGAATTTTGGGTAGAATTATCCTGGAAGATGATGTATTCTTTCATATTTGGTTATAGCATTAAAAAAAAATCTTTTAACTTTGACCAAATCTTTCTGTGTTTTGTCCAGTTGTGTGAGAACTATATTGAAATGTCATTTAAGAAAATGTCCTAGGCATTAAAATTTCAGTTTCATTTATTATGGCTTGAAGTTTATGTGAAATATATACTACAGGCATACATGGGTTCAAACACACAATTAGATAAGGATGTAGGTTGAAGGTTTTTGGACAGGCTCTAGTAGTTAGTTTCTTTTTTTAACTAAGGAACCAATTCTTGATTTTCAGTTTTAAAATGAAGCTTTGGGGAAATCCCTGGTGGTCTAGTGGTTTGGACTCCATACTGTCACTTCTGAGGGCCTAGGTTGGATCCCTGGTCAGGGAACTAAGATCCTGCAGGCTGTACTGTGCAGTCAGAAAAAAAAAAGAATACAACCTTTTTACTTTGTAAGGTTAGCTACAAATTAATTAAGACTATGTAAGGTAGATCATCTCATAATTTTTAGTTATTTTTACAGCAGTGGTATATTAAGTTCAGAGAAGAAATAGGAACTGATGTCCAAAGTCTTAATGCCATACCATGGAAAAGAATTTGAGTGCAGAAAACTGGCACTATCACTTTAGGGCTTGGTTTCTACTTTGGTGGTAGTGGTGGTTTAGTAGCTAAGTCCTGTCTGCCTCTTGCAACCCTGTGGACTGTAGCCTGTCAGGCTCCTCTGTCCGTGGGATTCTCCAGGCAAGAATTCCTGGAGTGGGTTGCCATTTCCTTCTCCAGGGGATCTTCCCAACCCAGGAATAGAACCCAGGTCTCCTGCATTGCAGGCAGATGATTTACCAACTGAGCTATCTACTTTGGTACCTTCCAATAATAATAAATTATAAAATTATTTAAGCATTTGTGTTTAAAGTAATTTTAAGGAAAGGTCATAAATTTAGATATTTAAGTACATCATTCCTTTGCAAACATTGGAGAAAAATAGGAAATACTCTGTTGTAATAGACTTCAGATATACTTAGGTTCATTGGGTTACTATGTACTTATTTAGTCTCATTTACTTTTCTTTGTCTAGGAATTTGGAGTAGTCTCAAATACAAGATTGATTGCTGCTGCTACTTCTGTATGTAAGTGCAAAAATTATATCTTGCTTTAAAATTGTAATTCTGAAGAAGGCTCCATAGGACATAGATGTTTTGCAGTTTGTGAGAGCTATGAGAGATTAGTTGGGTCTGTTGAGGTGAGGTTATTACTTTGAATACTAAAAATGGATAGTTACTATTGATCTAAAAACATCAGTTCTGTGGCTTTAATTTTATAATTAGGGTAAAGAAAGTTTTTTATTATACTTTTTTAATATACAATTTTATTATACTTTATTGCTCCATAATGACTAGCTATTGTGTTACTCTTGTGGGTGAAATAAACTATTTCTTTAGCAATTGTAATTATGTCTTTGATGGAGATTATGTGTTTTTCCTCCATATGGAAAAATATGGTGCAGGAAAATATGCTGACTCTTTAGATTCTAAGCACCAGTTTGAGTCTAAGCAGCAGCTATGAAACTTTGAGCAAGTTGCTCCACCTTTTGGACTTAGATAAACCCCATCTTTTTAGATAAAAAACTACCTGTGAGTGATGGAATTAAAGGAAATTACACTGTAAAGTACTGTACACAAGGTAATAACAGTTATCTTATGCTCCATCTTCCTAGGTTAAGCCAAAAGATATTGCCTAACAAAAGATAATTTTTTTTTTCCTCCTGTGATCTTACACAGAAGAGGCAGAAGGTGTTTTAAGTTTCTGAGCCAAGGTTTCATATTATGGGGTCATTCCCCTTTCTGAGAAGAGTGTATTAATATAATTGAATCTTATTCATGTCATGTCTTATTTTGAGGATAGAAGAGTAATAATCAGTGTTGCCATAGAATTTAATACACCAAATATATCCCAATGATGAAGTATTAAATTGTCATCTGGAAAATCAGTAATGTTAAAAAATTGAAAAATGACTGCAAGGAAATCTACCAGAATATTAGCAGTGCTCATCTCTGAGTAGATTATAGGTGCCTTATTTTCTTCTTACTTTAGTTAGTCTCTTATCCAGATTTTTTAGAAGGTGTATATTTTAAAAAATGTAAAATACCAATTTCCAAGCTTTTTTTTTATAGTGTATATATGGCCCAGACAGCTTAGGTTTCAGATTTCAGCTCCAGTGCTTTTGACATGCAAATTAAGTAAAATATAACCCCTCTGTTATATAAGTATATTAATAACATCTATGTCATAGGGTTGTTGAGAGGATCAAATAAGTGAATATTAATAAAGCTCTAGAACCATGCTTTGCTCAGTATGTTATTAGTAGTTTGCTAGGGTAGCCATAACAAAATGCCATAGCCTTCATGGTTTAAACAACATGTATGTATTTTCTCAGGATTTTGGAAGCTGGAAATCTAAGATTAGGGTGTCAACAAGTTAGTTTCTGTTGAGGCCTCTTCCTGGCAGCAGATGCCTCGTTATTGCTGTGTCCTCACATGCCCTTTCTCTGTGTGTGTGCATCCCTAGTATTTCTTCCTTTGTAAGGATATCGCTCTTAGAGAATTGAGGCCCCGTGCTTATGATCTCATTTAACCTTTACTGCCTCTTTAAATGCCCTGTCTCAAAATCTAGTCAAATTGAGGGTTAGGGCTTCAAGATGTAAATTTGGTGGGAAGGGACATCATTCACCCCATAGTACTCAGTAAACTTGTGACTATCATCATGGTCATCAACAGCAGCATCAGTTATCACTGGAAAACACTATACTGGATGCAGTGGTGGATAGAAAAATAAGTACAAAGAATTTAAGGACAAGAAAATAAGACATCAGTATAGAAATACTAATACAGAAGAAAATAACTGGTGTAAAAGAGTAACAGAGGGTGCAGTGAATGTTCTACATGGGAAAGATGATTTGTTAGAGGAATCCAAAAAGACTTAAATAGGATTTGATAAAGAATTTATGCCCAAGGAAATTCAGGGGAAAGACAATCTAGGAACATTAAACAGTTCAATTAATAAATATATGGAAAAGCTCATGAGGGTGATTCTAGAATTGTGTGTTGAGAAGTGATTCTGGCAGAATTATGTAAGATGAATTGGAAGAGAGCTTGAGTGTAAGTCGATGGACAAATTTTGAAGTTTTTTATGTGATACGGCATGGAGGAACCTTGAGGATACTATGATAAGTGAAATAAGCCAGTCACAAAAAGGTAAATCTGTGTGATTCCACTTACATGACTTAATTATAGTAATCAAGTTAATAGAGATGGAAAGTAGAATAGTGGCTGCCAGGGACTGGAGGGAGGGAGAGAAGGGGGCGTTATTGTCTAATGAATATGGGATTTCAGTTTTGCAGGAGAAAGAGTTTTGGAGATGAAATGTACCTGCATGCGTGCTCAGTCACATCAGTCATGTCCAGCTCTTTGTGACTCTGTTGACCATAACCCACCAGGCTCCTCTGTCCGTGGGATTCTCTAGGCGAATACTGGAGTGGGTTGCCATGTCCTTCTCCAGGGGATCTTCCCAACCCAGGGATTAAACCCTTGTCTCTTACGTCTCTGGTCCTGGGAGACAGGTTGTTAACACTAGCGCCACTAGGGAAGCCCATACAACATTGTAAATGTAATTAATACCACTGAACTATATACTTAAAAAGAGTTAAAGATGGTAAATTATAGGTAATGTATATTTTATCACAATTCAAAAGCCACCAGAAGTTTCCTGGAGGACCAGTGGTTAGAACTTTGAGCTTTCACTGCTGGGGCCCAGGTTCAATCCCTGGTCAGGGAAGTAAGATTCCACATGGCATGCAGCCTGGCCAAAAAATTTATTTAAAAAACAAAAAAAGCAGAGAGGGATTTATAAATCTTAGAAAGTTTAATAGGTGATAATTTTTAAGTTATTAGTAACTAAAAGGAGAGGAAAGGAATGGTTAAGTAGACAATTCCTAATGTCAAGTTTAAATGGCTTAAGATTTCAAATCTTGACAGATGTTACCTATCTAAATTAGCTGTTAGAATACTCAATTCCTACCATTTTTGAGGAGATAGAGGATTGGTTAACAGTGTTTTCATTTGTACTTTTTTGGTGACTTAAGTAGTAACTGTGTTTATGTGCGTGTGTAGTTTTAAAGAAAATCCTAGAGACCTTTGCATGTATATTCATGATTTTATTAAAATGTATCATTCGATTAAAAAAAATAAAATGTTTAGAATGTTCAGATCAGTAAAAATCTTTAAATTCAGAGATAACCACTGTTAACATTTTTTGGTTGTATTATCCTTCTAATATTTATATATACAGTTTACCTTGAATAACATAGGGGATTGGCACACAAGTCTGCTAAGTTGAGAAATCTGCATATAGAACCTTGGCTTATATAGTACTTACTTACTGGAAAAATCCATGTATGTGTAGACACAGTTCATATCTGTGTTGTTCAAGGATCAGCTGTGCTGTGCTTAGTTGCTCAGTTGTGTCCAGCTCTTTGTGACCCCATGGACTGTAGCCCACCAGGCTTCTCTGTCCATGAGGATTCTCCAGGGCCCTCTTCCAGGGGATCTTCCCAACTCAGGGATTAAACCCACATCTCCCACATTGCAGGCAGATTCTTTACTGTCTGAACCACCAGGGAAGCCCAGGGTCAACTGTATATATTTACAAATATATAGATACTTGTAAACACATATACAACCCTTGTTCCTTTTAAGCTAAATTACTAAAGAATAGAACAATACCATTCTAGAGCTGAAAAGATTTTAGAAATGATAAAAGCCATTGATTTTTTTTCCATTTCCTTTATTTTTCAAGCAGCAGAATCCTGTCTTAATATATTAAATACATCATTGAAACTCTAATTGTAATTTGGATGGGGTCCTAGAGCTTTCTGCCACTCAGTCTTTCCCATTGCCTGAGAAAGGAAGAAATCTCTAAGCATCCTTAAGAGTTCTTACTAAAAATGATTTAGCTCTACATTTTACACTGTATTAAAAAAGTTTGTGTTAATGAACTCCCCATTTTCTAGTTTAAGTTTTTTTGTTTGTTTTCTCAGTGAAAACTAGATTTTCATATGCCTTTCCAAAGGAATTTCCTTATAAGATGAACCATGTAAGTATATTGTATAAAATAAAACTACTTGTCAAAGCTGTGTATATAAACTATACCTCCATTTTATATTAAACTGAATAGTCTCCTAGAAATGGCAATTTAAAATTGTACGAGAATGTGGACTTTATTTCTAAATTAAAGCTAACCTGCTTCTACCATAAAAAAAAATAATTTATAGCTATGGTTATTAACCCTGGGTGCCCATTAAATCACATTGGGAACTTTTTTTAATAATACTGATGTCAGGGGTCTCTGGAAAAGATGAATTTCTATTGCCATTTTAATAGACATATTCTTTTTTCACCTTGCAAGGGTTTTTTTTTTTCCTCTTAAAATTATATTTTTGTTTAATTTTAATACTCTCTTCTATTACTGATTTGTAACAAGAATGATATTTAAGTGGAGATAATTGCGTTTTTGCATTTGTTGAGTGGAAAGTGTATTGTAAAATCTGAAGTTTATATAGAATATTTTAAATAAAAACAAGTAATAAGAATGCTTATATGAGACTGGCTTTTCCTTACAAGAATTAAAATGTCTCATAATCACAGTTGCATGCATTATGTAAAAAGTAATTTTTTATAGCATATGTTCATTTTGACATAAGCTATTGTTTTCTTAAAAACATTTTAGAAGTTTTGATAAATAGCTATACATTCTTTAAGTAGACTCAATTTAATTTTCTTTCATGTTGACATTTATAATCTTTTTCAAACAGGTATTAGAATGTGAATTCTATCTTTTAGAATTAATGGTAAGTATATTTATTCCTTATGATTAATAGAGTAAAACTTACCTTCAAATTTAGTGAAGTCATAATTTTAAAGAAATAATTGTAGGGAGGTGCATTTTAAAACCATCCGAGTAATATGTGATGGTAAACCATAGTTCTAGTGGCATCATCACCTGTATGCTCTTGGAAGCCTGTAAAATTGTATATCTTACTTAGGATGGGAAGTGTTTTCTGTTCTGTAGTAACTATAATAGGATTACAATCAAACCAGTCAGGACAGTAAACCACTGTAAATTATTTGCACAGTTTGTGTATATGTGTGGGATTATTTAAAGATAGATTATGTCTTTGGCAGAATTCTGCTCCACCAGTTGGGAATTACGGATTTATAGGCTAATAAGAGGTTTCAGTGTGTTGCAGATGTGACACTTTGAGTCTCTAAGGGAATGGATGCTGACTGACTGCCAACCGATTTACCAAGGTATATTCCAGAGAGAGCACTGCCTTCACTGTTACAGTAGAGTTTAGGGCTGCCATGTGCTTGCTTAAGAGAATAAGAGGGAAGCAAGCATGAGTTAGAAAAAAATACATTTTGAAATACACTATTAAAAATAGAAAAAAATACATTTTGAAATACACAATTAAAAATCAGTTGGGTAATGATAAGGTTTTTGTGCTATAATAAATCTGTTTTTATACATACACATTTTTTAAACTGTTTCTAGGATTGTTGCTTGATAGTGTATCATCCTTATAGACCTTTGCTCCAGTATGTGCAGGACATGGGCCAAGAAGACATGTTGCTTCCCCTTGCATGGTAATTAGAACAGAAGTTATTCATAGTGTAACATGTTATTAGCTAGGAAGGTTGACAATTAAATATGAAATTTAGCATTTTTAAAGTAAGTAGACAGTGCCCCAAGATATTTTATGTTGAGTGAAATATTTGCTTATTGAATTTTAATAACTATATGGGAATAAATGCTAAAATGATAAAGATCTTTATTTATTTGATGGATATTTCCATTAAAATTTGATTCTTATGAAAAACAGACTGTTTACATGAAAGTTAAGATTTTATCTTTAAACAATAATGGAATGTATAACTGAATCACTATGCTGTACAGCAGAAATGAACACTGATTTCAACTATACTTCAGTAAAATAAATTTAAAAATGTTATCTTTAATCGAATATTTTGGGTGGTATTCAACATACATATTAATATTTTGTATAATTTCTAGTTTCCTAACTGATTTTCTAATTTTAGAAAAAAATTTATCTTATATTAAAATTTATTATGAAGTTTTAAAAATTTAAATATATTTAACTGTAATTTTATTCAATAAATTGGCTTACTGTCACATTCATGTATCCATCTTTTTCCTTTGATGTTTTCACCTTTATGTCTGTTAAAGTAATATAAAAGATAAATACATACCTATGATAGGGAAAATCTGCCCCTCTCTGGAGGGAAATGTACAATCATGAAGTAGTTCTGCTTTCAGTAATATTATGATTTACATTTCTATAGGAGGATAGTGAATGATACCTACAGAAGGATCTTTGCCTACTGTATCCTCCTTTCATGATAGCTTTAGGTATGTAAACGTGGTGTACCTTGATTAGCTAAAGTATTATAAAGCTATTTAGGTCATCCTAAAAGAAATTTCACCCTATTGTGCTTTATGTTTTTATGTTCCTTGAAGTAATAGACTATTCCTTGCATGTGAGCTTTCAATAATATGAACTGCAACTGTCACAAATCAGGATTATTTCCCCCCCACCCCCCTTTATTGGTAAGTTTTTTTTTTTTAAATTGCTTAAAATAATTTTAACCAGTATCTGAGTTTTTCGGCAGAGAAGTTTGGAATTAAGGCTTTTAACATTAGTTGATATTTATATAAAATTAAGTCTTTCATTTCCTGAGCCCAGTTAAGTCCTCAGAGGTCAAGTAAAGGAGGCTTTCGTGGTCCTTAGTGCCTTGCTGGAGGGAAAGTTAGCCACCATTCTGTCAGTTTTATCTGTGAAAGGCAGTACTGTCATGAATTATTAATAGAACAGATGGTTTTAGGTTTAAACTTCCTTTAATTTACATTTGTGGGAAAATTACCTAACCCTTTCTGAGTTTATTTCCTTAATTATAAAATGTGGGCGGTACTAAAACTGTGTATAAATTTGTTATAAGAACTAAGCTTTGTTTTAAATAATGCCTGACATATATTAGGCACTTGTTAGTTTCTATTTCCTTTCTGTTTTCATTTCCATAACTCTTGTCTTCTTGATTTCTTCCTTATTCTTTTACCGTTCAGACTTATTTTCATTGGTTTCTCTATATTGTTACCCTTTAATGTTTATGTTTCTCAGCCTTCTTACATAAAGGATGGCAAATAGGTTATACTTTTAGAGTACTGGAGGCTCGCTGGAAGTCCTGTGTTTGGAAGGATTCTGAAGTGGCATCTGGGTTCAGTGGGGAGGAATGCTGAGATCTGCCTGGGTAGGAAGGCTGTGTGCCACATCTCTGTCATCCATGCTGCTTTTGTTCTTCCCCAGGCAGGCTCATTGATTGTGCTGTCTCTATGGTTGAAACATTTAAATTTCTTTATTCAACCAAGATTTGCTCCTGAACTGGTCTTTATATCAAACTGTGCCTTTTGGATAGCTTCCTTTGGCATCTCACTGGCCCTCAGACTCTTGATTAGGACTGAACTCAACAGTTTGCTCCAAAATATACTTTTGAATGTCTTTGTTATGTTGATGAATAGGACTAGTTAGTTGGAAACCCAGTGGTTAGGCTCTTTTATCTCCCTTCATACCTACTTCTAGCTGGTAACCAACACCTATTGTGTCTCTCTTTAATAATCTCATAGTTTTCTTTTCTTTTTTATCCAGATTATTACAGCTATCTCCTTCCGGACTAATTGGCTTCCAGCATCCCTGTTCTCAGAGAGCCAGTCTGTCCTCCACACTTGAGCAGGGCTAGAGGTTCTCAACCAGGGATAATGTTGCTCCCCACAGGATGTGTGGCAGTGTCTGGTGATGGTTTTGGTCATGACAGCTGGGGTGGGATGCACTGCATAGGGCAGTCTTAAAGAATTGTCCAGTTCATAAAGTCAATAGTGCTGAGATTTAGAATATGAGCTAGAAAGAACTTTTTAAAATGCAGAATTTGTGCCCCAATTAAATCTTTCAGTGCTCCTCCCAGTTCAGTTCAGTTCAGTCGCTCATTTGTGTCTTTGACTCTTTGCGACTCCATGGACTATAGCACGCCAGGCCTGTGTGTCGATCGTCAACTCCCAGAGTTTACTCAAACTCATGTCCATTGAGTCGGTGATGCCATCCAGCCATCTCATCCTCTGTTGTCCCCTTCTCCTCCTGCCCCCAATCCCTCCCAGCATCAGGGTCTTCTCCACTGAATCAACTCTTCGCATGAGGTGGCCAAAGTATTGGAGTTTCAGCCTCAGCATCAGTCCTTCCAATGAACACCCAGGACTGATCTCCTTTAGGATGGACTGGTTGGATCTCCCTGCAGTCCAAGGATCTTTCAAGAGTCTTCTCCAACACCACAGTTCAAAAACATCAATTCTTTGGCACTCAGCTTTTTTGTAGTCCCAACTCTCATACATACATGACTACTGGAAAAACCATAGCTTTGACTAGACGGACCTGTGTTGTCAAAGTAATGTCTCTGCTTATTAATATGCTTTCTAGGTTGGTCATAACTTTTCTTCCAAGGAGCAAGCATCTTTTAATTTCATGGTTGCAGTCACCATCTGCAGTGATTTTGGAGCCCAAAAATATAAAGTCTGTCATTGTTTCTACTGTTTGTCTGTCTATTTGCCATGAAGTAATGAAGATCATGAATGCCATGATCCTAGTTTTCTGAATGTTAAGTTTTAAGCCAACTTTTTTACTCTCCCCTTTCACTTTCATCAAGAGGCTCTTTAGTTCTTCTTTGCTTTCTGGCATAAGGATACATCATCTGCATATCTGAGGATATTGATATTTCTCCCGGCAATCTTGATTCCAGCTTGTGCTTCATCCAGCCCAGTGTTTCTCATGATGTACTCTGCACATAAGTTAAATAAGCAGGGTGACAATATACAGCCTTGACGTATTCCTTTCTCTATTTGGAACCAGTCTGTTGTTCCATGTCCAGTTCTAACTGTTGCTTCCTGACCTGCATATAGATTTCTCAAGAGGCAGGTCAGGTAGTCTGGTATTTTCATCTCTTTCAGAATTTTCCAGTTTATTGTGATCCACAGCCAAAGGCTTTGGCATAGTCAATAAAGCAGAAATAGACATTTTTCTGGAACTCTCTTGCTTTTTCGATGATCTAGTGGGTGTTGGCAGTGTTGGCAGTTTGATCCCAACTTCTGGATAAAATCCATAGCTTTGTTTTAGCATTTATATACCTGTCATTCTCTGCTCCACTCCTACCTCTTGTAAAAAGTCAGCTTAGATGTCATCTCTTTAGTGACATGCTCCCCAACTTTGTACTCCCTGCATTACCTCAGTCTTTGTTTAGGATGTCTCTGTCTCTAGTTTACTCTGTGTATGCCCTGAAATGGCATTTTCCACTGTATTTTTATTACCTATTTTTATAATTCTGACCTTTGGCCTTTCGTTCATCTTGGATGAAGCCCTACTTTGTATCTTAACAAAGTCATATGGTTAACCTGACCAGGGAATATAATATTTAATAAGCCTGTGTGGAATCAGGGTAGGCAGGCTGCTTGGGAAAAATTACAGTAGGCAAAGTTAATGATTTAGATTGTCATCTTTGGGCTCTTTCATTATCTTTGTTAGTTTGTATTGTAAGTAATGTATATAAATACATTGTATAGTTCATCACATTTTTTTTTCCCTCAGCTCTTTTGGATTACAACACTGAATTCTGTATAGAATGCCCAGTTTTCACCTAACTTAATCATATGCTAATGACTTGAAAAAGCAGAAGTAACACTGCTTTTAATTGAAATACCAAAACAGAGTAGTGTTAGAATTTATCATTGCATAGATTGGCTGGTTTTTCTGGTTTGTGTTTTTGTCACTCTGACTTTTGGGTGCATTTGGACCACTACTTTGTACTACTGTTGAGGGATTTTTCCCCTGTGCTAATTTTCTCAGTGGACTTTTTCCTCTCTGACATGCCCTAACTCTCAAGGCAACTGCATCATGACTAGCTCACCTCATGCTCGCCATGAGGAGCAGGTGTCAAAAAACGTTAAAAACAAAAATTATATATCACCCACTAATTTTTCCTCCCTGTAAGATTAAATTGATGGGATGGTCATATAATTCATAAATTATATGAATCTGTATAATTTTTAAAAAGAATATAATAAAATACACATAAGTGAATGAATATCTTTCTGACTCCATACATTCCATGTGCAGTTAAACATGGAATTTGTGTCTCATTTTCTCTCCAGCTTGCCTGCATGTAGCCTGTGTTGTACAGCAGAAAGATGCCAGACAGTGGTTTGCAGAGCTTTCTGTGGATATGGAGAAGGTAATCTTTAGAATTCCCTTAACTGAATATAAACTTGAACATTTTGAAGTTAATGTCGTATTTATTTACCATGTGCCTAAAATTCATGATGTCAGCCAGGCAATGAGTACTTTTTGGTTTTTAAAAAAAAATGTAAGTATGTTGGCAAGAAGAATTAATTTTGACCATTTAGGTTATATTTCTCTTCAGTTTGGGATTACATAGAATGGTAAACTTAGAGTTTGACTGGTTGCAAAGCAGTCTCTAATTGCCAAAATTATTTTAAAAGCTACCTAGTGACTACTGTAATACTACTGTAAACTCCAGTAACACAGCCTATCTCCTGACATTGGATTGTTGCCCTTTTTTCTACCCTTTTTTGCTGAAATGTTCTAGAATCAGTCCAAGGATAGATTCACTCGGGAAAAAGAAAGGTCTAATTTGGAAACTGAACTTGATAGATTTGTAGCTGCTGGTTTTTGAGCACCTTAACTCATTTGTAGAATAATTAGTAGAGAATCAAAACAAAGTCTTTTGTGCACTACCTCTCATTAAATTTTTTGAAATAATGGTTTTAGAGGAGTGTACTCTGTAGTAGGGCTTCCCAGGTGGCTTGGTAGTAAGGAATCTGCCTGCCAATGCAGGAGACACTGGTTTGATCCCTGGGTCAGGAAGATCCTCTGGAGGAGGAAATGGCAACCCACTCCAGTATTCTTGCCTGGAGAATCCTATGGACAGAGGAGCCTGGCAGGTTACAGTCCATTGGGTGGCAAAGAGTTGGATATGACTTGAGAATACACATGCTCTATAGTGGTATTCTCTTTCATGATTTAGACTTTTGTTCCTAGTACCTCACTGTTTTGTTTTGGTTTAAGATATCAGTAGATGGAAGGAAACCAACAGCAGAGATGGATAAGGATAAGACCTAGCGTACATGTGCTTTCATATTTACTGGGATTGATTAACCTAATCTGAAGGATAGAGACTATCTTTTCACTGTTGCCTAAATGATGTCTAGGATGTGATGTGTGTTCTTTATATACCAAATGTTGCTTGATATTGCCACTGAGAACTTTTCAAATATTTTCTTCTAGATTTTGGAAATAATCAGGGTTATTTTAAAGTTGTATGAACAGTGGAAAAATTTTGATGAGAGAAAAGAGATGGCAACTATTCTAGTAAGATGCCGAAACCAAAACCTCCTCCAAACAGGTACTTTGTAGAGTTTAATTATAGCTTTTATTTAACTATATATTTCATAGGCATTATAATAGTTTTAATAGAGTATGCTATTTTGTTTTTATAAAATATCTTCTAAAACTTCATGATGTGTGTTTTTTTGACTTAATATTTTGAAGACATCTCATTTAAAAAAATACATTAATCTGATCATCTGTTAAGTAACTTTTCCTGATATAATGGCAGGTCTATTACAGGTATCCCTCAACATATGCCTATATACTTACATAAGTTTAAACAGAATAGAGATAGGCAAGTCCATCTAAAATTCAAGGATAAAGAATTTTGGAGTAGTTCCATGTCAGTTTCACTCTCTGCCAACTTTTTTCCCCCAGTAGTGGCTGTTACCCTGTTGATAAAGTTCAGTATCACTTTTCAAAAACTTAGATGATTGATCTGATACTGTAAAGATAAATAATTTTGACTTTCGAGTGACTCAGAGATCCATTGCACATAATAACATAATTTTGCTAAGTATGAGTTACTTGTGCTAAAAGGGTTTTTTTGTTGTGGGGTTTTTTATGTGTTATATTGTTTTTTACCTGAATCTATTCATTTAAGTTCAGTGGTTTTCAGCTGTCAATGTACATCAGATCATTTTGTTGAGGGGGAAAAGGTCAGAAGGGAAACTACCCATCTTAATCATTTATCAAGAAAAATAAATAAGTTATATAACATTAAGATTGATTTGTAGATCTCGTATGTTAAGGTTACCATTTGGAAAGATTAATACTTTTACAAGGAGCTGTTTAAAGCAGTCATTCAAACAGCTGCCTTTGGATGCATTTTTTGCAGAAATTCCCTGAGTGATTCTTCACTAGTTGCAGGGCTCGAAGCTGCAAGATGCTGATGGACAAGATAAGGCAATTATCCTATTGCCACAATTACTGGTATTTTCAGTTTCAGTGTTTAAATATTCAATGCTTTCCAGGAAATTACCATATTTCTTTCTGACTTTTAAGGTTTGCTGTATTCATGTATGGTTTTATTATGCCTTTGGACAATAATTTTTTGGAAGAACACTTCTTGATTTTCATTATTAGGAATAAGATTTTCCATGTATGATTTAATTTCATAGGAAATCTGTCTAGAAGAATCTCTATGTTGAGTGATACCTGTAATGACAAAATACCCTAATTTAAATTTTTGAGTGTGTATGGACACTAACTTCCAGAATGCTTGCTATATGTGTGAGGGCACCAAGTTACATAAGAATAAAAAACATAAAACCAAATGTAGTCTTCTGGATTTTAATTTTTCCACATCTGTATCTTATGATTGGAAATATCTTTGTTTTGTAGAGCTATAGCAAAGAATAACTTTAAAACTTAGTAGGCTTACTAGGGTTTTGAAAATGAGTCTTTTAATTGGTATAAAATCTCTTTCTTCCCCACTTGAACAGTGAAGGAGAGCAGGGTCCAAATGGAAGTCAGAACTCTAGCTACAGCCAATCTTAAAACATTCCGAAGAATTTCATAGTGGACCAGTTGGAAATAAACCATTGGACAGATTTCAGTAATGTCTTCAGTGGAACACAAATGAAAATGAATAGCTTGTTTCTGTCAAGCATATTGGGAAGTGATTTTATTTTTGCAAAATGTTTTCCTTACCTAATTTGATTCTAATACATAATTGATTAAAATCTATTGTTTATGAAAGTTTGGAAAGGTTCTAAGAGGACCTACAGACAGACATACATAGACTTTTGAAAATTAATAGCTTCTGATTAGTATAATTTTTCTTAATTTGGATAATAGAAATTTTAACTCTTTATTAAGCCAGAAAACATGAAACATACTTGTTTAAAATTCTCTTTGGTCACTGAATGACCAAAAAAAGGAAATAAGTCAAATATATGAGGGTCTTTTTTTTTCCCTCCTTAAGTTAAACTTTAAAATTGTATTTAAGGAATCAAATCTTACAAAATCCTAGAAGGTTTTGGTGATGATGATGATGATGATGATGATGATTTCAGGGAAATAATCAATTACCTATGATTTTTAAATGTATTTTATTCAGTAGTTTTGGTATCTTGCCATGGAGGATACTAGCCCAGCCTAGCAGAAAAGTGCAATATGTACAGCATACTTTGACATTTTAAAAGTTATACTCTATAACCATTTTGAAATGCTGGGCAAACATTTAAAAAACTTGCATTTAATTCAGTTAATCAGGCATTTTGAAAGCTAATTGGATGAAAACTGTAATATGGTTGAAATTTGGTGACATTTTTGTTATTTTTACTGTGAAGTTTTTAAATGATGTACACACCCTACTTTATTTTTGTGTCTTAGTGTGGACTTACAGATTTACTACAGGAATCCTGAGCCAGGACACAGTCAGGTTTCAGGCCAGTTAGATACTGGCTGTTCTTAATTCTCATCTGAGTGTAGGACTTCAGACTAAATGTTATATCAGTGGGACTTTGCTGTCTGTAGAAGTTACTAAATTACATGATCATTTTCTTCAGACTTGAAGGAGAGTGATAAAATTTGCAGTCATAGGATATTGATGTACAATTTAAGGATTAAAAATTTTTATAATTCAATTGTGAATAATGGATTATTAAATGTTGACTTCCTAGTATAAAATTACAAGAATAAAAATACATTCTCCGGCTATATTGGCTAGTGTCTTGAATTTATCTTTTTTGAATCTTCTTTCTGTTTTTGGAGTCTTTCTTCCTTTGGATAAGTATTAAAGCCTTCTATGGTTTATCAAGTAGTAATTTCATATAGTTTATAAACAGACTTTTAGAATTCTGCTTCCTTGTGGAGAGTATCACGTAAGATGGAAAGTCATTATAAAGTCAGTAACATTGACAAACATTGGTCTCCTAGGATTATGAAATAAGGGAAAAAAAGCTCTCCTCAGGTCTGAAGGAATTAAGATTGGGTTTGGGTTGGAAGGGCAGAGTGATTATTTATATCATAATCATTGACTTAACCCTAATTTTTTTTTAAGCCTACCTATATTTCTAAAAAGTTTTTAGTTTGAAAATATTATGCCTGGTACTTTTATTTTCAACCTCTTAAATAGAAAATGTAAAGAACATATACAAGAGTAGATAAAATGTTATAATGAGCCTCCTTAATACCTTTCAATTCATGGCCAATTTCATTTTAAACTCCCACCACTTCTGAATCCAATATGCATATTTTGAAGCAAATCCAAAATATTTTGTCCATAATTATCTTAGTATGTAATCCTAAGAGTAAAGTACCTAGAAGAGAATTTGTCAAAATAGTTTTGTAATAATCAAATATCTAGTGTTTATATTTTTAGTTGTCTCCTTAATATCATAAAAATTATTAAATAATTCTACTTAGGATCTAAATATAGACCACATGTGTAATTCATTGGTAAGTATTTTAAAATTCTTGGATTCCTCCTTTATTTCATTTCAGAAGTTCCCCATTTTGGTTTGCTGTTCAGTAAGAATTTCCCATCATATGTACTTTGCTGATTGTATCTTTGAGGTGCTACTTGTTCTTTTCTCTGTATTTCTATATATTGGTAATGGAATGCAACAGCTTGATCAGGTTCAGGCTCAATTTTTCTTTTCCTTAATAAACTACTGTATAAAGTATGGATATTGTCCCTCAGGAGGCATATAATGGCTGGTTGTCTCTTCCTTTACTTAGCAGCCATTGAGGATGTGTATTGTTTTTAAAAACTAAATACTACCGTAGGCTGCATTATTTAGTAAGACAGCCACTAGCCACGTGTGGCTACTGAACACTCAAAATGTGGCTAGTCTGAATTGAAATGTGCTATATATGATGAATTTTAATATTTGGTACAAAAGAATGTAAGATATCAAATTTGTTTATAATGATTATATGTTTTAAATGATTTTTTAGATACCTAGGAGTAAATAAAAATATTAAAATTAATTTCACCTCTTATCTTTTTAAATGTAAGCAAATTAAAAATTACATAATGGCTTGCATCATAATTCTTTTGGACAGTGTTGCTATAAGACATAAGGAAAATGTCAGATCCAGTTCCATTTTATCTGCTTTTATTCCTGCTCTAAGAGCAACTTTTAGTCATTTCTTTGCTGTTGTGTTACTTCCACATTTTCAAGTAACATGCTTATCGCATTTATTGAGCACTTACTATGTAACAAGTATATTCTAAGCTCTCTACCTTATGAAGTCATTTAATTCTCAGGCAGTCTTTTCAGAAATGTTCTTGTCCTCAGGAACAGAAAGTTAAATAATTTACCCAATCACAAGTCAAGAGCTTGGATTTAGTTCAGTTGCTCACTTGTGTCCAACTCTTTGCGACCCCATGGACTGCAGCACGCCAGGCCTCCCTGTCCATCACCACTCCCAGAGTTTACTCAAACTCATGTCCATTGAGTCAGTGATGCCATCCAGCCATCTCATTCTGTCGTCCCCTTCTCTTGCCTTCAACCTTTCCCAGCATCAGGGCCTTTTCCAGAGTCAGTTCTTCGAATCAAGTGGCCAAAGTACTGGAGTTTCAGCTTCACCATCAGTCCTTCCAGTGAATATTCAGGACTGATTTCCTTTAGGATGGACTGGTTGGATCTCCTTGCGGTCCAAGGGACATTCAAGAGTCTTCTCCAACACCACAGTTCAAAAGCATCAGTTCTTTGGCACTCAGCTTTCTTTGTAGTCCAACTCTCACATCCATACATGACCACCGGAAAAACCACAGCTTTGACTAGACGGACCTTTGTTGTCAAAGTAATGTCTCTGCTGATTAATATGCTGTCTAGGTTGGTCATAACTTTTCTTCCAAGGAGCAAGTGTCTTTTAATTTCATGGCTGCAGTCACCATTTGCAGTGATTTTGGAGCCCCGGAAATTGTGTCACTGTTTTTACTATTTTCCCATCTATTTGCCATGAAGTAATGGGACTAGGTGCCATGATCCTAGTTTTCTGAATGTTGAGTTTTAAGCCAACTTTTTCACACTCCCTTTCACTTTCATCAAGGGGTTCTTTAGTAGTTCTTCGCTTTCTGCCATAAGGGTGGTGTCATCTGCATATCTGAGGTTATTGATATTTCTCCAGTGAGCTGGATTAGATTTTTATTAAAATCTGGGCAGTGGATTCTAAGGCCCAGGCTCTTAAACATTTCACTTTATTGCCGCCTCTGCTTATCCTCCAGTTTCTTTTAATTTTTTTCAGTTTTAAATATCATTGCAACTTCCTACTATTGAAGATTTAACTTTCCTGCATACCTCCTATTCTCCATTCCAACTCTCATCCACCCCACCACCACCCTGCCCCTACACTCATTCTACCCTGGGACTTCTATCATCCTCCCAGGTAAACTGCATAATTGTTGTTAAACTTACATTCAGTATATATTAAGTATACACAGATAATTTCATGTTCTGTAGTATTTCCTTTATATTTGAGTATTTTTTGCCTTCTGGAAGTAGGAGTTTTAACTAAAAGCCTGGTATGTTTATGCGGACTCTTTACCTTGGTGTATTTACCTATTCCTCGGGTCAAGTACTTCAACAGCAGTTCACTCTATAGTTTTTCTTCTCTGTGAGCTTGTGGCTGTTAATATCCTCACTTTGTTAATATATATGCCCTAGTAATATTTGTTTATATAAATATAATTTGCTTAAAGGCAGCAAGGATTTGAAGAGTCACGATCTGGGGAGAAGGAAAGCTGAGGAAGATGAGCCAGTATTGAAAAGTGTATCTGTGTGTGTGTATTACATGTATTTTCCATCTTTTCTAGTTCTTGTAGGGAGTTGGCTCTGCTAGAAACTAGACTGATGTGTCAGAAATAGAAGTTAAAGGTGATAACATCACATCTCTACCCCAGATTCTCCAATAGCTTAATAAATTATTTAGGACAAAAACCAGGTCCTTACAGTCTACTTTCCAGGCCTTACATGTTCTGAGTGACTATAAAAATGAGACTAAAAACAGATTGGTCTGAAGAGACAGATGGAAGAAAGCACAAAGTTGTTCTACCACTCATCAGTATATGAACAAGTGTAGGACTTAAACATTCTAAAGGAATATACTCATGCTAGTGGGAATCAGTTGCATTTAAACTTTGTTCTAATAATATTTTATTATTTTTAATTGAGATTTAATTACAATAGTGTATCATTTAAAAATGTTCACTTCAGTGAATTTTGGTAAATGATTATACCTGTGTCCCAGCACCTCAATCAAGATAGAGAGTGCTTCTGTCACCCTAGAAATTTTCCTCCTTGTTTTTCTAGTTAGTCTCTTCTCAACGGAGGCAACCACTGTTCTGATTATTGTCCCTATAGATCATACTACCTTTTTAGATTCCAAATTGTATCACTACCATGTTGGTCATAGTGCCATAAGTCTTTGCATATTGTTAATATATTTTCATTGTTCATATTTCACCTACTTTTCATCCCAGATTCTTGGTATTTTAAGGTTAAGTCTGTTTGGTAATCTACTGGTCTAGCTCAATAGCCTCTTTGATGAAGAGTATAGAAGCTATGCTGAACACCTGGTCACACATGGTTAAGTAATACAAGTAACTGGGTATTTTGGAATATACTATTGAATAATACTAAAATATTTAAAAATTAATTTTGGAATCCCTTTATTTTAGAAACCTTTATGTTTCCATGGTGAATCACATACATTACCTTAATCATCATTAGCCTTTGGAAATAGGCTGGGGGATGTGGTATTCCCAATTTATAGGTGAGAAAAAGATTCAACAAAAAATAATTGACATATACAAACTCCCTTTCCCATTAACCAGTGGTTCCAGGGCTACATTTTTATTCTTTTCCCTATTCCACTATTCTGGGCTGCATGTACACAAGGAAAGGGTCAGCTTATATTCCAAAATTCAATTTCCTTGTTTCTTCTCTGAAAGTTCATAGGTTGCCCATTCCTTCCATCCTCCAGCATAGTGTTGAGCACTAAAAACATACATCAAATAATTAGTGCTGTAACCATTTTTCCTGCTTTATAGCACAAGGTTCACAGGAACTTTAGAGATAAGATGACTTTTTTTTTTTTAAGATGACTAGAGATTTAGCAGTGCAATGACTTTTCACCATAATATTTACATTTGAAGCATATTTAAAGGATCATAGAATGAAAGTATAGCAGCCAGTCTATAATAATATGTACTCTATACTTCCGTTAATATAGTAAGAATAAAATTCTTTAGTAGACCAATAAAAATATGCCTACGAAACACTGCAATACATATCCTAAACCCATTTTTATCCTTAAGCTACTTACCTGTTAAAGCCCAGAGATATTGCTGTGACCATAGCCTTCTTGCTTCTCACGCCAGCTAAACAAGAAAACACTAGACTGTCAGATTTGGATGGCTTTACTTCTTTGTACTTCTCTTTGAAGTCTTTTGGGTTCATCTGTAGAGCTTCACCTACATCATCCACTGAAAGAAAATGTTAAGAATTTCTATTAAATTTTAGATACAGTCAATTACTGGATATATGTTTTCCTAACAAATCAGGTTAAAGCACATCACTTACATGGTATATTGACAGACCCAGGGATTTTTCCAGACTCATGAATTTCCCATGGCTCTCTAACATCAATTAACATAATTTTTTTGGACTTCAGGAGGTTTTTAAGTTCCTTATAAGTGACATCTTCACAAACAGTGGTACAAAAATTGAGGCAGCTTCTTTTTATTGACCTCAAACCTGGAAAGAATAAAATAAATTAGCTACCTTCAAAATGACACCACTATTAACATCTGGAAAGAGTAAGTCAAAGGAGTTTTCCCCATTCTTCAAGTCAGCTCACTATATCAGTCTTGACTTGACTTCTTATATAAAGTCTCATTTTCATAGTGGAAAGAACAGGGGTTTTAGAGTCAGATAAATCAAGGTTCAAATAATTAACTTTGAGAGTTGCTGTGAGGTTTAAATAATCTATACAGTACACAATAATCTCTTTTCACCTTTCCTTCATGATTTATGCACACTGTTCCTTCTGAAGGGAACACCTTTCTCTCTCGTCTCTACCTGGCACTCTTTAAGCCTCCTTTACCTCACTTACCACTTCCCCTTTGATCAAACACTTCCACTTCTAGGTATCCATTCCTGTAAAACACTTACACACAAAGAAGGGTGTACATATACAAAAGAAGCGTGTACAATGATAATTTTTGAAGAACTTTTAATAATAGCAAAGAAATTGGAAACTAAAATACCCATCAGTAAGGGACTAGCTTTAGAGTAATTCACAGTTATGGGGAATATGCAGTGGTTAAAAGAGTTTTATGTACTGCCATGAATACCTAAGCTTCTGAATACCCTAAGTGAGAAAAAAAAAATACAAAAAAGTAAGTGCAGAAGATCACACTATATATTAAATATTCCCCAGTGGCTCAGCTGGTAAAGAACCTGCCTGCCAATGCAGGACATGCAAGAGACACATGATCCCTGGTTTGGGAAGATCCCTGGAGAAGGAAATGGCCACCCACTCCAGTATTCTTGTGTAGAAAATTCCACAGTCAGAGGAGCCTAGTGAGTTACAGTCCATGGTGTCACAAAAAGTCGGGCATAATTGAATGTGCACACACACACAGATTTGTTTGTTGTTTAGTTGCTAAGTCATATCTGACTCTTGTGACCCCACTGACTGTAGCCCACCAGACTACTCAGTCTGTGGGATTTCCCAGGCAACAATACCCAGATTAACATTTCCTACTCTGGGGGATCTTCCAGACCCAGGGATTTAACCATCATCTCTTGCTTGGCAGGCAGATTTTTTATTGCTGAGCCACCTGGGAAACACGTACATTTATATAGGTATACTCATATCTGGGGAGAGTATATAAAGGGGTGTGCTTTATTGTTTGTTTTAATATAATTTTTGCTTTATTGTTTAATGAATATAATAATGTATTACAAGTATTTTTTTTTTTTTTAATAAAAAATTTTTTTTCTAGCACCTTTTCTCTAACACCTCCAACTCCATTCTTTCCAATGCAGTCTCACTTGACTGGGTTGTGTATGGTGATAGTTTATTTGTGTCTGTCTTACCCCCAAATGGGCTTCCCTGGTGGCTCAGATGGTAAAGAATTTTCCTGCAATGCCAGAGACCTAGGTTTAATCCCTGGGTTGGGAAGATCCCCTGGAGAAGGGCAAGGTACCTACTCCAGATTCTGGCCTGGAGAATTCTATGGACCCATGGGGTCACAGAGTCAGACATGACTGAGCTACTTTCACCTTCACCCCCAACTGGTGAAGTAAACTGTATCCCAGCAGGATATCTGTCAGATTAGGAGCTCAATACATGATTGCGGACTAAAGGTAAAACCAAATAACAGAATTTGTATGAATGACACATCTTAAACTACATAGGCTTGTACCAAGAGTTACAAGGGAATAACTGGCGCGGGGAAGTGTTACACTGGAGCCCCTGTATCTTTATCCACAAAAGTTGTTGCTAAAGGAGAGGCAGCATATTAAGCAGAGAGGAGGAGGTCTGCTCTGATTTCTAGACCACCTCCTCCACTAACCACCTTCGCTTCTCTGGCTTCTGTTCGGCCAGTTGTGGTACTATTACAGGCCGATGTGGTATCTAGGTTTGATCAACCCGTGAGTGCTGCTCTCTAGTGGGTCATAAGTGAAAGTCGCAAGACGGCTTCTCATTGCGACTCTCCAGGGCAGGAATTGGACACGGCTCATTTCCCTGAGTCGCGAATTGACCTTTATTGCTCAGTCAAGCACCATACCTTTCTAACTGTTCCCACGAGAGCCCCCTGAAGTCATGTTTACCTCTCTCTGCGTCTGTCGAGAGCAACCCCAGACCCCAGGAGCCCGGAATCTGTAGAAACAAGGACTGTAAGTGGGTGTTACATTCCCAGGGCTCAAGTGTGCTGGGTCTGACTTTTAACTGGAAGCCTTAAAGAAGCAAACACTGTCACGAACGCCATCCTTTCCCAGGGGCTCGAGGTTAGGAGTCCTCCCTTTCCCCGGGGACCACTGAGCTCACCCCAGAGTGCAGCCTCCGCAGACCCGAAGACCGTCCGGGAAGTACTCCAGGGCAGCAGGCGTTGCAGCACCATGGCTACTAACCACTTCGTTCTCCTGCTTTTTCACTTCCGGCCGCTCGGCGAGAGGTGCCGGGCTCTCGAGCGCCCTCCAGCTAGGCGCGGGCCGAACCCGGTAATGCCACTAGAGTAATCGCTTTAAAACTTAAAGATATTAATGGGAAAGAAACTGAGGTATGGGCTTTTTTTTTTTTTTAATTATTATTTTTTTAAGGACAGGCAAAGTTTAAAAGTGAAAAGAAAATATTTATATTGCCTTTAGAAGGCTATATTTAAAGGTATACAGTAAATTCCTCTGGTTTACTTCAAAACAAGGATTCTTGTGTATTGGATTAAAGCAAACTTTAACACATGGACATTTTGCTAAAAATCACTCAACTCCCATAGCTGACGCAACTGATGTCAGTATTAAGATAATCTTATCTCTTCCTCACTCATAATGATAGTTGACTATATTTGATGATAACATGAATGTGTTGGCTGGTTGAATGGCATCACCGACGTGAAGGACATGAGTTTGAGCAAACTCTGGGAGTTGATGATGGCCAGGGAAGCCTGGTGTGCTGCAATCCCTGGGATCGCAGAGTAGGACAAGACTGAGTGACTGAACTGAACTGTGTTAGTTTGCGATTGCTAATGTAACAATTATCACAAATTTATTGACAACACAATTTTATTATGTACAGTGTTGTAGGTCAGAAGTCACTTGGTGAAAATTAAGGTGTCAGCAAGTCTGTGGTCCTTCTGAAGGTCCTTCTGAAGGTCTGAAGGTGTCAGCAGGTCTGAAGGTCCTTCTAAAGGGGAGAATTTCTGTACTTAACTTTTACATCTACTGAAGGTTGCCTGAATTCTTTGGCTATTTTTCCCTTTCTCCATCTTCAAAGCCAACAGTTTGTCATCTTCAGATCTCTCTCTGACTCTGATCTCTGCTTTTGTTGTCACATCCACTTTTCCTAACCTTTTTCCTCTTTCACAAGGAACTTTGAATACAGTGAGACCATTGGGATAATCTTAATCATATGTGCAAAATCTTTTTGCCGTGTAAGCTAACATAATAATAGGTTCTTGGAATTAGAACACATTGTATGTGGTTGTGGGGAGAGCATATTAAGCCTGTTGGATAAAGTTTCTTATTACCTTGTTTTTATTTCAACTTGGTTTATTACCTTATTTTTAATTTATTCTCAATTTTGTTTCCCAAGGGTAATGAAAGCCATATTAACTGCAAATTGATTCACAGTGAAAATTTTAAAAATAAGTTTCCAACTGGCATTATTAAAGTATGAATCCAATGAATAATTTCATGAAGGGTATACTTTTAAATTATTCAGTTTTAATAATAAAACCACTTTAGATTTCTATACCAATGACATCACTTACAATTATGTTTCTTCCAAGTCATTTGGAGTTTAATCATAGTCTGTGTGGACTGACTTCGAACTAAGATGTCATTAAATACTGTAGATTCAAGTACTCTCTGTAGCATCCCCATCATAAACCACAAGTGGAATGGACACAGATATGCAAATGATGTATTTGACTTCAATGAGTCACATTTAATCTAATTTATACTTTTGCAAGAGTATATATTACTAGACAATTATTTTTCAAGTGTTCATGGCTACTTATTTGAGAAATATTTTTCTGTAGGTTTTTTTTCCTGAAGAGATGAATTTGTCCTTCTGTAACCAGCACAGTGCCACACTTAGTTTATTTAAGAGGCTTAGAGCAAAAAGACTTTGTCAAACAGAAGTACTGATCATTGCTCCTTGAATAAATGTCCCAGGTTCTTCGTTCAAAATTAGTGTGAGGGAAGGAAGTAAGGCTTAAAGTGGGATGGAAGGGAGAGAAATCATGTAACTTTTCTGGGAAAGGTATACTAGTGCTGAGTTGATATCAATCATTCTCAAACAACTCATTCTATTTTTTTGCCACAATGCAGCTTTTCACCTGTAGTATTAGGAACCCTGGAGATGGACTGCCTGGGTCCAGATCGCCATCCACCACTTACTGACTCTTGGCTTCTGCAAGATAATTAGAAAGGAAGGGATTCTTAAGAGACTTAGCACTTTTTCCATTTCTAAATCCACATCAAGCCCCCACATTTTAGATAATTCAGTGAAAAATTAGGAAATTTATTGCCTTTCATGTAACATTTTTTTTCAAGAGTTTTATCAAAACTTGTTTTGACACAGCATTTTCACTGTTAATCATTTATTGAAAATATCTGCACAAGTACTCACAGATAAATGTACACCAAGAGGGGGCTGATTGGGAAAAAAATGATACATCCATTCACTGGAATTTTAAACAACCAGTAAAAAGAATGAGGTTAGTATGGTGATAAGTTCAAAATATATAATCAAGTGAAAAAGAAAAAAATCAAGTTGTAGAATAGAAGGTAGACCGTAATCTAACCTGACCATGATCTTTTTTGACAAATGGTAATCATATAAAAATGTCATACAAATGCATATCATGTGCAAAGACAATTCCTGAAACTATACATAAGAAACAGCAAATAGAGGGGAGGAAATGCTACCTCTGAGGAAGAGAATGGGAATGTGAACAGGTGGAAAAGATGAGGAATGTTATACCAAACTCTCATGTATTACTTTTATAATAAAGAATGTACCTTTTAAAACACATGATAAAAGTTTAATATATGTATAGCCTATAGCTTAGCAAAGTACTCCATACATCTCCAGACAACAATGATGATAAAATTAAGATATTTAACATTATTTGAAATGTATACACAGCTGACCTTAAGCACACTTATATTTCTGTTTGATGTTTTGTCGTGTCTTTTTTTTTTCATAATGTCTTGACAATAGCAATAAAAGTATACTAGGTATTATTTGAAGTAATTATTTACTAGGTATTATTTAAAAATAATTTCCTTCCTTTGAAACATCCATTGAATAATAAATTTCACTTTAACTGAAAAGATAAATAATTTGAAGAACATCAGAAACAAAAACAGTGTTAGACAATTTCCCTTAACTCGTGTAAATTTTGAAGTGGAGATTGCAATCTCTGGAGATTTGGGTACATCTGCTGGAAATCAAGATAACTTTGGAAACTCATCATTTTCAAGAAAAATTTAAGTATTGTATCATGATTTGCATAATTCCTAAGTTTCTTTTTATGAGAGAGAACTTAAAATTTCATATTCTGATTCAGTCCCCTCCTTTTTCCTGGTAAATTGGATTCCAGTATATGATATATTTACAAAACCCCTTTGATTATAGTGTCCTTTATTTATTTTTAATTTTGGCTGTGCTGAGTCTTTGTTGCTGTGGGCTTTTCTCTAGTTTCAGGGAGCCAGGGCTACTCTTTAGTTGGGATTAGTGGGTTTCTCATTGAGGTGTCTTCTCTTGCTGCCAAGCAGGGGCTCTAGGGCACATGGGGTTCTGGTTCAAGCTGCTCCTGGTTCAATAGCACAGGTTCAATAGTTGTGGTTAGTTCAAGGTGCTTAGTTGCTCTGTGGCACTTTGGATCTTCTCTGATCAGGGATAGAACCAGTATCTCCTTTATTGGCAGGCAGATTCTTTACCACTGAACCACCAGGGAAGCCCCTATAATGCAATTTCGTATTCAAATTATTTAGATTTGCTCGTTTTCATGTCCTTTTTCCCTCCATGTTCTGTTTCCAATCCAATGTTAAATCATTTATGAAGCAGACATTTTTTACCTTAAAATTACAACACAACCTGGGCTTATTTGTTGAGTATTTTCTTTTTCCCTAGGGGGAAAAAAATTCCCTACCCTAAAACATGATTATGTACCCCAATACTTAGCACAATGACTCACATATTTGTATTCAGTTGTATTTGTTGAATGAATGGTTTCCATACACAGAATGCCAGTCTAGTAACTTCCTTTGCCAAGTTCTCTATGTGTAAATAACTGCAAATAATTTAAACTATTTCTTAAGAAATGAACCAAAGTTTTTAAGAGAAAATCAGAGTTTTGGGGGGTTTATTTCTAGTAACTTTTGACTCGTAATCCAAGACTCTCTCCGTAAGGCCACATCTGTCCCTTGGCTGAAGAAATGCTAAAGATTACGAATCTTGTCTCGTAGCATTTATCCATAACTAGGGTGGATGTTTGCTATATTATTCAAACAAAATATTTTTCAACCAACTACTTTTACTAAACATGAAAAGTGCAAAACACTTTGAATAATCGAGCTTCAAAGAGGTTTAGGTACAGTCAGGAAATTTTCAAATGAAGGAGAGAGAACGGCAGGTAAAGCAACAATAATGAAAAAAAGCAAGAAAACGTATGATGTCAGATGTGACTTAACAGCAAGGAAGAGTGTGACTGAGGGAAGTCGGAGGCAGTCTGGGCAGGGTGTCCAGCCACTAGTGGGACTTAAACCCGACTCCGAGAACACGGGAGGTGGGCAAACTCCAAGCCCTATCGGGATGCAATTAGGAGTCTATTTACGTTACCCTAAGGTTAGCTGGGGTCTATCTACCTACTCCAGTATAAGTACGGGAAGCAGGTGCGACTGCAGCCTGCAGAGCCCGGTGTCCACGCCCAACTCCCGGTAAGCCGCCACGCGAGGGGCGGTCCCAACTCGTCTGGACGTTGGGCGGGCACTCGAGGCCCCGCCCCTGCCGGCGGGAGGGGCGGCTGCGCAGGCGCAGTCTCATGGGGCTGTGGACGCGGCGGCTCGGCCTGTCAGGGTGAGTTGCGGTTCCGGTGCTGGGTCGCCTCATTTTCTCCAACTTCGTTTACGCAACCCTGGCCCCTTGTGGCTTGGACGGGCTTGGGAGAGAACCCTCTCCCCGCCTTTCTCGGTCCTTGGGGGCTCCAGGCGGTCACCGAGGGCCATGTGAGAGTGGCGGAGCCGGCACGGTGTCGGGGCAGCAGCGGGAGGAGCCGGGGAGGCGGGACGGGAGAGGGGCCGCCTCACTTTGACCTAGGGGCGCGGCGACCCAGCAACCTTCCGGCCACCCTTCCGCGTTCAGCCTCGCGGCGCATTTTCTCTTCGGGAATTTGGGATGTTTTTGTTAGAGACCAGAGAAAGCGTGTCTTACCAAGGTCTTCTGGCAGCATTGTGTAGTATTAGGAACCCTGGAGATGGACTGCCTGGGTCCAGATTGCCATCCACCACTTACTGGCTCTTGGCTTCTGCAAGTCACCTAACTCCTGGATGTCTTTCTTCAAGTGTAAAATGGGGGAAATAATAGTAACCTACCTCATAAAGTGGTTGGTGGTTGGGAGATGAAGTGGGTTAATATCACTGAAGTCGTTAGAACCCAGTGTGATGCACGAAAAAGTGAGTGCTAGTCATCTTTTTGAGCCTGGTATTCTTTTGAACCTCTGAAAGGAGAAATTTTGTCCCTTTCCTGCCCCCCCCCGCCCCCGCACCTTCACAGAAAGCAATGGCTCAAGAGTAGGAAAATAACTTTTTTTTCTTACTTGAGAATATGGGCTTCTACAATGCATGGCCTTAAAAAAAACCAAACCTATAAACAGTTTAGTTGCACATCCTACATTATGGACAGATAGTAGGGTAATGCAGAAGTTGGAAGATGGAAAGTTTTATTAGGAAATCACTTGAGAAAAATGGCCATGATTTATTTGTGCTGAAAAGAACATAGCAGGCCTGAGACGGCTGTCCTTAAAAAGGTCTGCTTGCAAGGTTAGCCCTTGCTTGGCTTGCCTGGGACCAATATGGGTTATTCTGTAGGACTTGGTTTATCCAGAAGTTACTAGCCTCCATAAACATCCTGCACCTGTGAGTGTATAATGGGCTTCTGTGAGCAGAAACATTGCACAAACACTACTTATTGGGGGAAGGATGTAGGGTGTTTGACCACTCTTGGGAGGGAGAGAATGGTAAGGAAGCCTGCAATTGGATTGCTATAGACTTCACCTGTGTGTTTTTCTGTGTGTTCACACTACATTGCTGCAATAAACGTTAGCCATGAGTACACCTATATGCTAGGTGTTGAGTCCTTGCGGTAAATCTCCACGTGTGAGAGTGATCTCAGAACTCCCCGGACACATTATTGATGATATGCAATATGTGAAGCTCTAATAATTGGAATTTTTTGGGTAATAATTGGACTTTAATTTTGTCTCTTTCTACCTGAACAGGGAATTGAAAACGAAAGCTATACAGATGAGTGACTGCTTACTAGTAGGTTACTGTCCAAAATGACTCTATGTTTAGACATATTGCATGTGTCAGAAATATCACTGGAAATTGACTACATTGCCACATTTGAGTCAGTGTTTTTAGAAAAGGCATAGGTCTTTTATAGATTCTAAGTTAAGTATCTGGTTCTTTGGTTCCTCTGCCAGGATTAGCTATGTATTAATGCTCATCTTTATCAAGAGTTTACCTGTGTGTGCGCGTGTTAGTTGCTCAGTCATGTCTGACTCTGCAATCCCAAGGACAGTAGTCTGCCAGACTCCTCTGTCTGTGAGATTCTCCAGGCAAAAATACTGGAGTGGGTTGCTGTTTCCTTCTCTAGGAGATATTCTCCACTCAGGGATTGAACCTGGGTCTCTTAAATTGCAGGCAGATTCTATACCATCTGAACCACCATGGAAGTTTAGCTGTGCGGGGAGTATAAAAATATGACCAGTTTCTTATGGACCATATTTCTTGGATTCCCTTAGTTATGCCCATCTCTTTTTCAGGACATCAAGTTACAATAGTTGTAACAATAGTTACAATGGTAAGTGTATAAGTTTAAGGGTGGAAATATCTGATTTGCAATCTCTTTTGTGTCCTTGCTGTCAGTAAAGTAGAAGACCAGATGATATTTGAAAGAGTAAGGAGAGGAGGAGTTGGAGATTGGGAGAGTGAAAACAGTTTCAGATTGCTGTGTAATAAGCTGACCAGAAGTTGTAGTAGATAATGGGATGTCTTAATGTTTGCAGTTGTGGTTGTTAATTTAGTGGACCCAGTTGCCTTTCTTGCAAGACTTTTTCTCTAGCCTTTTTGGATACTGTCATGGAGAACGTGGTTAATTGGCTCATCTAGGATTGAGATTGTTAGGGGGGTGACATAGTAGCCATTAGGCTGTGTACACGTATTCTGTTCTTGCTAGGTATATGATAAGGTTTTACTCTTTGTACACCTCCCCTTACCCTCATCCCTCCCTTTCCCCCACCATGTCTGTTTGAAATTAAATGTGGCTATATGACTTGCTTTGGCCTCTAAAACATAAGCAGACTTGCACCATTTACAAGTAAAGCTTGAAGAACCAGCACTAGATTTTCTGCTTCTCTTTCTCTCTTCCCTGCTACAGTGTCATGGAAGGGCTTGTTGAGATGTAGCCTCTTTTCAACCTGGGCATTAAAAGAGAATAGGAGTGGCTGATCAAGCAAGCTGGCAGCATTTGAAGTTGTGGTCAGAGAATGGACTACTCGAATTAGTGATTTTGTGAGGTTGAAATGTAGCCATAAGTTAATGAAGTAGTCTGGAGGGTGAAGGCAGGAAGAAATGAAGTGATCAGAAACTTGGAGGCCTTCTGCATCTCTGTAATCTTGAAGGCATTAATTTATTGCAGTGTTGTTCAATAGTGATGACCCTTGGGCCTAAAGAAATGGCTTTTAAAATGGTAAACGCAAAAGCTTCCTTATGTGGAACTTGGTACAACTAAATCAGGATTCAGAATTCATTATTGAATTGAGCGATTGTTCTACCTTGATCAATCAAAGCATATACACAACCACAAAAATTACAGTATAGCTTAGCCAGGTAGCAGCATGATATTAGGTAGGATTTAGGATATGTGTGTGCTTAGTTGCTCAGTTGTGTCCAACTCTGTGATCCCCATGGACTGTAGCCCTCCAGACTCCCTCTGTCCTTGGGGATTCTCCAGGCAAGAATGCTGGAGTGGGTTGCTGTGCCCTCCTGCAGGGGATCTTCCCAATCCAGGGATTGAGCCCAGCATTGCAGGTGGATTCTTTACCATCTGAGCCATCAGGGAAGCCCATGAATAGTGGAGTGGGTAGCCTCTCCCTTCTCCAGGGGAACTTCCCAATTCAAGAATCGAACTGGGGTCTCTTGCATTGCAGACAGATTCTTTACCAGCTGAGCTACCAGGGATATAGTGGTTTTTAAAACATACATTAACTTCTATCTAAAACCTTTAGAATTAACTTTGAATTTTTATGAAATATAAGAGATTTCTTAAAAATATATTGAGAGGTAAATAACAGCATGAACAAAAAATTAAATTCTGTGTGAGACATTATACAACTTTGCTGTTGAAAGTGTGGTCTGTGGACCTCAGCAGTGGCTTCCTGTTGGGAGCTTTTTCGACAGGCGACTCTCAGGTCCTGTGCTAGATTGAATCAAAATCCACACTTTGAGAGGCTCTCCAATGTGACTCATATGCACTGTCCTGATCTCTTGAAAAAGTCAGGGTTTTAGGAAGGTGAAACACTATTCTCCATTTCTTGCGAGAAGAACAGCTGTTGATTAGAAGATACTGACATAACCAATTGAATCCTTATTCAAAAAAGCAGACGTTTTGGGTTAGCTGAAGAAATTAGAATCTGGTAAGATATGATATTAGGGAATTGCTCTTAATTTTCTTAGAAATGATAATGATGTAAGTGTATAGGAGAATCTCCTTAAGGAATATATGTTGTCTGCAACTTGTAAATAGTTCAGCAAAAACAGATGTACTCACATACATGTGTAGATATGTATATACACATTGATATTTAGATAAAACAGATGTGGCAAAATGTTCCAGATGTGGACTCTAGATAGTCTATGAGCCGTTTCAACTTACGTGACAGTTTTAAATTTTTCATAACTAGAAAATGGGAAAAAAAAACACACAAAAAAGGCAAGAGCTTAAAAAGTTGGAAATGTGTTTCTCTCTCTGTAGTCCACTGGGTCGTACAGTGCAGGAAGGGTGGCTGTACTGTGCTTGGCACTTGGCACCCACCCCTGGCATGTTGTGGCTTTTCCAGCTCCCACTGCTTCCTAGCTGGTGAAACAAGAGAAAGGGTGAGGCGAGCACAGAAGTCAGAAGTGGCATAAAGTTTACTGTTTTTAATTCACCTGGGCATCATACATGTAGGGAACTGTTGGTTAAAGTCAGATGTAATGTAGCATTTATGTGTTGGTGTAATAAAAATTTCTTTAGTTTCGGCTGATGTTCCCCTCTTTCTCCTCTATTAATTTACGAGGCTCATTAAACTTGAAGTCATTTTAATATGCATTAAGTAAAATACATACAGTTTTTAACTTTGAGGATTAATGTGTATTTCCCCCCAACCCCCAATCTTTTCAGTAAATAACAGATGCGGGTGAAACAGCCATCCAAAGCTTCACCGAGAAAGCTAAGAGAAGTAAAAGGCCTCCTGTACCTCACGATGAAGACTCGTCAGATGACGTTGCTGGTAAATTATGATGTCTCACATCCTGAACAGTGTTGGAGAGGACAAATCATATGTGCTTTTAATGAATAAATCCTTTGCTCTTTATTTTAGCCATTTTCTGCATTACTTCAAAATCAGCTTGTCTATTTCCAAAATACCCTGTTGGCATTTTTGCTGAGATTTTGTTTACTTTATAAAGTAACTTAGAAATGGCATCTTCTCTTGTTTGTTTCTCATGACTATTAGAACTGAGCCCTCAAGCCAGTGAGGTTGGTTGATGACCTTGAGGGGCTTCCTGGTTTGTCTTTCTCTTTAGCCTCATGCCTCGGGTTTTAGCCTCTGAGGATTTTCCTTACTGGCTTTACCAGTTCAGTTCTCCATTTAAAAAAGATGTTTTTAATCTGTTATTTACATTTTGAGTGTTTTTAACTTGGACAGTGTTTCAGGACAGATTGCTGAATTGAGGGAAGTCTGAATTATGTCTTTAAATTCTGTTAATATGGTGTTCTTCAGGGGTTTGATTATTCTTATAATTCTCTTTTGCCTATCTACCATAGTTACTATTTTAAAACTCCTGTTTTCTTTTTCTTGTTGTCTGCTATTCATTTTTATTTTTTTAGTGTGTTCAGTAGTGTCTCTTTCATCTTCTTTTTGGTTTTACCTTCGTTTATTTATTTTTCCTGAACTCTGCTGGTCATTTCCCTTTGTGTTGCCACTTGAGCCTCAAGTGTTCACTTTTTTTTGTGTGTTTTCCTCTCATGGCAGTGATTGTGCTGCCATTTTTGCTTTTCCTTCCTTCTCTTTTCTTATTATCTTAGCACAGAATTTGGGGCTTTGATTTTCTTTGATTACCTATTCTTTCATGTAGAGTTGCCTTTCTTGGGCCAGTTCGGTTTAGAATATTTGTGTAAGAAGGAGGGCCAGAGCACTGTTGAGACCTAACTGTTGAGTTTGAGCCCAGTTAGCCTTTCCAACTCCAGGATTATTCAGTCCTGGGCTTTTTCAGAATCCAAATTCTCTCTTCTTTCCAACTGCCATAGGAATAAGGCTGTTCTCTGCCATTATGGCTTGCTTTTTTATTTTCACTTAGTAAATGAGAAATCCCCTTTTCATTTCTTCTGAAAACAAAATTGGATAAAGGGGAGCTCCTGCCACTGTTGTTGCAGCACAGAGATGTAAGTTTTGTTCTGTATGCTCAAAGCATGCGTGGTTCTCTGAATCCACTGCTGCGGTGTTCTCTCCACTTCCTTCTGTGCGCATTCCTGTTTGATCTCCACTGCTTTGAGGTGGAAGTCTTCCCATTTAATTTGTGACTTCGGGCTTCAGCTATCTCCTGGTTGCTCTGAGAATGAGCTTTGTATTTTTACTTTCTGTTCTTTCTGCCCGTGGATAGTTTTGGGGAGGAGAAAGGGGAAGTGTTGATTTTATGTCACCATTCACACTCTGGAAGCCCTCCATGTAAAATTTTTATTAATATTTTAAAAATGTGAAGATTTTGATTATTGCTTTTGATTTAAGAATGTGAAACAACTATCTGCTTTTAATACATTTTATATTTTTATTTAGGAATCTCTAGAGGGCCTGTTTGTCAAATGAAAGTTTGTCAAATATATGATTAAACAAATTGCAGGAAACTGAGGAAATTTATTTATTAACGTAGAAGGATATTTTTCACATTTCCCCTCCTCACGGGAGATAGTAAATACTGTTTAAACACTTATAGGAAAACCTCAGACTTTTAAATTTGTTTATACTTATAAGAAGTATATACAGTTGAGATATTTAAAAGTTAGTAAGTTTAATTTAGGAAGCTGGAACCTTTTTATCTTGCATTCACTTATCTCTGAATTCATTAACAATTTCAGTTTTGTAAGTCTGAATTGTAGAGTCAGAGACTGGTTAAGTTGTACCTTGGCTATGTCTTATGCTAGAGATGATTCAAAAGGTGTGTGGAATGATTTTTCCCTTAGAATTTTAAAATATAAAAACTCAAAAACAAGTGATGACTTTTGGTAAACCATTTCTAGTTCTTGTGTGGTCATTTTTAATAGTCTTTCTCTAAACACCTTTTTTCAATGACATGTATCTTTGCTGTTCAACCAAAGGACTTCAAAATTACTTCTTTTATGCCGATTCTTATAACTTGCTTTTGGTGTAAAATTAGAAGTTTTCATCTTTTATCAGATTTACATTTTACTTTTGTTGAAATTATTTTAATTTGTCATATTCTTTGTCTTCAGAATGAAATGGAAGTAATATTTAGTCTCATTAAGCAGTAGATAAAAAGGAATGCTTTTATGTTCAGAAAGGAAAGTAGAGAAAGTTGAAATGTACATACTTCTGTTTCCCTCTTCAAGGTATTCAGTCTCTGCCTTTGTTGTTTGATTTTGGCAGGTAGCAGTAGGTTTGGTATTTGGGACATTTGAGGTGGAGAAATTGAAGAGTTCAGGTATTTAGGAGAAATGGAAGTGTACTGAGCCCTTGGGAGGCAAATATGGTTATTTGAAGAATTAACATATTTGCTCATTTTGGCCTTTTGTCTCCACACAGTGCACATAGTTGGAATCTGTTATAAAGGATAATTAATGGCCATGCGAAATATATTTGTTATTTGGAAATATTCATTAGGAAGAATTTAGATAATTCTTGTTCCTGCGAATTATGCCATTGTTTGTTCCTCTCTTTTCTTTTCTTTCAGCAGTGGTGAAAATAGTATCACAGCAGAGCTAGCCCATGGGAAAAGTTTTTACTTGTGTATCTAGTGGAAGGAAAATATGTTCAAAATGCTTGAGGCATAGTAGCTGCTCAATAAATAATCTTCTTAATTTATTTATTAAACTTTAATTTTTGAACTAATTTTAGATTCACAGGAAGGTACAAAAGATATGCCATTCACCCTTCATCCAATCTCTTCTGATTTAATATCTTGTATTTCTGTCGCACAGCATCAAAACCGGGAAACTGAAATGGGTACAGTCCTTAGAGCTAATCCAGGTTTCACCAGTTGTACATACGTGTGTTGTGTGTGTGTGTGTGTGTGTGTGTAGCTTAATAACGTGTAGCTTTCTATAACCAGCACTGTCAAGATACTTGACGACACGCTGGCCACTCTTACGTGCTGCTTATGTATAGCCCCACCACTGCTCTCCATCGAAAGCCCCTGGCAACTGCTAATGTATTCTTCAACTCTATAGTTATGTTATTTCACAATGTTTTATGAATAGAATCATACAGTATGTATTCTTTTAAGTTATTTTGTCTTTTGAATCTTTGTGCTTTTTAGTTAATAGTATTTTAATATTGTTGACTTTTGCCTGCTGATGTTCAAATTTTGTTTTGCCTCTTTCAGTAGGTTTCACTTGCCAACATATAAGTCATGCTGTCAGTGTGCATCATGTAAAAAAAGCAATAGCTGAGAACCTGTGGTCAGTTTGCTTGGAATGTTTAAAAGAAAGAAGATTCTGTGATGGACAGCCAATACTTCCTCCTGATATCTGGTTGTGCCTCAAGTGCGGTTTTCAGGTGAGAAAAGTCTCTTTTCTGTGAGAGTTTGTCTTAAACATTTTCCTTAATTGCTCACTCTTGAGTTGGACTGTTGGTAGTGCTTAGAATTTAAGATAAATTTATTCTGTGTTTAGATAGAACTCTCCAAGGCCAAGCTTAGAAATGTTTAAGGTAAAGTAAAATGTACATTGTGTTCAGAAAGTTATTGTACATGGTTTATAAGTATTTTGAAAGGGAATCCAACCTACTTGCAATAGTTCTTATATGTGGACCCTCCTTTACCTATTTGTATTTACTTAGGAAATGGATCCAGGCCTTTTTATGAAATCTTTTGGGATTCATTTTCTTCTCTATGAGAAGTGATTTTTCTTTTTTTTTTTTTTTCAGAGTAATTTCTTTTAAGAGCTTAGATGCAACTGATACTATTAACAAGGGAATTTTTAAATAAAACTAAAAGTATATATGTATATTTTTCAATAAGAGTTATCTTTTTTATCTCATATAGAAAGCCAGAAATAGGGTCACTCCTGAGTTAGTTCTTCAGTGGAAAAAACATTAAAAACTGAGATGGCTTCCATTTTTCTGCTGTGCTATCCTATTCCATGGTTTCAGGAACCTCATGAACAGTATGAAAAGGCAAAATGATAGGATACCAAAAGAGGAACTCCCCAGGTCATTAGGTGCCCAATATGCTACTGGAGATCAGTAGAGAAATAACTCCAGAAAGAATGAAGGGATGGAGCCAAAGCAAAATCAATACCCAGTTATGGATGTGACTGGTGATAGAAGCAAGATCCGATGCTGTAAAGAGCAGTATTGCATAGGAACCTGGAATGTCAGGTCCATGAATCAAGGCAAATTGGAAGTGGTCAAACAAGAGATGGCAAGGGTGAACGTCGACATTCTAGGAATCAGCGAACTAAAATGGACTGGAATGGGTGAATTTAACTCAGATGACTATTATATCTACTACTGTGGGCAGGAATCCCTCAGAAGAAATGGAGTAGCCATCATGGTCAACAAAAGAGTCCGAAATGCAGTACTTGGATGCAATCTCAAAAATGACAAAATGATCTCTGTTCATCTCCAAGGCAAACCATTCAATATCACAATTATCCAAATCTATGCCCCAACCAGTAATGCTGAAGAAGCTGAAGTTGAACGGTTTTATGAAGACCTACAAGATCTTTTAGAACTAATACCCAAAAAAGATGTCCTTTTCATTATAGGGGACTGGAATGCAAAAGTAGGAAGTCAAGAAACACCTGGAGTAACAGGCAAATTTGGCCTTGGAATGCGGAATGAAGCAGGCCAAAGACTAATAGAGTTTTGCCAAGAAAATGCACTGGTCATAGCAAACACCCTCTTCCAACAACACAAGAGAAGACTCTACACATGGACATCACCAGATGGTCAACACCGAAATCAGATTGATTATATTCTTTGCAGCCAAAGATGGAGAAGCTCTATACAGTCAACAAAGACAAGACCGGGAGCTGACTGTGGCTCAGATCATGAACTCCTGATTGCCAAATTCAGACTTAAATTGAAGAAAGTGGGCAACACCACTAGACCATTCAGGTATGACCTAAATCAAATCCCTTATGATTATACAGTGGAAGTGAGAAATAGATTTAAGGGTCTAGATCTGATAGATAGAGTGCCTGATGAACTATGGAATGAGGTTCGTGACATTGTACAGGAGACAGGGATCAAGACCATCCCCATGGAAAAGAAATGCAAAAAGGCAAAATGGCTGTCTGGGGAGGCCTTACAAATAGCTGTGAAAAGAAGAGAAGCAAAAAGCAAAGGAGAAAAGGAAAGATATAAGCATCTGAATGCAGAGTTCCAAAGAATAGCAAGAAGAGATAAGAAAGCCTTCTTCAGCAATCAATGCAAAGAAATAGAGGAAAAGAACAGAATGGGAAAGACTAGAGATCTACTCAAGAAAATTAGAGATACCAAGGGAGCATTTCATGCAAAGATGGGCTCTATAAAGGACAGAAATGGTCTGGACCTAACAGAAGCAGAAGAGATTAAGAAGAGGTGGCAAGAATACACAGAACTGTACAAAAAAGATCTTCATGACCCAGATAATCATGATTATGTGATGACTAACCTAGAGCTAGACACCTTGGAATGTGAAGTCAAGTGGGCCTTAGAAAGCATCCCTACGAACAAAGCTAGTGGAGGTGATGGAATTCCAGTTGAGCTGTTTCAAATCCTGAAAGATGATGCTGTGAAAGTGCTGCACTCAATATGCCAACAAATCTGGAAAACTCAGCAGTGGCCACAGGACTAGAAAAGGTCAGTTTCTCTTTCCAATTCCAAAGAAGGGCTATGCCAAAGAAGGCTCAAACTACCACACAATTGTACTCATCTCACATGCTAGTAAAGTAATGCTCAAGATTCTCCAAGCCAGACTTCAGCAATACGTGAACCGTGAACTCCCTGATGTTCAAGGTGGTTTTAGAAAAGGCAGAGGAACCAGAGATCAAATTGCCAACATCTGCTGGATCATGGAGAAAGCAAGAGAGTTCCAGAAAAACATCCATTTCTGCTTTATTGCCTATGCCAAAGCCTTTGTGTGGGTCACAATAAACTGGAAAATTCTGAAAGAGATGGGAATACAGACCACCTAACCTGCCTCGAGAAATCTGTATGCAGGTCAGAAAGCAAGAGTTAGAACTGGACATGGAACAACAGACTGGTTCCAAATAGGAAAAGGAGTACGTCAAGGCTGTATATTATCACCCTGCTTATTTAACTTATATGCAGAGTACATCATGAGAAACGCTGGAGTGGAAGAAACAGAAGCTGGAATCAAGATTTCCGGGAGAAATATCAATAACCTCAGATATGCAGATGACACCACCCTTATGGCAGAAAGTGAAGAGGAGCTAAAAAGCCTCTTCATGAAAGTGAAAGAGGAGAGTGAAAAAGTTGGCTTAAAGCTCAACATTCAGAAAACGAAGATCATGGCATCTGGTCCCATCACTTCATGGGAAATAGATGGGGAAATAGTAGAAACAGTTTCAGACTTTATTTTTTTGGGCTCCAAGATGACTGCAGATGGTGACTGCAGCCATGAAATTAAAAGGCGCTTACTCCTTGGAAGAAAAGTTATGACCAACCTAGATAGTATATTCAAAAGCAGAGACATTACTTTGCCAACTAAGGTGCGTCTAGTCAAGGCTGTGGTTTTTCCTGTGGTCATGCATGGATGTGAGAGTTGGACTGTGAAGAAGGCTGAACGTGGAAGAATTGATGCTTTTGAAGTGTGGTGTTGGAGAAGACTCTTGAGAGTCCCTTGGGACTGCAAGGAGATCCAACCAGTCCATCCTAAAGGAGATCAGTCCTGGGAATTCTTTGGAAGGAATGATGCTAAAGGTGAAGCTCTATTACTTTGGCCACCTCATGTGAAGAGTTGACTCATTGGAAAAGACTTTTCTGCTGGGAGGGATTGGGGGCAGGAGGAGAAGGGGAAGACCAAGGATGAGATGGCTGGATGGCATCACGGACTCGATGGAGATGAGTCTGAGTGAACTCTGGGCGTTGGTGATGGACAGGGAGGCCTGGCGTGCTGCGATTCATGGGGTCGCAAAGAGTCGGACACGACTGAGCGACTGAACTGAACTGAACTGAAGATGTTTCATGCATTATGTATCATACAGCAATCCCCAAAGGTCAGAAGGAGGGCAAAAAATACATCCCTTCCCATACGTAAAACTTTTCCAGAAACAAACATTAGACTGCCGCTCATGGCACATTGACAGAAATTGAATCTCATTTCTTTACTTACCTGGTGATGGGAGTTACTGTGATTGGTCTGAGTCTCAGTAGTTTTCAGTGGAGTTGGGTGAGGTGTGAGGGCATTAGAAGTGTGTGTACAGGGGAGAGGCACTGCTGGCCTGTGAAGAGCTCAGTGTTCCACTGTGCATCAGAGAAATGGTATGGAAATTAACGTGGCTCATGCCTGTTTTTACTGTATGACAAGAAGTAAATTAGCCTCTTTGCAAGAAGTTGAGTTTAATGAGACTCTAAATTGCTTTCTGAAACTTTTTTAAAAAGTTTAAAACAAAACTCTGCCCCACTCCACCAAATTTCAGCCATTTTTTAAAATCTTTTATCTTTTTTTTTAATCTTTTATCAATTAACATTCTCATTTACAAAGACCAATTTACATTAACTATAGCGTGCTGCGTGCTGCTGCATGCTCAGTCCTGTCCAACTGTTCGTGACTCCACGGACGGTAGCCTGCCATGCTCCTTTGTCTGTGGGAGTTCCCAGGCGATAATGCTGAAGTGAGTTGCCATTTAAGGATAATTTAGGTTTTGATTAATTTGAAATGAACTTGTATGGAAGTCATACAAATAGTGTTCTATTTATCTTTAGGGATGTGGTAAAAACTCAGAAGGCCAGCATTCACTGAAGCATTTCAAGAGTTGGAGAGCAGAGCTTCACTGTATTATAATTAATCTGAGCACATGGATCATATGGTAAGTTAGATTTGGTTAGTACTTGTGTCTACTATAAAAAATATCTGAGTTTTATAAGGTAAGATATCTAAAGCTATTATATCAGCTTGTGCTTTTAACCCTGAACCGAATCTGTAAAATAAGAAAATTAACATTATCCATGAATATAAAATTTAAGAAAGAAATTTAGTCATTCCTCTAGTTTTCTTTAACATTTTTTTGTACATTAAAAAATTTTTTTTGCTAGTTGATTTTGCTAAATTAGAATTCCAGAGGAGGAAAGTATCAGTTCTTCAACAGTCAACTGGTTTGGTGATTCTCTACAGGGGAGAGCCTAAGCATATACAGTTTGTGAAAACTTAAGGATCTCTCAGTTTCAGTACTGTTGTCGTTTGGGTTGATAATTCTTCATTGTAAAGGGGCCTGTCTCATGAGAGGACAGAGTTAGCCCTGGCCCCTAACCATGGGTGCCAAGAGTAGCTTTGCCAGTTGTGATAATGAAAACTGTCTCACAGCTTTGCCAGATGTCCCCAGGGGTGTGGGTGGGGCAGAATTGCTCCTGTTCGAGAGTCACTTGACATACCCACATCAGCTTCTCCCTTTCCTCTTTTCTTTTCATGTCCAGTTCGTTCCTGCCTGTACCTGAAAGTATATAAATCTGTTCATTTCTCTCTCAAGCCACTGCGTCTACCCTGATCTCCCGCTATTCCTGATGCTATCCAATCTGACATTAGACAAAGTGATGTTTTTAAAATGTAAATTGGATCATGGCAACCCTTGCTTAAAAACCCTCTCATGGCACTCCATTACACTTAGGATAAGTGACCCAGACTCTTAATTTGAATACTAAGAACTGGCTCTGTATGAACTGTCCCCGGTTATGTCTGTAGATGTATCTCATTGCTCTTGCCTCACCCTATGTATTTCCCTTACCCCTTAATTTAAAGACAAAAGTGGATAAATACTAACTTTATTACTTGATGTACAAAACTACTGAACATGTTTTCATAATATTTGCTTAAATCTATTTTTTTTTAGGTGTTATGAGTGTGATGAAAAATTATCAACACATTGTAATAAGAAGGTTTTGGCTCAGATAGTTGATTTTCTCCAGAAACATGTTTCTAAAACACAAACAAGTAAGTTAACAGCAGTTGCTAAAGAAATTTGTATTAAAGTATAATATTTTATAATTCTTATAAAGAAATGATACATTTATAAAGAGTACTTTGAATTTTAGTGTGACCTCTCAGTTTGCATGCTGTGAATTCTTAGGTAGCGATTTTGTGATGTTATCTTGTATTGTACTTACATAACTAATAATCAGAAGATGGAGAGGATAGTTACTGGATTGTGGGCTTTGGAGTCAAATGGTGCTGAATTTGAATTTCAATTCCACCTAAATAATTAAATTGTCTGTGTGACTATAACTTCTTATTTGTATGATAATTCTATCAAGTGGGATTGTTGTAACACTTAGACATGTCTCTAAAGATTAGGAAGTAATGTGTATAAAAATACTTACATAAATCTCAACACATATTTATGAAATGACGTCTGTTATTTGTTATCATCATAATGCCATCCTGACATTCACTACCTGGAGTTAGGCTAACCTGGCAGATTAAGGGCTCAGTTCCCAAAAGATTGCCCTCACATCAGACACTATTCTCGGGTTGGGAGTTCTCAGGCCCCCTGCATTTCTGACCAACTGGTTATCAGGGTGCCCACTATCGTCTTAGTTCAATAATTTATTGGAATGACCCAGAACATAGGAAAGTGCTATACTTAAAATTATAGTTTCAATATAGCAGCAACAACAAAAAAAGACACAAATCAGGACCGGCCAAAAGAAAAGATATAAGCTGAGATGTGGGAAGGTACCAGACATGAGGCTTTTGTATCTTCTTCCTGTGGGGTCAGGATGCATCACCCTCCCAGTGCAGTGATGTGTCAGTACACCCACGGTATTGTTAACCAGGGAAGCTCGCTGGAGCTTTGGTGTCTGGAGTTTTAGTAGCGTTTCATTGTATAGGCGTGGTTGATTGAATCACTGGCTACATGATTTAACTGAGCCTCCAGTATCCCAACCCTCTAATCACACGTTTGGTCTTTCTGGTATGGCTGGTCCCCATCCCTAGTCATCTCATTAGTGTACACCCTCTAGAGTCCCACATGAATAAAAAAGATACTTTGCTAACATAAACTATCAAGAGTGGTATGAGGGGCCCACCATAAGTAGAATAGATTCTCCAATCACTCTGGAAATCCAAAGATTTAGAGAGGTCTTCTCAGGAACTTGGAATAAAGAGTAGCCAAATTCTTTATTATGGAAGTGATGTGTTATATATTGTATTTTCTTATCTAACATATAAGCAATATGTAACACATGTTAATATATATTAAGAATATATAGAGAAGCAGTTTCTTCAATCAAAAATGTTAAGTGCCTACCACTTAATACTTTGATATGAAGTGGTGAAACAAAAGCAGTTTTAACTTGTCCTCTGGAGTTTAGAGCATAGGGAGAGAGACAAACATAACACACATGTAACTTCTGATAAGTGCTACAAAGGAAAAGAACAGATTGTGGTGATATGTGGTCTCATGGTCAGTGATCAAGAAAGGCTTAGATGGCTAGAGTGTGGTTTGCTGGGAGAGAGCAGGATGTGATGAAGTTAAGATACCATTGTCAGGTCATGAAGGATACTGTAGGGAGTTCCATGGTAAAGAATTTTTATTTTATTGGAAAAGTCATGGAAACTATTAAAGCGTTTTAAGTAGAAATGTAGTAGTTATTCCATCTTTTTTAAAAATAAAGATTACTCTGCCAAATGGAGAATATAGACTGTTGTACGTGAAGAGTGGAGGTGGGGAGATCCTTAAAGAGGTTATTGGGGTAGGGCAGGTAAGAGATGAGGGGTTCTGGTGGATAGTGGTGGACTAGGTATAATGAGTGAGGGAGAGCAGGAGGCATCAAGTATAGATCTCAGGATTTTGGTTAACAAGGCGAATGGGGATAAATGGCCATGATAATTTTGAAATGCCTTTGGAGCAGGAATTGAACTGCTTAGTAGGTGGCATCAGAAACTGAAAAATTATATAAAAGTATAGTTTTCAGCTGTGTTTTCTGTCCAGTAGAGAATGATTTTTTGTGTGTGTGTTTGAGAATGGTTTTTATTAGCTATTGCTCTGAGACAGTAATGGTGAAAACACTGGAGGAGCTAGAGAGGTAAACTCAGGTTCTTGGACAGTAGAAGGAACGATTAATTTTATCACTCACTCATTGGAAAATATGTTGGTTGTAGATATTTAATACTTAGAGAGCAGATGTTGGTCTTGATGGCTGTCTCCTGAAAGCTGCACATTACTTTAGTTGGCCAAAAGAAGAAATGTATAGGAACAGGATGGCATGGGTGCCAAAAATACAGTTGTAGAAATTATTTCCTCTGGATTTTTCATATTAGGGCTTCCTTGATGTTAAGAATAAAGACAGTCTGATTCCATTGAATTTTACAGATTTCTTGTGTTTTATTATCACAAAGGATATTGTAAGGTAGAGAGTGTGGAATGGGAGAAAAATCATAGGAGGATTTGGCATTCAAATCTGACTCTTTTTAATCACTAGCTCTGTGACCTGGAACAGATTATTGTTTATCTGAGTCTCACGTTCTTTTATTTCTTTTCTTTTTTTAAATATAAAATTTATTTGGCTGCGCCAGGTCTTAGTTGCGACATGTGGCATCTTTAGTTGCAGCATGTGAAGTGTAGTTCCCTGACCGAGGATCAAACCCAGGTCCCCTGCATTGACAGTGTGGAGTCTTAACCGCTGGACCACCAGGGAAATCTTATCTGAGCCTCATTTTCCTCAGCACTTTATCCATCTTTCCCATGAGAAGAGAGGTTGACAAGACCTTTCTTAAGGTTTAAGGTGTGAAATTAAAAAAAATGATGTAATTCAAATAGAATTTATATTTTGAGTGATATTCACACAGAGTCCTTCAGAAATTGAAAAAAGAATACAGTGTTCAATTGAACTCAGTAGGAATCACGCATGAGTGGATGAGCTGGCTTCCAAGTTGGTCCTTAAAGGATAAACTTTGGACAGGTAGAAGACATCATTTCAGGTGGTGAGAAGGAAGTGCTAATGTAAGCTTTAACTGTTTATGGAACCAGGGTAGCACTTGGAATAGGGGAAACAGGTTCTTGAAGGAGTTTGAGAGTGTGTAGAACCTTTATAGTCAGGGAGAGATATAGTTCTGAATTCAGGGTTTCCAGAAGTTCTAGGTCAAAATGTTATTATCTCTGTGTTCCAAGTTTCAGTAGCTCTTGGGCAAGTTTGATTTAAAATAAGATCCCATGGTATTCTAGAAGTAAGTATTTTGGGATAGTAATATTATTATAAAATGCTTTACAGATCAAATATGGAAGTTGCTATTGAGGTTTGTAAGATTGCTGGATATGATTATATAGCTATTTTAAATGATAATCATGAAGATTGTGGAAATATAAAAATGTCTGTATTTTGAAACTCAAAAAGACTATTAAACCAATACATTGTGTTCAAGTGAAAGGATAAGAGTGACTTAAAAGGAGTCTTTTTATATGTTAAGTAAAAAATAACTACTGAGGGGAAAGCCTGTACCTGTATGTTAAACATGTTTTTAAGTTACATGATGCCTGGGCTCATTTCACATCTGATACATCTAGTTCAGCCTCTCTGCTCAGTGAATCTCAACTTTTGTTCCCAGTAGCTCTTTAGACTCTGTCTATCAATATTTCTCATATTAGAAATTAAAACTAAAAGAATTAGAACGTTTTTTAATTTTACTGAAAAATAGCAGTAATACCATGACATGTTAACACAAATATCATATTTTTAGGACAGAGACCTGTTTCCAGAACAACACAAACCTAATCAGTGGCATTGTTTTACATTTTTACAACTCTCTTGAATGTCTGGCTTAATAGAAACAGCTGGATTCTCATAGCTACTTGTGCATCCAATCTGTTCTGATATCACATGGCATGTAGCTGCTGGAAAACTGCTTTGTATAATTGAGAATGAGTGAAAGTTAAAAAACCAAATAACATCTTGGGCTTATTACGAAAATAGTGTTGAGCTTAAGGACGCTCAAGAGATGGAGGTCGTCTTCAGATCCACTTTGAGAACTGCTGAACTAGCACATTTCTGTCCTTGTAGTTTCTGTCTTCCATCTTTCTTGTCTGAAGGCTCGGCTCAGATCCTACTTCAGTGACACTTTCCCAGTCCTTTGTTTTATCTCTTCTGTGTAGCCTACATTATAATCTTAACACTCGGTTTTGTGGTGTTCAGCTTTTGTGTGTATCTGTGTCTGATTTTTACAACTGTATGTGTCTTAAGGAATGTACCCTGGCTTACGTTCTTTCTGATTCTCATAGAACTAGGCAGTAAATACTGTTGAATTGAACTGAATTCTTGCATTTTCACCAAAACACCCCTGAATATTATAAAATTCTTTGTTCATTCAGTCTTTTAATATAGCTGAGTTTCTACCTTGTGCCAGAAACTGCTAGGTGTTAGAGATGCAGTAGGCATGAGAGACATCTGCTTCTCAGTTCCTGCCATTATTGATCTTTTAGTCAGTGAGGGATATTGACAAGTCATAATTGCTGCTTAAATAGTGCTGTGATGGAGCAAGTACGGTGGACTATGAGAACACTTTGGAGTGGTATCTAACCCAAAGGATCCAGGAAATTTTTATTTAGAGTAAGAGATTTCTAAGCTGGGAGCTGAAGGACAGCTAAATACTAGCTAAGCAGAAAGGGAAGGGGAGATAGCTTATTGATGAAGGATCTGTTCAGGGGATTGTATAGCTGCAAGATTGAGTTTTGTGGTGATGGCCATGGTGAGAGGTGAGAATCTGGAGGTAAGTAGGAAATACCTATTGAAGGGCCTTCTAAGTTTAGAGTTTATCTTGCAGGCAGTACTGAGCCACTTATAGATTCTAAGCAGAGAAGTGGATGATCAGTTATGTATTTTAGAAAGACCATGTACTGTGCAATGGAGATAGATAAGAATGCCCTTGTATGTATACCTGCCCACTCATATGGCAGTGCCATTTTATTATATGACTCAATCCAGACTTCTAAGGACAATGGTTAACCAGGAGGTAGAGGAATTTGGAGAACAACCAGGTGAAGTCATTGTTATTTGATTCCAAGGTAAAGGAATAGTGGGATGGCAAGTTTTTCCTTTTACTCTTTAAAGATTAAACTTCTTTTCAGCTGTAGAAATGGGCAAATTACATTAATACTACATGACTGGTTTAGGTAATTGCATTAAGCAGTTGAGGGAACCCCAATGCTGGTTCCCAGAAGAATGCTTACAGCTGTGTAGATCTCACATCTGATGCTAGGATTTGCTTTAAAAAAAAAACTCCACAACCACCACCTCAAACACATATCAGAAAACTAAAAACAACAAATAAAATCTTACAGTGAAAGGTCATATATAACACAAGATTGGAAAAAGAGCAAGAAAACTTTCTTGTGGCACCCACCCAGAAAACAATATGTATTGTTAAAAGTGGGCCAGTTTTCTCAGAGGGCTTATTCTCATTTTGATAGTCTTGTAAATGTCACAGAAGTATTCCACAAATACAGGAATTCCTGTCGAAATTGTGTCATTGCATATATGTGAACTAGGCAGATGATAGAGAATCCCACATTCTTTCTAAACCAGTAAATTTGAGTAATACTGATGGGATGCCATTTTTAAAGAACTTAAAGAGATCATAAAATATTATATTCTGTTCAATTCATCAAGTTTATGCTTCTGATGTAAAAAGACATGTTGGTTCTTTGGTTTTATTAAGTTTGTTGTACTTGTTTTTGAAATAAGAAAATATATACATTTGGGATCTGAAATAATATATCTGAGTATAAATAATATTGTACCCTTTTACAATAACAATGTATAATGTAATACTTTTAAAATAAATAATACAGTTCTGCTATAAAGTGACAGTCGTATGCCTAAAATTTCCATTTTCAGAAAATAAGTACTAAAAATAGTTATTCCTATATATGGAAGGGGTTAAGGACAAAAAAAAAATGTTGAACATTTAAAAAAAACAACTTGTTACCTGTAGGGATTTAAATCTTGAGTTCTTCTTCCGAATTACAGAACACAGAAAACCACTTGAATGTATTTACTCAGTTCTCCCAAAAATGGTGCTAACTTGTACCCTTCTGGGTATAGAGGAAGATGTTAAATTACATACAGTGGGTACGTAGAGTATTAGGGCTTAATATCTTAATATTTTTTGATGAACCCTTTGAGAAGGGCTGCTGTAAACTTTAATAAAGCTATAAATTCATACAGCAAAGACATCCAGCAATTGCTTATATCCAACTTTTGCTTGAAGGCAGTAGTCTTTTCTGTCACCACTAGCATTTCATCAGTGTCTTAAGTCATTACACTTAGGAACCTTATCATCCATTGTTAGACAGATAGCAGATCATAATGAATGTGTGGATTCTGAACCCAGATTGCCCAGGTTTGAACCTACTCTGTACAGTTAGCTGTGTGCCTTAGTTTGATCATGATCTTTACAATGAGGAAAGTTATCAGAGAGATGATGCTTTCTCTAAATAAGCAGAATGCAAAATAAGTTTGCTTTCCTCATGCCTGTGGGACACTCAGGATGCACTAGTGTTCCAGCTCTGGTTTAACCAAGACATTTCACAAATATTTATGCCTTTGCGAAAAGAGCGACATTTGATATTATTTGGCAACAAATCCACTGTTGGTTGTTTTTAATTTTCTCCTATGATGAGCAAAACTGCATCTCTGTGTATTTGCTTCTGTATTTCTGTAGGTTAAATTTTTTGGAATTTCTGGCCAATTTATAAGCACATCTTGAATTTTGATTACTGTTGTTAAGCTGCCCTCCAGAAAGACTATGCAAAGGGTATAGTTGGCAAGAATACTCATTTTTCCATATCTAATTTTCTTTATAGTTTTTAGTGGTTTTTTTGGTTTTGTTTTTGGGGGTTTGGAGGGAGCAGTAATGAAGTTTTTAGAGTCATTGTTACTAAGTCCACCAGTCTTTTCTGTAACGGTTTTTTAGCCTTTAAGGTCATGCTTTGAAAGTCTTCTGTATTCTAAGGTTATAAAGATATTCACTCACAATTTTCTGGTACATTAAGGATTTTTTAAAGTTTATAATTTAATGTCTAGAGTTGGTTTAAAAGGTAGGGAATCTTTGTGTTGGACTCATTTTTATGGTAGCAAAATTTGAGGTACTTAAGATGACTTTTTAGATAGTCTTAGCCGAATTTTGAAAACATTTTTTTTCTCTTCATTTTGGCTCTGCTGGTGCTTCAGCCAGAAAATGATGAAGACTTTGTCTAGTTTATTTTTTTGTTATTGTTGTAGCAGCTTTGTCCTTTTAATTATACCATCCTTCAAAACGTCTTGAAGTTCACCCCTTAGTTGCATTCATTCTGTGTTCATAAAGGAAGAGTTCTTAAAGTGAATATGATCTAAAATCGCTGCCAGATTGAGAAAGCTTTGTTATCTCTAAAAGCAAAATGATCAGTAATTTTTCTACATTGGAAGTAATAAATTGCATTTGATTAAAATGCATACCTGTCGTAGGTCAGATAATTGTGAGACTGATTCAAACACCCTTATTTTCAATTAGAACCCTAAACTCGCAGCTGACAGTTTAAGTAAGTAAATGTACATGCATACCTAGTTTCTAAAAGTTTTACTGTGATGTAATCATGAATTTCAGGCTAAATTTCTCTATGCTATTCACTGTGTATCAATTCCTTATACTCCAGTCATAAATCATAGGCAATTAATTATAAATAATTACAGATAGTGGTACATACAGTGGACACTTAATAAAACAATTTTATTTGAACTGTTAGATTTTACATTTATAGTTTACATATATTTATATAAACTGTTTCATGTATAACTGTTTCATTGTCAGCATGTTGCTTAGTAAAATGAAAAACATGCCCTTTCAATAAGATACATATAAATAGTTCGTAGAAAATGTCAGTCCGTTTTCTAGTCCTATTATTGGATCTATTTAATATTCAAGCCTAATAACATAATTAATTTTGAATGTGTTCTCACAGAGTTACATGTAAAAGTCAACAAAACAGACTTTTGCCACTTGTACAAAGTAGCTATTTAACCATGAAATAAACTATTTTTATTGCCATTGCCCCGTGGATATGTTCTTCCTGGCAGTGCTGTCCATATTTGGTGGCTCTGCATGGAGAGCCAGGTGGTGCTGAAAAGCATCGCACAGTGAAGCGTGGATATATCTAGGTTTGACATTTGTCATCCCTTACTGCTGAAGGGAAGGGTAAAATCTGGTTTTCCATATGCTTATGCTTTTTTTTGCCTGCAGTTTTGACCAGATGGTCTTATGAACATTGTTTACTTTAAGATGCTATCCCAGATGTTTTGAAAACTGATGGGTAAATGTGATATACAGATACATAAATCATTTGTACTTTATGGTTTAACAAATACTATTTGACCTTATAAGATTAAAATATAATTTAGTTCTGGAAGTATTTTCCCAAGTGAATAATAAATATAATTTATAGATATATAGTATATATTTATATGGAGTTAATATCTATATAGTTTATTCCTTCAGCCACTCTGTTTTCATAATAGGCTAAAACATGGCAACGTTAACTAAAGGGAATACTTGTGAGAAGTCATATTTGTTAGGGGTTAAGAACAGTCAAATTTGTATGAATCTTGCCTGCTATTTTTTTGTCATTCTTCTCATTGTGCATAAATCACTGAAGAGAAATTACCTGGCAAAATGACAGTAGATTTATAATCAAAATATTATCATTTTTAATTCTGGGCAAATCACTTAACCAGTTAGAGAATGAGTTTTGTAAAATCACAGCAATAACCTTGCCCCAAAAGATGGGACACTGCTTTGATTTAATTATTCTTTTGTCCTAAATCTTAAAAATCACTGTGAAGCCATCCAGTGGCAACAGCTACAATGAGAGCCTGAAATCTGCCAATTCTGGACTTCAGTCGGAATATCAGATGTAATTAAGAGATGGACTGTTCCTGTTTGCAAGCCAAGATCGGCATGAGGCTTCCTCTTGTTTGTGCTTCTTAAGCACTGGATGGCTTTTTTCATTTGCTTTTACATTTCCTTGCAAGTTTGAATACTGTCTGGCCTTTTCCCACTTTTCCTTTTCTCAACTCCTGGCTTCTGTACTTCAGTGACCCTCTCCATTGATTGTACCAAGCTTTGTCCCCAGGCTCTACTATGGGATATAATTCTTATCATTTATTTTAATATCTGGAGGACAGGAGAAGAGATCTATTTTCCTAGGGCTTCCCTGGTGGCTCAGAGGTTAAAGCGTCTGCCTCCAATGCAGGAGACCTGGGTTCGATCCCTGGGTCGGGAAGATCCTCTGGAGAAAGAAATGGCAATCCACTCCAGTATTCTTGCCTGGAGAATCCCATGGACGGAGAAGCCTAGTAGGTTCCAGTCCACGGGGTCGCAAAGAGTCGGACACGACTGAGCGACTTCACCTTCACCTTTCTGTATTAATTCAGAATTCTAGGGTTGGGTATCTGGAGGACAGGAGAAGAGATCTATTTTCCTAGGGCTTCCCTGGTGGCTCAGAGGTTAAAGCGTCTGCCTCCAATGCAGGAGACCTGGGTTCGATCCCTGGGTCGGGAAGATCCTCTGGAGAAAGAAATGGCAATCCACTCCAGTATTCTTGCCTGGAGAATCCCATGGACGGAGAAGCCTAGTAGGTTCCAGTCCACGGGGTCGCAAAGAGTCGGACACGACTGAGCGACTTCACCTTCACCTTTCTGTATTAATTCAGAATTCTAGGGTTGGGATTTAAAAACAACTCTTTGTTATCTGGATAACAAATATCCAGTAACAACCAATAGTGTTTAACATAGGAATAAAGGGGAAAACAGGAGTAAAGGGAGAAAAGCAGGTAACAGAGTTTATGATAAAAGGTTGTGTCACAGGGTAAAAGTTGAGTTGAAGGAAAAATCTTTTCTTTGTAATAGATTTGGTTAGTGAAAGAAACATCTGAGAACCCACAGATCTATTTTTCTCACTAAGATGTTTCTTTTTTTTTTTATTGATTTTTATTTTTTAGTTTGTTTTGCTTTACAATACTGTATTCGTTTTGCTGTACATTGACATGAATCAGCCACGGTGTACATGAACTCCCAATCCCTACCCCCACCTCCCCGCTCCTGCCCCACACCTCTCTGGATTATCCCCGTGCATCAGTCCCAAGCATCCTGTATCCTGCATCAAACCTAGACTGGCGATTCGTTTCACTTATGATATCATACATGTTACACTGCCACTCTGCCAACTCATCCCACCCTCTCCCTCTCCCACAGAGTCCAAAAGGCCGTTCTATACATCTGTGTCTCTTTTGCTGTCTTGCGTACAGGTTTATCATTACCATCGTTCTAAATTCTATATATATGTGTAAGTATACTGTATTGGTGTTTTTCTTTCTGGCTTACTTCACTCTGTATAATCGGCTCCAGCGTCATCCACCTCATTTGAACTGATTCAAATGTATTCTTTTTAATAGCTGAGTAATACTCCATTGTGTATATGTACCACAGCTTTCTTATCCATTCATCTGCTGATGGACATCTAGGTTGCTTCCATGTCCTGGCTATTATAAACAGTGCTGCAATGAACATTGGGGTACACGTGTCTCTTTCGATTCTGGTTTCCTTGGTGTGTATGCCCAGCAGTGGGATCGCTGGATCATAAGGCATTTCTATTTGCAATTTTTTAAGGAATCTCCACACTGTTCTCCATAGTGGCTGTACTAATTTGCATTCCCACCAACAGTGTAAGAGGGTTCCCTTTTCTCCACACCCTCTCCAGCATTTATTGCTTGTTGACTTTTGGATCGCAGCCATTCTGACTGGTGTGAAATGGTACCTCATTGTGGTTTTGATTTGCATTTCTCTGATAATGAGTGATGTTGAGCATCTTTTCATGTGTTTGTTAGCCATTCGTATGTCTTCTTTGGAGAAATGTCTATTTAGTTCTTTGGCCCATTTTTTGATTGGGTCATTTATTTTTCTGGAGTTGAGCTGCATAAGCTGCTTGTATATTTTTGAGATTAGTTGTTTGTCNAAATGGTGAATGGAATTGTTTCCTTAATTTCTTTTTCTATTTTCTCATTATTAGTGTATAGGAATGCAAGGGATTTCTGTGTGTTGATCTTATAGCCTGCAACTACTATATTCATTGATTAGCTCTAGTAATTTCCTCGTGGAGTCTTAGGGTTTTCTATGTAGAGGATCATGTCATCTTCAAACAGTGAGAGTTTTACTTCTTCTTTTCCAATTTGGACTCCTTTATTTCTTTTTCTGCTCTGATTGCTGTGGCCAAAACTTACAGAACTATGTTGAATAGTAGTGGTGAAAGTGGGCACCCTTGTCTTGTTCCCGACTTTAGGGGAAATGCTTTCAATTTTTCACCATTGAGAAGAATGCTTGCTGTAGATTTGTCATATATAGCTTTTATTATGTTGAGGTATGTTCCTTCTATTCCTGCTTTCTGAAGAGTTTTTATCATAAATGGATGTTGAATTTTCTCAAAGGCTTTCTCTGCATCTATTGAGATAATCATATGGCTTTTATTTTTCAGTTTGTTAATGTGGTGAATTACATTGATTGATTTGCAGATATTGAAGTATCCTTGAATCTCTGAGATAAAGCCCACTTGGTCACGGTGTATGACCTTTTTAATGTGTTGTTGGATTCTGATTGCTAGAATTTTGTTAAGGATTTTTTCATCTATGTTCATCAGTGATATTGGCCCGTAGTTTTCTTTTTTTGTGGCATCTTTGTCAGGTTTTGGTATTAGGGTGATGGTGGCCTCATAGAATGAGTTTGGAAGTTTACCTTCCTCTGCAGTTTTCTGGAAGAGTTTGAGTAGGATAGGTGTTAGCTCTTCTCTAAATTTTTCGTAGAATTCGGCTGTGAAGCCATCTGGACCTGGGCTTTGGTTTGCTGGAAGATTTCTGATTACAGTTTCAATTTCCATGCTTGTGATGGGTCTCTTAAGATTTTCTATTTCTTCCTGGTTCAGTTTTAGAAAGTTCTACTTTTCTAAGAATTTGTCCATTTCTTCCACGTTGTCCATTTTATTGGCATAAAATTGCTGATGTAGTCCCTTATGATCCTTTGTATTTCTGTGTTGTCTGTTGTGATCTCTCCATTTTCATTTCTAATTTTACTGATTTGATTTTTCTCCCTTTGTTTCTTGATGAGTCTGGATAATGGTTTGTCAATTTTATTTATCATTTCAAAGAACCAGCTTTTGGCTTTGTTGATTTTTGCTATGGTCTCTTTTGTTTCTTTTGCATTTATTTCTGCCCTAATTTTTATGATTTCTTTCCTTCTACTAGCTCTGGGGTTCTCCATTTCTTCCTTTTCTAGTTGCTTTAGGTGTAGAGTTAGGTTATTTATTTGATTTTTTTCTTGTTTCTTGAGGTATGCCTGTATTGCTATGAACTTTCCCCTTAGCACTGCTTTTACAGTGTCTCACAGGATTTGGGTTGTTGTGTTTTCATTTTCATTCATTTCTATGCATATTCTGATTTCTTTTTTGATTTCTTCTGTGATTTGTTGTTTATTCAGAAGCGTGTTGTTCAGCCTCCATATGTTGAAATTTTTAATAGTTTTTCTCCTGTAACTGAGATCTAAGCTTACTGCATTATGGTCAGAAAAGATGTTTGGAATGATTTCAATTTTTTTTTGAATTTACCAAGGCGAGATTTATGGCCCAGGATGTGATCTATTCTGGAGAAGGTTCCATGTGTGCTTGAGAAAAAGGTGAAATTCATTGTTTTGGGGTGAAATGTCCTATAGATATCAATTAGGTCTAATTGGTCTATTGTATCATTTAAAGTTTGTGTTTCTTTGTTAATTTTCTGTTTAGTTGATCTATCCATAGGTGTGAGTGGGGTATTAAAGTCTCCCACTATTATTGTGTTATTGTTAATTTCCCCTTTCATATTTGTTGGCTTTTGTCTTACATATTGCAGTGCTCCTATGTTAGGTGCATATATATTTATAATTGTTATATCTTCTTCTTGGATTGATCCTTTGATCATTATGTCATGTCCTTCTTTGTCTCTTTTCACAGCCTTTGTTTTAAAGTCTATTTTATCTCATATGAGTATTGCACTTCTGCTTTCTTTTGGTCTCTATTTGCATGGAATATCTTTTTCCAGCCCTTCACTTTCAGTTTGTATGTGTCCCTTGTTTTGAGTTGGGTCTCTTGTAGAAAACATATATAGGGNTATGTCATGTCCTTCTTTGTCTCTTTTCACAGCCTTTGTTTTAAAGTCTATTTTATCTCATATGAGTATTGCTACTTCTGCTTTCTTTTGGTCTCTATTTGCATGGAATATCTTTTTCCAGCCCTTCACTTTCAGTTTGTATGTGTCCCTTGTTTTGAGTTGGGTCTCTTGTAGAAAACATATATAGGGGTCTTGTTTTTTTATCCATTCAGCCAGTCTTTGTCTTTTGGTTGGGGCATTCAACCCATTTATGTTTAAGGTAATTATTGATAAGTATGATCCCGTTGCCATTTACTTTATTGTTTTGGGTTCGAGTTTATACACCGTTTTTGTGTTTCCTGTCTAGAGAATATCCTTTAGCATTTGTTGGAGAGCTGGTTTGGTGGTGCTGAATTCTCTCAGCTTTTGCTTGTCTGTAAAGCTTTTGATTTCCCCTTCATATTTGAATGAGATCCTTGCTGGGTACAGTAATCTGGGCTGTAGGTTATTTTCTTTCATCATTTTAAGTATGTCTTGCCATTCCCTCCTGGCCTGAAGAGTTTCTATTGAAAGATCTGCAGTTATCCTTATGAGAATCTCCTTGTGTGTTATTTGTTGTTTTTCCTTTGCTGCTTTTAATATTTGTTCTCTGTGTTTGATCTTTGTTAATTTGATTAATATGTGTCTTGAGGTGTTTCATCTTGGGTTTATCCTGTTTGGGACTCTCTGGGTTTCTTGGACTTGGGTGATTATTTCCTTCCCCATTTTAGGGAAGTTTTCAACTATTATCTCCTCAAGTATTTTCTCATGGTCTTTCTTTTTGTCTTCTTCTTCTGGAACTCCTATGATTAGAATGTTGGGGCATTTAATATTGTCCTGGAGGTCTCTGAGATTGTCCTCATTTCTTTTAATTCGTTTTTCTTTTTTCTCTCTGATTCATTTATTTCTACCATTCTAGCTTCTACTTCACTAATCCTATCTTCTGCCTCTGTTATTCTACTATTTGTTGCCTCCAGAGTGTTTTTTGATCTCATTTATTGCATTATTCATTGTATATTGACTCTTTTTTATTTCTTCTAGGTCCTTGTTAAACCTTTCTTGCATCTTCTTAATCTTTGTCTCCAGGCTATTTATCTGTGATTCCATTTTGATTTCAAGATTTTGGATCATTTTCACTATCATTATTCGGAATTCTTTATCAGGTAGATTTCCCTATCTCTTCCTCTTTTGTTTGGTTTGGTGGGCATTTATCCTGTTCCTTTACCTGCTGGGTATTCCTCTGTCTCTTCATCTTGTTTATATTGCTGTGTTTGGGGTGGCCTTTCTGTATTCTGGAAGTTTGTGGAGTTCTCTTTATTGTGGAGTTTCCTCGCTGTGGGTGGGGTTGTATCAGTGGCTTGTCAAGGTTTCTTGGTTAGGGAAGCTTGTGTCGGTGTTCTGGTGGGTGGAGCTGGATTTATTCTCTCTGGAGTGCAATGAAGTGTCCAGTAATGAGTTATGAGGTGTCAAAGGTTTTGGGCAGCCTGTATATTGAAGCTCAGGGCTGTGTTTCTGTGTTGCTGGAGAATTTGCGTGGTATGTCTTGCTCTGGAACTTGTTGGCCCTTGGGTGGTGCTTGGTTTCAGTGTAGGTATGGAGGCATTTGATGAGCTCCTATCGATTAATATTCCCTGGAGTCAGGAGTTCTCTGATGTTCTCAGGATTTGGACTTAAGCCTCCTGCTTCTGGTTTTCAGTCTTATTTTTACAGACTTCTCCTTTTACAGACTTCTCAAGACTTCTCCTTCTATACAGCACCATTGATAAAACATCTAGGTTAAAGATGAAAAGTTTCTCCACAGTGAGGGACACCCAGAGAGGTTCACAGAGTTACATGGAGAAGAGGAGAAGAGGGAGGAGGGAGTTAGAGGTGACCCGAACGAGATGAGGTGGAATCAAAAGAGGAGAGAGCAAGCTGGCCAGTAATCACTTCCTTATGTGCACTCCACAGCTGGACCACTCAGATATGTTCACGGAGTTATACAGAGAAGAGAAGAGGGAGGAAGGAGACAGAGGTGGCCAGGAGGATAAAAGGGGGGAATGAAAAGGAGAGAGACAGATCCAGCCAGTGATCAGTCCCCTAAGTGTTCTCCACCGTCTGGAACACACAGAGATTCACAGAATTGGGTAGAGAAGAGAAGGGGGAGGGAGGAGCCAGAGGCGACCTGGTGCAGAAAAAGGAGAGTCCAAAGGAGGAGAGAGCACTCAAGCCAGTAATCTCGCTCCCAAGTAAAAATGGGTACTGAAGATTGGGTTTTTAAAGGTACAAAATTGATAACAAATACCAAAAAGCAAAGATAAAAAATCTAGAGTAGAGGTTGGATTTTCAAAAATACAATATTAAAGAAAAGAAGAAAAAAAATAAAGTCACAAAAATTATTTAAAATATATATATATATGAAGTTTGCTTTAAAAATAGGGTCTTTTTTTGGAAAAGTAATAATAGGTTATAAAAATGAAAATTAAAGGAGTAATAGAGGACTTAAAAATTAAAAAAAGTTAAAAAAAAAGAATGATCATAAAAATAGTAAAGATATATCTAGGACTTTCTCTGGTGTTGTTGTGGGCAGTATGGAGTCAGTTCATTTTTGGATAATTCCTTGGTCTGGCTTATATTTCTCAAGATCTATAGGCCCCTTCCTATGAAGCTGGTACTAACTACAGGGTTTTAATCTATTGCACCTGTCGCTTCCAAGGCGGTTCCCTCCGTTTTAGCTGCTTCTGTTTGCTGGTCTTTTCAGTGTCTTATTTCCGCCCTGACACAAGGAGGGCAGTGGTGGACACTTTTTTTAGGCTCACTCGTTCAGTCGCGCTGTGGGGAGGGAGGGACGCTGCAAACAAATGACACTGGCATGTGCTCGCAATGTCTCAGCCACACTGGGCCTGCCCCCGCTCACGGCGCATGTGCCCTCCCTTCCCACACTGCTCAGGCTGTAGGTTGCTCTGCCGGGAATCATGGGAGGCTGGCCCTGGGCTGCATGCACCTCTCAGGTCTAAGCCGCTCAGGTTCAGGACTGGGGTAGTCCTCAGAGGCGCAGACTTGGTTGGGCCTATGTTTTGTGCCCTTCCCAGGTCCGAGCAGCTCAGGTTATGAGGTGTTTGGTGAGCGCAATTGCTGCGACTTATTGCCTATCCCATCCCTGCTGCTCAGTTTTCTGGGTGTACAACTGGCGCATCTTCTCAGGCGGATGTTGACTGTCCAGAACCCCAAGAAGTCTAGTTAGCAAAGAAGCCTGCTTGCAGTTTGGTAGATAATGTCTCTCTCGGGCTGCGATTGCCCCCTTCCGGCTCTGGCTGCCTGTCACCAGAGGGGATGGTCTGCAGCCAGCTAATTCTCTTCAGTCCTTTGTTCTGTGCGCGGTCCTGGCAGGGTCTTAGGTTAGAGCTTTTCGCGTGGTAGCTATCCCACAGTCTGGTTTGCTAGCCCAAGTTAGTTCAGTCTGATTACCCTCGGGGCATTCAGGCCGGATCCTTACTCTAAGCGATGCAGCCTGCGCCTCTCTCTCCAGCCCCCGCTTGCTAGTGGTGGATGCAGTCATCTGTGCTGCTTCTCTGCTGGGGGAGTTACCGCTGGGCTCCTAATCTGTGGGTTTCATTTATTTATTTATGTTTCCTCCCTGTTATGTTGCCCTCTGTGCTTCCAAGGCTCGCCACAGACTCGGCAGTGAGAGTGTTTTCTGGTGTTTGGAAACCTCTCTTTTTAAGACTCCCTTCCTGGGACGGAGCTCCATCCTTACCTCTTTTGTCTCTTTTTTTGTCTTTTATATTTTTTCCTACCTCTTTTTGAAGACACTGGGCTGCTTTTCTGGGTGCCTGATGTCCTCTGCCAGCATTCAGAAGTTGTTTTGTGGAATTTACTCAGTGTTTAAATGTTCGTCTGATGAATTTGTGGGAGAGAAAGTGCTCTCCCCGTCCCATTCCTCCACCATCTTAGGACTGCCCTTGGTTTTTTTAATATTTAGTTTTAAGTCAGCTCTTTCACTCTCCTCCTTCACCCTTAACAAGAGTCTTTCTGCCATTAGTGGGGTGTCATCTTATATCTGAGGTGGTTGTTTCTCCCACCTATCTTGATTCCAGCTTGTAACTCATCCAGCCCCACATTTCTCATGATGTGCTCAGTGTATAGGTTAAACAGAGTGACAGCAGATACTCCTGTCATACTCCTTCTCAATCTTGAACCCATACGTTGTTCCATACAGGGTTCTAACTGTGGCTTCCTGACCCTCATACAGATTTCTCAGGAGACAGGTAAGATGGTCTGGTATTCTCATCTCTTTAAGAGCTTTCCACATTTATTATGATCCATGCAGTCAAGGGCTTTGGTGTAGTCAATGAAACAGAGGTAGATGTCTCTCTGGAATTATCTAGCTTTTTCTGTGATCTGGTGAATGTTGGCAATTTGATCTGTTTCCTCTTCCTTTTCTAAACCCAGCTTGGGACATTCGGAAGTTCTTGGTTTGCATAATGCTGAAGCCTAGCATGCAAGATTTTAAGCATGACCTTACTAGCATGGGAGGTGAGTGCAATTGTCTGATGGTTAGCACATTCTTTAGTACTACCTTTCTTGGGAATTGGGATGAGGATTGACCTTTTCCAGTCCCCTGGGTCTTCCAGATTTGCTGATGTAATGAATGCAACACCTTGATGGCCTCATCCTTTAGGGTTTTGAATAGTTCTACTGGAATTCCATCGCATCCACTAGCTTTATTAATAAGAGTGCTTCCTAAGGCCCACTTGACTTCGCTCTCCAGAATGTCTAGCTCTGGGTTGCTGACCACATGATCGTGGCAATCAGGTTCATTTAGATCTTTTTTTTTAAGTGACAACAACAGTTTATTCAGTGACATTTAGTATATTCACAGTGTTGTGCAACCCCTATCTCTCTCTAATTCCACAACATTTTCATCACTCCAAAAGGGAACCCCATATCCATTAACCCATTACTCCCTCTCCCCCTTCCCCAAAGCCCCTGGCAGCCACCAATCTGCTCTCTCTGTCGCTTTGGATCTTCCTATTCTGGATATTTCATATAAATGGAATCATATAGTATGTCCCCTTTGGTTTCTGGCTGCTTTCCCTTAGCATAATGTTTTTGAGGATCATATATACATGTTGTATGTATCAGTACTTCATTCCTTTTTTTAAAAATTTATTTATTTTTTTTATTAAAAGATAGTTGCTTTACAGAATTTTGCTGTTTTCTGTCAAACTTCAGCATGAATCAGCCCTAGGTATACATCGATCCCCTCCCTTTTGAACCTCCTTCCCACCTCCCTTCCCAGCCCAGCCCTCTAGGTTGATACAGAGCCCCTGTTTGAGTTTCCTGAGCCATCCAGCAAATTCCCGTTGACTATCTATATTACATATGGTAATGTAAGTTTCCATGTTACTCTTTCCATACACCTCACCCTCTCCTCCCCTCTCCCCATGTTCATAAGTCTATATTCTATGTCTGTTTCTCCATTGCTGCCCTGTAAATAGATTCTTCAGTACCATTTTTCTAGATTCCATATATATGTGTTAGAATATGATATTTATCTTCTTCTTTCTGACTTAGTTCACTTTGTATAATAGGTTCTCGGTTCATCCACTTCATTAGAACTGACTCAAAGGCATTCCTTTTTATGGCTGAGTAATCTGCCATTGTGTGTATGTACCACAGCTGCTTTATCTATTCTTCTGTTGATGGACATCTAGGTTGCTTTCATGTTCTAGCTATTGTAAATAGTGCTGCAGTGAACAATGGGATACATGTGTCTTTTTCAATTTTGGTTTCTTCAGGGTATATGCCTAGGAGTGGGATTGCTGGGTCATATGGTAGTTTTATTCCGAGTCTTTTAAGGAATCTCCATACCATCTCCCATAGTGGCTGTATCAATTTACATTCCCACCAAAAATGCAAGAGTGTTCCCTTTTCTCCACACCCTCTCCAACATTTATTGTTTGTAGACTTTTTGATGATGGCCATTCTGATTGATGTAAGGTGATATCTCATTGTAGTTTCGATTTGCATTTCTCTAAAAATGAGCGATGTTGAGCATCTTTTCATGTGTTTGTTAGTCATCTGTATGTCTTCTTTGAGAAATATCTGTTTAGGTCTTTTCCCACTTTTTTATTGGGTTGTTTGTTTTTCTGGTATTGAGTGTGTGAACTGCTTGTATATTTTGGAAATTAATCCTTTGTCAGTTGTTTCATTTGCTATTATCATTTAGATCTTTTTTGTACAGTTCTTCCAGGTAGTCTTTTCATCTCTTCTTGATCTCTTCAGCATCTATTAAGTCTCTACCATTTATGTCCTTTATTGTGCCCATCTTTGGGTAAAATGTGCCCTTAATACATTGTTTTCCTGAAAAGATCTCTGGTCTTTTCCCTTCTTTTGTTTTCTCCTAGTTTTCTACACTGTTCATTGAAGAAGGCCTTCTCGTCTCTCCGTGCTGGTCTTTGGAAATCTGTGTTTAGTTGGATATACCTTTTCCTTTCTCCCTTGCTTTTCACTTCTCTTTGTTCTTTAACTATTTGTAAGCCCCCTCAGATGACCAAGTTGCCTTCTTGCTTTTCTTTTTCTTTGGGATGGTTTTGTTCACTGCCTCCAGTACAATATTATAGACCTCTGTCCATAGTTCTTCAGGCACTCTGTCTATCAGATCTAATCTCTTGAAACTATTTGGTACCTCCACTGCTTATTCATAGGGGATCTGATTTAAATCATACCTGGCTGGCCTAGTGATTTTCCCCACTTTCTTTAGTTTAAGCCTCAGTTTTGCTATGAGAAGCTGATGATCTGAGCCACAGTCAGCTCCAGGTCTTGTTTTTGCTGACTGTATACAGCTTCCCCATCTTCAGCTATAAAGAATGTAATCAATTTGATTTCAGCTTTGGCCATTAGGTGATGTCCATGTGGTGTCCCTCAGATTTGGGTTCAAATCCCAGGTGTGCAAATCTGTGATATAGGTGTGTTCTGTCACCTCTCAGAGTCTATTTCCTTCTGTAAACGAGGTTGGCATGACCTGCTGGGTCTTAGGAATAGGGAGGAAATGAAGTCATGTACATACAACACTGAATAGTGCCTGGCCCATAATATACTCAAGAAATGAGAGCTATATATAATATTCTAGATGGACTGTTGCCTGCATGCCTACCATATCCCTTCCTCACACCAAAGCGTAGGCAAGTTTTTCCTCTTCCCACCAATCTATCTGACAAGACAGAGCCCTGCTGTATGTGTGCGTGTGTCTTGAAAATAGCCTTTTCTGTGGACTAGGACCCTCTGGCCAGAATTCTGTGCACATCCTTTGTCAAAGCACTCACTTCTCAGTTGTATTCAGACGAGACACTGATCCTTAAACACAGCCCAGGGGGTGACTCCCTGCACAAAATCAGCCTGGAAACATGGTGGCCCCATGGTTTGGGCCTGGCAACTGGAAGTGGGGCCGAGTCTGTCTGACTTCATTTCTGGAGGCAAATGTAGCTCCAACATTACCTAAGCTGGGCAGTGAGGAAATTCTCATGTTCCCAACACTTTCAACAATGTCCCATTATGCTTGGTGACTCACAAATAGGCCCATGTCCATGGAACAGCATGTGTCTCTCTGCAGCGAGTACAGTGCCTTGCTGTATGTTTGAACTAATTTCATAGGCTTCTCTCCATCACGGATGTTACTTGCCCTCTTTTCTGACAGTTGCTGGAGGCTTGTTGTATCAGAGAAAGCCAGAAAAGGGAAAAAAATGATTATTTTGACTGAGCAACCAAACACATTGGATATAGTGCCTGGGAGGGAAACTTGGGTTCAAGCTAAGTTAAAAGCAGCATTTTGGGATCTTTTCAAAAAGACATGTACCTCAGTTGGCAGGTCACAGAAAACTCTCAGGTCGCCCATCATCATCGTGGTTGACGATGAAGGTTTTCTTTCCCTTGACAGGCAGGGGAGAGGGTAGCAGAATATTGAAACAGCTCCTCAGACATGCCAGGGTTAGGGAGGCACTGCAGATTTTGTGCAGAGACAGCCAGTTTGCCTCCTGTGTTGTTAGGATCATGAACTTGGGCAATTTAATTGGGAACTGAGACCCCTAGGAAAACAGGCTCTAAGATTTGAAAGGGAGAGATGAACTTCTAGCATCTATTCATCCCAAAGACACCCTGTCCTGTTGCTTTTACCTATTACTTGGCACAAATGCCTTGGCTTTGCTAAGCTCCAGCCACTTTTAAGGGTCTCATGAAATGAGTGGATCCAGGGCCAGCCTTGTTTGTGCCGTTTCAGACTCTGCCCCATCACAGGTACTGGAATGCTTGCTGCCCTTGGCTGCCTGGTGAGCTCCCAGTCAACCCCCAGCAGCCAGTGCAGATTGCAGTTTCCCCAGCAGGGCTCCCTTGCTGCCTTGATCCCTGCATGAGTGTCCACCCTCTATTATAATCCTAAGAATGAGAATGAAAACTCAAGGTCTTTGCTTACAGCTCCATCTCTTTCAACTACACAGTGAATTTTCTGAGATCAGGACCTTGCTCACTCTTATCCTCAGCACATAGGACACTTCTAGGCAAGAACAAGACACTCAGTAAATGTTTGCTGGAGAATCAAATGAAGAAATGAATGAATGAATGGCATCCAAAGGTAATATTCTGTATATGCTGAGGCATATTAAGTTTCCGGGATACTGGGAACTCCTACAATTATCCATTCTAGTGTGTTACTATATTGTCCAAAAAAAAAAAAAACCCTTTAAAAATCATCATTTCTGGTTTCCTTGGTGTGTATGCCCAGCAGTGGGATCGCTGGATCATAAGGCAGAATTGAAAGAGACACATGTACCCCAATGTTCATTGTGGCACTATTTATAATAGCCAGGACATGGAAGCAACCTAGATGTCCATCAGCAGATGAATGGATAAGAAAGCTGTGGTACATATACACAATAGAGTATTACTCAGCTATTAAAAAGAATACATTTGAATCAGTTCTAATGAGGTGGATGACGCTGGAGCTGATTATACAGAGTGAAGTAAGCCAGAAAGAAAAGCACCAATACAGTATACTTACACATATATATGGAATTTAGAATGATGGTAATGATAAACCTGTACGCAAGACAACAAAAGAGACACAGATGTATAGAACGGCCTTTGGACTCTGTAGGAGAGGGAGAGGGTGGATGCGTTGGCAGAGTGGCAGTGTAACATGTGTGATATCATAAGTGAAATGAATCGCCAGTCCAGGTTTGATGCAGGATGCAGGATGCTTGGGACTGATGCACGGGGATAATCCAGAGAGAGGGTGTGGGGCGGGAGCGGGGAGGTGGGGGTCGTGATTGGGAGTTCATGTACACTCGTGGCTGATCCATGTCGATGTGTAGCAAAACGAATACAGTATTGTAAAGCAAAACAAACTAAAAAAATAAAAATTAATTAAAAAAAAATAAAAATCATCATTTGATTTTGTCATCAATGATGACACCTGTCATCATTTATCAATACCTTTGCATGAATGAGTTTACAGGATTTCAAAATACTTGATGAAATAGACTAAGCCTGGTACTGTTTGGGGGTAGAAATAGGGGAGTACATATGTGTGTGAGGCAATGATGAGCAAGAAAGACCTGGGGTGAGACTGTGGGGTGTCATCTCAAAGAGTTTCTGAAATGAGGGGCCCCTTATGGGCATGGGCTTCCCTGGTGGCTTAGACAGTAAAGAATCTGCCTTCAATGTAAGGAGACTCAGGTTTGATCCCTGGGTTGGGAAGATCCCGTGGAGAAGGGACTGGCAACCCACTCTAGTATTCTTGCCTAGAGAATCCCATGGACAGAGGAGCCTGGTGGATTATAGTCCATGGGGTCACAAAGAGTTAGACATGACTAAGCAACTAACACTTTCACTTTATGGCCGTGATGCCTAGGAGAGTGCCCTTGAAAGGGGTGGGAGAGGGAAAGCAAGAGGCCAAGTGTTCCTAGTAGCCCCAAGGTTAAGCCCAAGGTGAGAAGGTACATTAGATCTGGGTGAGGGGGGGTCCCAGGTGAATTGATGCTTCTTCTTCCTGGTTAGTTTTCTAACCCAGCAGTTCCCAACCTTTCTGACACCAGGGACCAGTTTTGTGGAAGACAATTTTTCCACGGACTGGGTGAGGGGATGGAAGCACATTACGTTCATGGTGCACTTTATTTCTATTATTATTATATGCGGTATACAATGAAACAATTATACACCGCACCATAGTGCAGAATCAGAGCATCAGGCATCGGGTTCTCATAAGGAGCTCGCAGCCTAGATTCTGCCTGTGCACAGTTCACAGCAGGGTTGACAGCTCTATGAGAATCTAACGCCTCCGCTGATCTGACAGGAGGCGGAGTTCAGGCAGTAACACGGGCAAGGGGGAGCAGCTGTAAATACAGCTGAGGCTTTGCTGCTCCCCTCCCTCCCCCTTACCAGCCCTCCCCACCCCGCCACGTCCTGTTGTGCGGCCTGATTCCTAACAGGCTGCAGACCACTATTGGAGTCAGCAGCCTGGGGCTTGGGGACCCCTGTTCCATCCCACCTCCATTCATGTGTATTCGTTCATTGATCTAAACCGCACCGACCATCTCCAGTGCACTCACACCTCTAGGTGCTGAGGATACCGTAAAGAGCAAAAGGGAGAAATTTCTTGCCCTCATGGAGCTTACACTCTAGCTAGGGAGAAGCAGATGCTAAGCAAGTCTGCTGTGATGCCGGATTACTGTAGTATCCTGAGGAGACAAAGCAGACAGGTGGCGGGGAGTGATGGGGTGCTGTTTTAGAAGTACAGTCAGTGTGGCCACCTTGAGAGGGGACCCCATGGCAGAGAATAAACGAAGGGACCCCCTGACATCTGGCTGGTCATTTGTGGGAGGCAAAGAAACTGAATGTAGGGCCAGCTCTTTTGTTTTTGGCAGGCATGTCAAATTGGGCCAGAGATGTTCTCTGGAAATAATTCTTTCATCTGAGATGAACAAGGGACTTCAATAGGTGTGCTGGGCATCCCTGGCTTGGGGACAGTGATCCTCAGGTTGCTCCTTTGAAACGAGATCAACAATTAGATCCTCCTCACAGGGCTCTCTTGAAGGTTAAATGAGCCAGGGTGTGTGAGAACAGAGCTTAGTGAATTGTGAGGACGGAGTGCAAATTACATGTTCACCACTCAATAATCTACAGGGTGTTCGAGCCCCACAAGCACTTGGCTGCCTGCTGATTCTGAGGAGCTCTTGGACACTTTCTTTTGTGCCCCCAAGCCCCAAACTGTGGCCTCTCTCCAAGACTCCATTAGTGTTAGGGTTCTACAGTCTCAAGGTTAAGAGTGGTTCATGCAGGGCTGGCTGGTTTTTGGCTGGCATATGAGAGCATCACAAAATCACCAATGTTTGTCCTGATGAACTGGTGTTAGTACCAGACCTGATGTTAAGGGTTTTTGACTCTCAGTTAGTTGAAAGCATGGACTCTGCAGCCAGAGGACTTGAGTTCGAATCCCAGCTCCACTATTTACCAGTTGTTGTCTGTTTGTTTGTTTTTTTAGTCAAAGGCCTGTTGGGAGAACTAGGTGAATTATACAAAGGCACTTGAAGCCGCACCTAGCATAAAGCCGTAAATAATTGTGTTTGCTATTCTTACCATTGCATTTGTTCCTCCTCTGACTTCCTGTAGAGAAGGAGCCTGTTCTATTCATCTCCTGGTTCCCAATGGCTATTTCAGCTTGGCATATGGCAAGCACTCAATAAATGTAAAATACTTGATGAAATAGACTAAGCCTGGTACTGTTTGGGGGTAGAAATAGGGGAGTACATATGTGTGTGAGGCAATGATGAGCAAGAAAGACCTGGGGTGAGACTGTGGGGTGTCATCTCAAAGAGTTTCTGAAATGAGGGGCCCCTTATGGGCATGGGCTTCCCTGGTGGCTTAGACAGTAAAGAATCTGCCTTCAATGTAAGGAGACTCAGGTTTGATCCCTGGGTTGGGAAGATCCCGTGGAGAAGGGACTGGCAACCCACTCTAGTATTCTTGCCTAGAGAATCCCATGGACAGAGGAGCCTGGTGGATTATAGTCCATGGGGTCACAAAGAGTTAGACATGACTAAGCAACTAACACTTTCACTTTATGGCCGTGATGCCTAGGAGAGTGCCCTTGAAAGGGGTGGGAGAGGGAAAGCAAGAGGCCAAGTGTTCCTAGTAGCCCCAAGGTTAAGCCCAAGGTGAGAAGGTACATTAGATCTGGGTGAGGGGGGGTCCCAGGTGAATTGATGCTTCTTCTTCCTGGTTAGTTTTCTAACCCAGCAGTTCCCAACCTTTCTGACACCAGGGACCAGTTTTGTGGAAGACAATTTTTCCACGGACTGGGTGAGGGGATGGAAGCACATTACGTTCATGGTGCACTTTATTTCTATTATTATTATATTGCGGTATACAATGAAACAATTATACACCGCACCATAGTGCAGAATCAGAGCATCAGGCATCGGGTTCTCATAAGGAGCTCGCAGCCTAGATTCTGCCTGTGCACAGTTCACAGCAGGGTTGACAGCTCTATGAGAATCTAACGCCTCCGCTGATCTGACAGGAGGCGGAGTTCAGGCAGTAACACGGGCAAGGGGGAGCAGCTGTAAATACAGCTGAGGCTTTGCTGCTCCCCTCCCTCCCCCTTACCAGCCCTCCCCACCCCGCCACGTCCGTTGTGCGGCCTGATTCCTAACAGGCTGCAGACCACTATTGGAGTCAGCAGCCTGGGGCTTGGGGACCCCTGTTCCATCCCACCTCCATTCATGTGTATTCGTTCATTGATCTAAACCGCACCGACCATCTCCAGTGCACTCACACCTCTAGGTGCTGAGGATACCGTAAAGAGCAAAAGGGAGAAATTTCTTGCCCTCATGGAGCTTACACTCTAGCTAGGGAGAAGCAGATGCTAAGCAAGTCTGCTGTGATGCCGGATTACTGTAGTATCCTGAGGAGACAAAGCAGACAGGTGGCGGGGAGTGATGGGGTGCTGTTTTAGAAGTACAGTCAGTGTGGCCACCTTGAGAGGGGACCCCATGGCAGAGAATAAACGAAGGGACCCCCTGACATCTGGCTGGTCATTTGTGGGAGGCAAAGAAACTGAATGTAGGGCCAGCTCTTTTGTTTTTGGCAGGCATGTCAAATTGGGCCAGAGATGTTCTCTGGAAATAATTCTTTCATCTGAGATGAACAAGGGACTTCAATAGGTGTGCTGGGCATCCCTGGCTTGGGGACAGTGATCCTCAGGTTGCTCCTTTGAAACGAGATCAACAATTAGATCCTCCTCACAGGGCTCTCTTGAAGGTTAAATGAGCCAGGGTGTGTGAGAACAGAGCTTAGTGAATTGTGAGGACGGAGTGCAAATTACATGTTCACCACTCAATAATCTACAGGGTGTTCGAGCCCCACAAGCACTTGGCTGCCTGCTGATTCTGAGGAGCTCTTGGACACTTTCTTTTGTGCCCCCAAGCCCCAAACTGTGGCCTCTCTCCAAGACTCCATTAGTGTTAGGGTTCTACAGTCTCAAGGTTAAGAGTGGTTCATGCAGGGCTGGCTGGTTTTTGGCTGGCATATGAGAGCATCACAAAATCACCAATGTTTGTCCTGATGAACTGGTGTTAGTACCAGACCTGATGTTAAGGGTTTTTGACTCTCAGTTAGTTGAAAGCATGGACTCTGCAGCCAGAGGACTTGAGTCGAATCCCAGCTCCACTATTTACCAGTTGTTGTCTGTTTGTTTGTTTTTTTAGTCAAAGGCCTGTTGGGAGAACTAGGTGAATTATACAAAGGCACTTGAAGCCGCACCTAGCATAAAGCCGTAAATAATTGTGTTTGCTATTCTTACCATTGCATTTGTTCCTCCTCTGACTTCCTGTAGAGAAGGAGCCTGTTCTATTCATCTCCTGGTTCCCAATGGCTATTTCAGCTTGGCATATGGCAAGCACTCAATAAATGTTGGATGGGTTCATGGATGGTTGGGTGTGTGGATGGATGGATGGATGGGTGGGTGGGTAGATGGAAGGATGGATGGATTGAATGAATGGATGGTTGTGTGGATGGATGAATGAAAGGATGGATGGATAGGTGATGAGTGGGTGAGCTACTTTTTACTTCTCTTAAACTTAATGACTAAGGCCTTAAGAGTGATGTGAGAAAGCATGGAGGGGGCTGAAGGTACAGTTTGGAGAGGGGCCCGAGGATGGTACACGCTCCCCATTATACTCCCTTTTCTGCAGAAATGCCTGAGGGTTGAGGGGAGAGGGAGCCAGGCTCACCTCCTCTGGGTTCCACAGCTGCCAGTGTGGGCTCTGTGCCATGCACGTTACGACCTTTCCATCTCTTACTCCTCACAGCCACCCTAGGAGATACACTATTATTGGCTCCATTTTACAGATGAAGAAGCTGAGGTTTGGAGACATGAAATGGCTTTGTAAAGGTAATACCCAGGACTGCTAATTCAGAACCTTTATGCTCAACCCTTTTGTTCCACTGTGCAGTCTGTTCCTCAGCCACATTGTTCACAGTTTTGCTACATAGCTCTGGGCCAAGGACTTACTGTTTGGAAACTCTTCATTCAGCTGAGGTGAGCAGGGACCTTAGGATGTGAAACTGGGAAAGAAAAGGAGGAGTACTTTAGAATGGAGGAAATGCAGTGTTTATTGTTTGCTTACAACACACCAGCGTCATGTGCACGTTCTCACCAGGCTTCACGCCAGCAAGGAAGAGTGTTTTATCAGCTTTGGGTTGTGGGTACGGAGACTGAGGATCTCACTGGGCCTCTGACCTGCTCAAGCCACCTAGCTAGGGCGCCTCCTGGGATTTGAATCCAGATCTCTCAGGCTTCCAATCTCTCCCCTTCACATTGATCTTCCCTGGGAATGTGCAGCTGGCTCTGATGAGGGGTGGGGTTCCCACAGATTCATAACTGTCTGCAGCTACACTAGAGTTACAAGTTTAATCTAAATATGAGTAGGTTCACAATTGCTATATTCACCGCCCATCTGACAGCTTCTGATTTACTTACTCTCAGAGAATGCTAGATTCTCTCCTCTCCACCCTGGCCTTTCAGGGAAAATTTCATCCCTAAAGAGGAAACGATGGCTGACTTTATTTTTCTGGGCTCCAAAATCACTGCAGATGGTGATTGCAGCCATGAAATTAAAAGACGCTTACTCCTTGGAAGGAAAGTTATGCCCAACCTAGACAGATATTAAAAAGCGGAGACATTACTTTGCCAACAAAGGTCCATCTAGTCAAGGCTATGGTTTTTCCAGTGATCATGTATGGATGTAAGAGTTGGACTGTGAAGAAAGCTGAGTGCCAAAGAATTGATGCTTTTGAACTGTGGTGTTGGAGAAGACGCTTGAGAGTCCCTTGGACTGCAAGGAGATCTAACCAGTCCATCCTAAAGGAGATCAGTCCTGGGTGTTCATTGGAAGGACAGATGCTGAAGCTGAAACTCCAATACTTTGGCCACCTGATGCAAAGAGCTGACTCATTTGAAAAGACCTTGTTGCTGGGAAAGATTGGGGGCAGGAGGAGAAGGGGACGGCAGAGGATGAGATGGCGAGATGGCATCACCGACTCAATGGACATGGGTTTGGGTAGACTCTGGGAGCTGGATGGACAGGGAGGCCTGGCATGCTGTGGTTCATGGGGTCACAAAGTGTCGGACATAACTGAGCGGCTGAAATGAACTGAACTGAACTGAAAGAGAAACCCCAGTGGTATATACCCGCAAGAAACAGATGGATATTTGCCTATCCATGCTGAAAGTAGCATTATACTCAATATCCAAAAAGTGGAAGCAACGTTGCTTCTGTCAGTGTCCGTCAACGGATGAATGGATAAGCAAACTGTGATATAAACATGCAGCAGAGCGTCACCTAGCCTTAGAAAAGGGCATTCTGAAACATGCTACAATATAGGTGGACCTTGAAGACATTGTGCTATGTGAAATAAGCCATTCACAAAAGGTTAACTACTGTAAGATTCCACTACTTTGAGGCATTTTGAGTAGTCAAATTCACAGAGACAGAAAGTAGAGTGGTGGTTGCCAGGGCCTAGGGGAGGAAATAGGGAGGTTTTTTTGTTTGTTTTGTTTGATTATAAACATGGCTTGTATACACTTTTATTTCATATTGGAGTAGAGTTGATTAACTAGTGTTATGTTCAGGTGTACAGCAAAGTGTTTCTATTGTACATATACATGTATCTTTTCTCTTTCAAATCCTTTTCCCATTTAGGTTATTACAGAATATTTGGCAGAGTGCCCAGTGCTATACCATAAGCCTTGGATGGTTATCTCTCTTAAATACAGAAGTGCAGGCATGCTCACTCACTCAGTCGTGTCTGGCTTTGCCACCCCATGAACTGTAGCCCTCCAGGCTCCTCTGTCCATGGAATTCTTCAGGCACGGGCACTGGAGTGGGTTGCCACACCCTTCTCCAAGGATCTTCCTGACCCGGGGATCGAATCCAAGTCTTCTGTGTTTCCTGCCTTGCAGGTGGAAATCTTTACTGCTGAGCCCCTGGGGAAGCCCATGTGTAGATGTTAATCCCAAACTCCTCATCATTCTCCTTTGGTAAACCAGAGTTTATTCTATTTGTATCATTTTTTTTCAGATTCCAAGTATAAGCAATATCATGATATTTATCTATCTTTTACTTCATAGGATGTCGTTTAATAGGTTTGGAATTTCTGTTTTTCAAGATGAAAAAAGAGAGCTCGTTGGTGGTGATGGTAGCTGTGCTTAAGGCCACTAACTGTACATTGAGAAATGGTTGACATGTTATATTTCATGTGTATTCCACCACCATAAAAGTAACAAATCCTATCTGTGTCGGAACAGGTTGATGTTTTCTGATGGGAAGAATTTGAATTTGGCTTCAAGAGACTTAACTTTTGCCAGTCCTTACCAGGTAATAGATGGAAAGTGGGGGCCATCTGTGGTTCTACTGGGTTCCTCCAAGTGAAGCAGGTACTTCAGTAGCTGTTGGATATCATTCTCCTGGGCTCAGAATCCCCTTCCCCCCTCTCTGCCTCTCTCCCTTCCTTCCTTCACTCCCTCCTGACATATTTATCAAGTACCTACCATATGCCACTTAACTCTGCTAGACAGTGACTCAGATGGTAAAGAATCTGCCTGCAATTCAGGAGACCCAGGTTCGATCCCTGGGTTCGGAAGATCCCCTGTAGAAGGGGATGGCTACCCACTCTAGTATTCTTGCCTGGAGAGTTCCATGGACAGAGGAGCCTGGCGGGCTGCAGTCCATGGAGTGGCAAAGAGTCTGACACAACTGAGCACCTAACTTTCAGACATGATGACTATCAGACATGGTACCTACTCATCTGTGCTCTGAGCAGCTCCCATTTCCTCCCATTTTTACTATGTTTTCTCAGTGAATACACACTCTCAGTTTTGCTTGGTACGGATTCATGCTCCATTTATTTTCTATGCTGCTTTTTTTCAGAGCAGAATGGGCTAATTGCTTCAGCTTTCACTTCTGATGCTTTACAAAGTTGGGCTGAAGGCTGCACCATCAGAGGCTTGGTAAGCCTGGGTGACTGGCCTTGGCTGGTATGCCACTGAGTTCAAGTGGGCAGGGCCCCAGGGAGTCAGTGAGTGTTTTCACAGTCTTCTGTGCCCGGCATCGTGAGACTTTGCCTGGCCTGCTGGATGGAGCGAGTCTAACTCAGATTCTGGGGGCTTGGAAAGACAGTCACATACTCTTCCCCTCCCTGAAATAGCCATGCATTTGTTCAAAGACTTGAAACTCTTCTGGGCTGGAATTTCCCTCTCTGTTTATTTTCACATCTGGGTGATGGTCTTCTGCCACTGGAATACTTTTAGTGAATCACTTCAGAGATTGCTTGTCAGGGTTCCCGGACGAGAGGGGGCTGGCGCTCGTCCTTTTCTGAGTCCTGAGAGGGCAGGACTGACTGGGCTTCCCGGCCAGCCGCCTGGAGCTGTCCCTGGGGGAGGTGGACAGATGTTTTTCGTCTTTCTGGGAAATCTGCTCCTGCAGAACTCCTGATCCCTGGGCTCTCTTTCCACGTAGGGAGCGGGGAAAAGGTGGAAGGAGATATAAATGAAAGAAAGAGACTGGTTTTAACTGGCACAAGATGTTATGGGCTCTTGGTAGCCCCTGGCAGCAGGCGCCTCTCCGCATTCCCAGGCTCTGGTTTGTGGAGTCTGGAGTGCCAGGAGACAAGGCTGGCTGGGGTCGCTTCCAGAGGGCAGCCTGCGGAGCTCGGGAAGGGGTTGGCTGCACTCGGGAGTAACTGGCTGCCAGACGCTTCCTGGTGGATGCCTGTTCCCAGGGCCCAGTGGTGGCCAGGGTCCCTAATGATCACGTCAGGTCCTTGGTTCCCACTACTCTTACCCTGACAGACAGGCTTCCTCACAGGCTCAGCCCTGCTCCCTGACCTCCTGTCCCGGCCTCCGCCCCCCATGCTCTGTGTTCAGGCCACACCTCACATGCTATCGGTGCTGTCTAGCTGCCCCTGAAACCCAGCTCTGAGCCCCAGAAGCTGGACCACTAGGGGTGCGTTGGCCGGGCCCCCCTGCCCTTCCCGCTGGCTCCCTACTGGTTTGGGTCTGTGGGAAGCCCCTCAGGAGCTCTGGCAGGGGGAAGGGGAGAGAGAGGCAGAGGGACTTAATCTTCTGACTCCCTCCCTGTGAGGTCAGCTCAGGCTGGCTCTGTGCCTTAGAAATCTTGCATCCTTTTAAGGTTGCTTCTCTACACAGTTTGCTCTTTCTGCATCCAGGTAACAGCTGCCTCCTGTCATCCTGAGTCTGGGGGTGTACAGCACCTGGAATCTCACCGTACCTTTTGCGGTTTCCCTGGATTTTGCCCACACCTTTGTCAATAGTTTGTTTACTAATTCCTTCTTGCATTCTCTTCATTTGAGTATTCCTGCTGGAACTCAGACAGATATGGATGGATAGCTAGACAGATATAGATATAATGTTATTTATATTTATAAAATATATAATACCTGAACACTTTTCCCAATAATTTTTTCCTCTACAAAAATTCCCCTTTTCACCTTGGCTACATGTTGAACTGCTCCTCGTCCTTCTAAAACTCACAGAAACTCACCTCTGTGAAGCCTTGAGTTCTCCATTGAAGGTTATTGCTTTTCCCTTGGCTTTCTGTGTCTCTCTTGTTATTATTGTTTATCCACTCAGTTGCATCTGAATCTTTGTGACTCCACGGACTGCAGCCCGCCAGGCTCCTCTGTCTATCGGGTTTCCCAGGCAAGAATACTGGAGTGGGTTGTCATTTCTTTCTCTAGGGAATCTTCCCGACTCGGGGATCAAAACTGGGTCTCCTCCTTTGGCGGATTCTTGGTAGAGCTGATATACACTACCATATGTAAAATAGGTGGCTAGTGGAAACCTACTATAAAGCATAGGATGCCCAGCGTGGTGCTCTGTGATGACCTAGAGGTGTGGATGGGAGTGGGGTGGGAGGGAGGTCCAAGGAGGGTATATGTCTGCGTGTGGTTGGTTCACTTCATTGTACAGCAGAAACTAACACAGCACTGTAAAGCAATTATATTCTGATAAAAAATTTATAGTATTTAACTCCTTCAAAATCTGTTTAAGTGACTGTCAAAGGGACTGCTTCAATGCCTGCCCCAGATCAGATGCTCAATAAATAATAGCTATTATCAGAACACTTCATACTAAAGTGTGAATGGCTATGGGCTTTGATGCATTCTCTCTCCTAGAAGCAGCTTCCATTTATAAGGGGCTATTTAAAGTGAATAGTCCCCCTGGTAAATCTCTAAATTGGCAGAGTGAGGTAGGGGAGGGTGAGGGAGGGTCTTCCTTTGGGGTTTCTCAAATTATGTCAAGTCTAAGGCATCTCTGCCTGTAGGTTTGAGAAAACAGAGAATCAGTTCAGGTCAGTCTCCAGCACACACAGGCTGTTTGGAAAGGGGACAGATTGCTCAATAGTGGCCTGGGGGGAGCAGCGTCTATGGAAAAAGACAGATGTGACTGGACACATCTCTGCTCAGCTATTATACCCTTCCAGTGCTAATGGAATGTGATTTTCTAAATTGTGACTGGCCGACTTTCTTCTCCTGTGGTCGAGTTTGTAATAACATAGACTATGACTCTAGTTTTGCCAAAGTGGAAAAAAAAAAAGCCATCCAATGGATTTTTATGGTGGTTCTTAAACATTTTTAAAAATATTATTAAAGATGTAGCTCAATAAGCCTTTAATGCCCTGCTTTGGGACGGATGAGCCGAAGCACAGACATACAAGGCTGGGTGGGCAGCAGAGGTTGTTGCTCCTGTTAGGGGCCAATGCTGGTTAAGTCCCTCTGTGCAATTTTGCCTAAAAATGGAGCTACCTACGTAAATACAAATCCAGAGTATTTTGATCTTCTATGGCTTGGGGCAGGGATCAAAGCAAAGCATCTCACTCCTCATTAAGTTCAAGAAGCCAGGGAGCCTGCTGTTTTGCAAGAATTCCAAATACATCCCTCCCAGACTCCAGAGACTCACAACTCTCATCTGAGGTGGGAAAGAGGCTGGGTTGAGTGAAATCACCTCCTGCAAGTCGGTCTCCTCGCTCCTCTGTAGAGAAGAGTGGGCCGATGGGACATAGTGTCACGGTCAATAGATCTTTTCTAAGAGAGTCCCTCAGATGTTCGTGCAGCTGGGAAGCTGGCAGAATTCTTGGGAAGAAACCAGAGCGGTTCTGGCTGGGTCAGGGGTGTGGATGTGAGTGTCTTGGAGTGGTTAGGACAGAAGGCTTCTCAGGTGAGCAAAATGGATTATGGGAAGCCATCATATAGCCACTGTGATGACCCGGGGAGGGAGGCTTGTAAACGGGCTGCAGAATGGGCTTGTCCTGGTTATTAATTGTAGCCCAAATTGACCTTTATTCTGCTTTACACCTGGGCGCTCCAGTTCCCATACGGTCATGGTCTCTATCACCCAGCATGGCTTTGGTTACACATACATTCTCTTACTATCTGCTTGACTCTTCAACATAGTAGGTGCTCAATAATTGCATGTCAAGGGGATGATTCTGAACCTTCATTGGAGAGATTCTTAGTTGTCTCCGAATGCAGTTCATTTCACCTCTTCTGCCTCAGTAGTTATTTTCTTGGATTGGACCCAGTCTTGGGAGGCCTCTTCCACTGGCCAGTGGTGAGTGACGTGCTTGCTCTGTGTTTTTGGCCTCCGGAGGGCATTACTGCAGTTTGAACCTTATGGCTTGTGAGGCTCTGACTCCAGCCCTCCACTCCACACTGCTCTGCAGAGCAGGGCAAGCTCTCTGAGCAAAGCGTTGGTTGAAATCCCCCTGGTTTCAAAGAACTGCACATAAATATATTCAAGACATTTCAAAAAATTCTAGTCAAAACATTTTAGAAGGAGCAGCCAGATTTTGAAAAAAAAAAGGGGGGAGGTAGTTTAATGGGCAAAGATGTTCTGAGTAATTATACGCTTGAGTAACTAGCCAACTTAAGAGGCGGTTCGACTAGCATTTTCAGGAATTACGGTCTCCAAGCTGGCTTCTCATCAGCGCATCTTCAGCAGGTCACATGGAGAGAGGTTCTGATCCTCACTCAGGGGTTGGACCTGCTTAGAAGACAGCTGCCCCTCCTCTCTCTCCTGCAATGCCACCACACCTGCAGCTTCTTCCTCAGGCAGGAGAAGGTGAATGTGGTGGCAGTAAGATTTGCCTTAGGATTAGCAGTGGATGGAAATGTTGGAGTATCCCTAGTTTTGTTCTTCCTCTTCCCGCACCTGGAGAGCAATGGCAGAGCATCAGAGGGCTGCTTGCTCACCTGAAAGTGGTGGGGTGAAATGAGTGTCCCCAAGGAAGCCTGTGCATGCAGGTCTGGTGTGGCCTCGCCACCTCACCCGAGCACATCGCTCCCAGCTTCCGGCTCCCTTTCTCTAGAGCAGGTGCACTGCGTGAAGCAGGCTCCCTGGCTGAGATGGTGAAGATGCTGCTGTCAGCTTTGGTATTTGTGGACCATTCCGTGGCCTGCGGCAGGTCTCATCACATCTTTGTGTCTCAGTTTCTCTGTTCGTAAGATATAATGTGGCAAATGTTCTGATGCATCCAGGAGGAAACCGGGTTCCAAAGAAGGGTTTGTCCTCACCTGATGTCATTTGCTCCCATTTCTGTAGGGGGTCACCTTTCACCTAACCACTCCCCAATATATTTCACTCCCACTTGGTTGTCAATTTCTCTGCCTTCCAGATGTATGTCCATAACTTGAGGAATTCTTTCTTTAAGGACTCCCTAAACATAAAAGAGGATTCTTGAAGATCAGGAAGTTTTGAGCTACAGATGAATGGTAATATTATGAACAATGATAATGAATAATAATATCTGCAATGATAATATTTCAGCCAAGATTTTTTTCTTTTTTCAAAAGGAGGTCTTTTCTAAAATGCATTAAGTCCCATCATGGTGGCACAGGAGCTGTTAAATTACTGAAGTCATGTAGTTTGCTTTCCCTGCTTAATGTTACAGAGTAACTATTTTTTTTCTTGTCATTTAAACAACTTTTGTAAAATCTTGTTATAAAAAATTTTCAAACAATGCAGAGAAGTTGAAGGAATTTTATAGGGAGCACTCATATGTTTACTACTTAAATTCTCCATGCGTTAATGTTTTACTCTACTGTTATGATCATATGTTTTCCATTCATTTCATGTGTTTTCCTTCTGTTATACATTCACCAATAATTTTAGGGCTTCCTTGGTGGTGCAAATGGTAAAGCATCCACCTGCCATGCGGGAAACTCAGGTTTGATCCCTGGGTTGGGAAGATCCCCTGGAGAAGGGCATGGAAACCCACTCCAGTATTCCTGCCTAGAGAATCCCATGGACAGAGGAGCCTGGCGGGCTACAGTCATGGGGTTACCAAGAGTCAGACACGGCTGAGTGACTAACACACACACACATCAATAGTTTTGGGGTGCATTTCAGAGTAAGTTGCAGAAATCAGTACACAACCCAGTGTACTTTAGCAAACTATGTTGTTAACTAGAGCTCATTCTTTGCTTAGTTTTTTTTAACACACAATAAAAAGCACACATCTTAAGTATGCTATTTTTAGATATTGATTTTTTTAATGGCATATCTATTTTAGTCCTTTATTTCCACACTTTTTTACTTAGCATTAATTATAACCATTGTACCCATTTCTCAGATGAGAATATTGAGACTTAGAGAGGGGAGGTCCCGTGGCCTGGGTCTGGATCTAGGCGTGTGTCCAGAGCCACTTCCTGGGCTCCACTGCTGCAGCCTGGCATTGTCCAGCCAAACCCAGAGATGCTGGCTCTGTTACCACGTGATAGTTAAATAACCATAGACATTAGTTACAGTGCTAGTGATTGTGAGATACTGCTTGGTTTCTGAAGCGCTTGGCTTCATGTTATTTCATTGAGAAACCACTGCAGCTCAGTGGGGTAGCTGTTATAACCATTATACCCATTTCTCAGATGCAGATACTGAGGCTTAGAGAGAGGAGGGCCTGTGGCCTGGTTCTGGATCCAGGCCTGTGTGGTTTCATGCACTGAGCTCTTCTGTGGCCTCACAGAGCTTTCACCTGAGCTGAATTCCAAGACTGTGAAATAGTGACTGTGCCTGTCACTGAATGTGTCAGAGGAACTTTCTAGGAAGTGTGATTTGGGTACAATGTTAAACTGGCATGGGTTTACAGATGACATATTTGCTGTTCATAGGACAGGGAGACGTGTGGTCTGGTAGAAGGAACCTGTTTTGGAGTCAGCCAACCTGGGCTGTTTGTATGAGAGCTGTGTGACCTCAGGCAAATCACTTATCGAGAACCAACTTTTTTTTTATTAATTAATTGTTATTGCAGTACAATTGCTTTACAATGCTGTTAGCGTCGGAGAAGGCAGTGGCACACACTCTAGTACTCTTGCCTGGAGAATCCCATGGATGGAGGAGCCTGGTAGGCTGCAGTCCATGGGGTCGCTAAAAGTCGGACAAGACTAAGCAACTTCACTTTCACTTTTCACTTTCCTACCCACTCCAGTGTTCTTACCTGGAGAATCCCAGGGACGGGGGAGCCTGGTGGGCTGCCGTTTGTGGGGTTACACAGAGTCGGACATGACTAAAGCGACTTAGCAGCAGCATCAGCAGCTGTTAGCTTCTACTGCATAGCAAAATGAATCAGCCATACATATCTGTATATAACCCCTTTCTTTTGGATTTCCCTCCCACTTAAGAGAATGAATATTTTTTTAATATTTACTGTGGTCCTGGTGGGGGACATACATAATCTCACTTATTAATGACATCCCCTCCCAACACCCTACAACCATCTTTGACCTGCTTTATAGATGAAGATGCTGGGGCACAGAGGTGAAGCCTCTTGCCCGAGGTCACACGGTTGAGGAAGCCAGGTGCTGAGGCCTGTTCTCCTGGCCACAGTGCCGCCTCACTGCTCTGCTTCCTGGGGATCACCAGCACCCCTCCCCACTACGCCCGACACATGCAGGTGCTGCTGGGTCCGTGAGGACAGATCTCATGTTCTCTCCAGACTGAAGTAAGCCCAGGTCCCCACACGCATAGTCCAGACACAGAGGCTGCATCTGGATGTTGCTGGGCCCCATTTGGCCCACATGGTGTCCCCTAGAGAGTTTTGTTCTTTTGATTTGGATGTCAGCACCTAAAAATTAAGAGCGTGGACATAATATCTTTTTCCAGCTTTAAAAAATCTGAACACCTGGCCAAACTGCGTCTATCTGTGCACGAAGCTGTTGGCGGTCACCGAGGCAAAGCTGGCACCTCCTGCTCCCCATTCTCACAGCCCCACCTTTCCCTCTTGCCTGCCCCTTCCTAAGGTCAGGCGTTAGTGGCCATTTCTCATCCTGCTTGCAATGTGGCTTTTTTGATACCAGGCCCACTTCACTCCCTGTCTGCCTGCCCCAGTGGGCCTGTGGGTTTATAGACAGAGCAGAACCAAATCACTCGGCAGGGGCATGTTCTCACTGTTTTCCAGAAGGGAGCCATAACTCAGGTCATTTGCTATCTGTGAGATTCAAAGGTCAGGGTGTACTCATGATAGTAAACTTAGATATGTAGCCAAGGAATATCTGGAAAGTGTTTATTTCCCAGCCTGTCACAAACCAATGATTTTACCAAGCGTGGCGCTTTGGTGAGTGCTGTGTCTGCCTCTAGGACTGTCAGCATTTTCTTCCTTGCCTTTTCCTTGTCAGCATTTGTCTTAGCATTTTCAGTACACACCCCACCCTGGCCCACAGTTTCTTCATGGTTGCCCAGGGCAACCCTCCTCATGTACTCAAGTTCCCCAGGACTCAGATCTGCGAGTGTAACTGTGTTCCCCAGAAGTCACAGGGACACAGTGACTTCCTCAAGTGGAGCATTTAGTGCGTTTAGATGATGCACAAGCATTTAAAAAAATGTTAATTGTTAAGTCTTTTAATTTTTACGAGTACTAGAGAGGTATAAATAGCACAACAAGTCTCTGGGTTTAAGACTATTGTTGCTTAAAAGGAAGCTAAGTTTTAAAAAGAGTTTTTTAAAAGTTGATTTAAAGAAAAATAATAGGCAAATGCTACTACAGTTGAAAAGTCACAGCAAAAAGACAGAGTGTCAACGCGTAAATGACCGAAGTTTGGGAAGCACTGCAAGGGGCCTCTGTCATGCTCTCCATCCTCGGGCCAAGTCCAGGGGCAGGAGGAAGATTCCCTCTCTTAACTCAGCTCCTTCTCTCTTCCCTCCCTTCAGGCTGGAGGACTTTCACCTGGCTTTGATGGGAAGCTTTGCTATCCCTAATCACAGCTTCTCCTAAGTTTGTTTGTGTTTTTGCAAATAGGCCCTTTCTGTTCTTGAAGGGACTAGCCTTTTGAAAGTCAAGACAGGAAAATAGTCATTGTGCATTGTCATCTTGGGGGAGAGAGTGTAGGAACCCTGCTTGCTGCATGATGGGGAAGTCATCATAGGGTGTTAGGAAACAGCAGGAGCAGAAACAAACCAGCCAAACAGAACCCTCATTTCTGAGTATTTTTGACTCTACATAAATGTAGCAACTTGACATATGGGTGACAGTTGTTGGAAAGGACCTAGGGACTGAATTATGTGAACTTGGCCAAATTACTTCATCTCTCTGATCCTCAGTTTCCTCATCTGTATAATGGGAATACAACAATACTTCACTTGAAAGGACTACATGAGATAGTGTATGCAGCTTGGGATGTTTAAGTATTCAGTAAATGATCACCCATGTGGTGACACTGGTGGTGATTGTGATGATGGCAGGGCTCTGAGGAAGGCCTTTCCTCGGGTGTTGATGTTAAGGAGAAGGAGGAGTTGTATCCTGAGGTTTTGTGTTGGATTTTTCACCCATGGGAGCATCTTGACTGAAGGCATGATCTGTTGGCATATTAACAGCCGTGCCCTGGAGCCACCATTTTCCTATCCCTTTGTTTGATCTTTGGGGACAGGGAACAGTATGTTCTGTTGGTCACAAGGCTAGACCGTAGGAGTGGAGGGCAGCTCTGGGCATTTGGCTGCTTTCTAGATTGGGTAAAAGCCAGGGCTGACCGGCGCTAGTCCATTGGGTTCCATTCAGTAGAAACAGCGCCCCCAGCTGGTGACTGTGCGTGAATGCACAATTAAGTCTAAGTCTTCAGCGGGGGGTCCAGTGGAAGGAAAGGGGCACGTGGGCACACCGTCTGGATTGCAGATGGCTAGAATTCTCACCATTCCTAGAATAAAGGACAGGAATGGCCTGGAGAAACCAGCTTGACTTCTTCCAGAGAGAGCTCTCCATTGAAAATAGATTGCTCTCTTTGGCGTGTTTGATTTAGCCTGCGGCAACCCACTCCAATACTCTTGCCTGGAAAATCCCATGGACGGAGGAGCCTGGTAGGCTGCAGTCCATGGGGTCGCTAGGAGTCGGACACCACTGAGCGACTTCACTTTCACTTTTCACTTTCATGCACTGAGAAGGAAATGGCAACCCACTCCAGTGCTCTTGCCTGGAGAATCCCAGGAACGCCGGAGCCTGGTGGGCTGCCATCTCTGGGGTCACACAAAGTCGGACACGACTGAAGCGACTTAGCAGCAGCAGCAGCAGTTGTTGCTATTGACTTTTGTAATAACCACAAAATAACCGCTGGTTTCTATAGCTGATGTTCCCCTCAGTGGTTCTCAAAGGATCCACCATGCTGACATCTTGACTTTAGCCAGTGTGATTGCTTTTGGACTCCTGGTCTCTAGAACTATAAGGGAGTGAATTTCTGTTTTTTGTTTTTTTTTCTAAGCCACTTAAGTTTGCAGTAATTTGCTACAGTGGCTTCACAGGAAATGAACGTGCATAGTTTTCCTCATTTAGTCAGCACATCTTAAAAAAATTTTTTTTTGTCAATGTATCTTTTAAAATTTTATTTCTTTATTTACTTCACTACATCAGGTCCTAGTCACAGCATGTGGGGTCCTTATTTGCAGCATGTGGGATCTAGTTCCCTAACCAGGGATCAAACCTGGGCCCCTTGTATTGGGAGCACAGAGTCTTAGCCCCTGACCACCAGGGAAGTCCCCAGTTGGCACATCCTTGGGGCACATCTTCTATGAAATGTCAGCCATCCTTTTATACCGTGCTTCTTGCAGGGAAGCGGCAGGGGGAGGTGGCATATCCCATCCAGTTATGGCTGAGTCAGTGATTGGTGGAGGAACATGTCTTCTTACTCCTCAGAGGCTCCAGTCGGTTCTGTCTGATAGCAGAGCTCTGCATATGAGCTCAGGGGTCTCCTCCCGAGGAGAAGGGCCAGGGCCAGAAGTGTGGGGTGGGCAGGCTGTCATGCACTTGTGCCTTCTTCCCTACCATGAGAACCAAAGCCCGTAGCTGTCTCTGGCATCTTGACCCAAGTGACCTGAATTTGTTTCCTAGTACCATAAGGCAATGTCTTAAAATAGTACAGACTTGTTCTTACAGTTCTGGAGTACAGAAGTCAAGGTTTCAGAGCTAAGGAGTCCAAGTTTGGAGGCTTCAGAGGAGAATTTGTTTCCTTGCTCTTCGCACCTTCCAGAGGCTACCTGCATCCCTTGGCTGGTAGCCCCTTGCTCCATCTTCAAAGTGCATCACTCCAGCCTCTGCTTCTGTCCTCACATGCTCTTTTCTTCTGACTCTCACTGCCTCCCTCATCCCTCTTATAAAGATCTTTCTGATTGTACTGAGCCCGCTTGATAATAGAGGACAGGCTCCTCATCTTGAGATCCTTAATTCCATCACAGCTGCAAAACCTTTTGGCCATGTAAGGTCATCTTCACAGGTTCCAGGCATTAGGACAGGGACATCTTTTTAAATTAGTTTTTAATTGGAGGATAATTGCTTTACAACATTGCTTTGGTTTCTGCCGGACATCAATATCAATCAGCCAGAGGTGTACATTATCCCCACGCTCTTGAGCCTCCCTCCCGCCCCTCTAGCTTGTCACAGAGCTCTGATCTGAGCTCCATGCATCATACAGCAAATTCCCACTGGCTGTCTGTTCTACATGTGGCAATGTGTATGTTTCCATGCTGTTCTCTCCGTTCGTCCCACCCCATCTTCCCCCACTGTGTCCACAGTTCTGCTCTCTGTGTCCGCATCTCCATTGCTGGCACAGGGACAGCTTTGAGAGCCATTATTCACCTACCACATGCTCCCTCAGGGCAGGGCTTTGCCATTGCCCTTGGGGCTTCAGTAGAACCCTGGCTCAGGGCCCTCTTTCTGGAAGGTGGTAGATAGTAATCAGGGCCTGAAGTCAGCCTTTCCCTGTGCCCACTTGAACACCATTCAGTTTGAGGGCCACATGTAACCTGGGCAATGAGGACTTCCATGGCCTTTTCATAAAAAAACAGAAGTATGATGATGAGATTTTATAGCAGGCACTCAGTAATTATGGTAGGATTTAGGACTCGGGGAGCTGGGTTGCAGCAAGCTCTCTGGGAAGAATTCAAAGACACCTGCTCTGAAAGGCCTCTTGATTTCCTTTCCGTGGTATTGTGCTGCTCTTATTCCTAAGTGCATCCTCACTTCTCTGAAGCCAAGTTGAACGCCAGTCTAAGGGCCGAGGTCAGGTCACAGTGACCAGGACTTCTGTCTGTGCTCCCTTATCTGCCACCACAAGAACATTGTATGCAGCAACTGGAGTTGGGCTTCCTTCAGAAAAGGTCCTGGGGGCCTTCCCTGCTAGTGCAGTGTTTCGGAATCCACCTTGCAACGCAGGGGACGCAGGTTTGATCCCTGGTTAGGGAACTAGGATCCCACATGCTTTGGAGCAGCTAAGCCCGCAGGCCGTGACTTCTGAGCCCGTGTGTCCTAGCCAGAGAGTCTGTGTGCTGCGTGAAGAGCCTGCGTGACACAAGGAAGGCCCCCATGCTGGAGCTGTGACCCAGTGCAGCCACATAAATGTCAAAAAACGTAAGCCACAGCAACTGCGTCAGATTTAAAGGTCCCCAGGGTCAGCAGAGGTGAGTGGCGTCTGCAAACACAGCTTTGAGAACAACTGGGGTTCATGGTGAGTAGAGAGAACTAAGGGAGGGGCAGCATGGTAAATGGGCTGTCCAGGTGGTGCTAGCGGTAAAGAACCTGCCTGCCAATGCAGGAGACGTAAGAGACTCAGGTTCAGTCCCCGGGTTTGAAAGATTCCCTGGGGAAGGACATGGCAACCAACTCCAGTATTCTTGCCTGGATAATCACACGGACAGAGGAGCCTGGCGGGCTACAGTCCATGGGGTCACAAAGAGTCGGGCATGACTGAGATGGCTCGGCACACATGCACAGCATGCTGAACACTGCATCTTTTGAAAAAGAAGCCACCTTTGCAAGATGCCAAGGGGTAGATGGTGGGGTCCAAGCTGCCTGAAATTTCTATGATAGCATGTGTTATGTGCAAGATAAGCTTGGTAGGGAATACCCAGGTAGCCTTTCCTATGAATTAGCTAGACGTTTGGTTGACAATTTCAGAAATATAGCTTAAACTTTTTTAAGCCAAAAAGGAAACATTTTGGCTCAGATATCTTAAAAGTTCATCAGTAGAGCTGTCAGCAGGTATAGCTGGATCTGGAGGCCCGGATGTGTTGCCTGGACTGTCTCTCCCTGCTGTGGTCCCATTAGCACCACAGTAGCTCTGAACTTGCATCCTCTCAGCTAAGCAGCCTCAGTGGAAAGGGACAGTGTCTTTCCCAATCATTTCAACTCAAGTTGTTGGGTTGATTCCCATTGGCTTAGTTTGGGCCATGCGACCATCCTTAAACCAGTTATCATATGGTCAGGAGGGTTTGGTGCTCTTGACTGACTGGTTCTGTGTCTCCTGTCCTTCCCCTGCTAGATTACTTCCTAGTAGAAAGGGAGGAGAGTGAGCATTTGCTTTTACAGATCATTCTGAGAATGTTCTTATCATAATCCTCAGCTCTGTTCTTCAGGGTGACATAGTCCATTAAACTTTAAGACAAGTGGGATTTATTTCATGAACCCAACAAAAATGGAGAACAAAACACTGTTTTTGTTTAAGTAGGAGGTCAGACCTAACTGAACCACAGGCCTGAAAGTAGAGGAAGTTTGGCCCACCAAGAAAAATTGGATGTTGCTGACAGACGATGGGCTGGAAGGAGCACAAGCTGGAATTAAGATTGCCGGGAGAAATACCAGTAACCTCGGAAATGCGATGGCACCACCCTTGTGGCAGAAAGTGAAGAGGAACTAAAGAGCCTCTTGATGAAAGTGAAAGAGGAGAGTGAAAAAGTTGGCTTAAAGCTCAACATTCAGAAAATGAAGATCATGGCATCTGGTCCCATCACTTCATGGGAAATAGATGGGGAAAGAGTGGAAAGTGTCAGACTTTGTTTTGGGGGGCTCCAAAATCACTGCAGATGGTGACTGCAGCCATGAAATTAAAAGACATTTACTCCTTGGAAGGAAAGTTATGACCAACCTAGATAGCATATTCAAAAGCAGAGGCATTACTTTGCCAACAAAGATCCGTCTAGTCAAGGCTATGGTTTTTCCAGTGGTCATGTATGGATGTGAGAGTTAGACTGTGAAGAAGGTGAGCGCTGAAGAATTGATGCTTTTGAACTGTGGTATTGGAGAAGACTCTTGAGAGTCCCTTGGACTGTAAGGAGATCCAACCAGTCCATTCTGAAGGATATCAGCCCTGAGATTTCTTTGGAGAGAATGATGCTGAAGCTGAAACTCCAATACTTTGGCCACCTCATGCAAAGAGTTGACTCATTGGAAAAGACTCTGATGCTGGGAGGGATTGGGGACAGGAGGAGAAGGGGACGACAGAGGATATGGTGATGCTGGATGACATCACTGACTCGATGGATGTGAGTCTGAGTGAACTGTGGGAGTTGGTGATGGACAGAGAGGCCTGGTGTGCTGTGATTCATGGGGTCGCAAAGAGTCAGACACGACTGAGCGACTGAACTGAACTGAACTGAACAGAAGATGGAGGAGTAGCCACTGATGAAGTAGAAATAGCAGAATGTCCATGGCAACTTACAGCATTGAAAGAGGTTATTAAAAGGCAGCAATTAGCTGCTAGATTACTTCCTAGTAGAAAGGGAGGAGAGTGTGCATTGCTTTTACAGATCATTCTGAGAATGTTCGTATCATAATCCTCAGCTCTGTTCCTCAGGGTGACATAGTCCATTAAACTTTAAGACAAGTGGGATTTATTTCATGAACCCAACAAAAATGGAGAACAAAACACTGCTTTTGTTTAAATTTTTGAAAAAGCATTTATTTGGAGATTCTTGAAATTCACAGCATTATCTTTCTGAAGTGGAAGTGAATTTTAGGGGATAAAATGAACAAAAAATTGCTTATTCACATATATAAATTGTACCTTGAAATCTTATTCATTAAACATCTCTCCAATGAGAGGCTCTGGGGTGGTCCTGGTGCTCTTGGACACTCAGGGCCCCCAGTGCTTCTAATAAGAGGAGGCTTGTTCTGGCCAAGTGTTCTGGCCATGGTCCCATGATGCTTGCTACATTCTATTTCCCAAATTCCCCTTCAATTTCCTGTGGACTTCTTCCCTCTTTTTCTTTCCCTTTTATCTTTTTTTTTGAAATTGTTAAAATTCCTTTCCAGACTGAATCTTCTTCCTGGAAATTTATAAGAGCTGTATGCCACCCAGAAGTGGCCAGTTCTTCAGATGTGTACATTTCGTCTTTTGTGTTACTCATTAATTTGAATGTGGAATGAAATGTAACCAGGGTGTTTTCAGATACCACCATGTGTAGAGGATGCTGGTAGCAGTTAGGATGCTTTGCATCGCAAGGAACAGAAAAGCTAACTCAAACCAACTTACATGCTTTGGAAATGTATTGGCTCAGATATCTCAAGTGTGTAGGGATTGTAAGGCTTCAGCCCTGCTTTCGTCCATGAGGGAAGACGTTTTCCCCTGCTTTATTCACGGATGGAATGAGGCACTTGGAGTAGTATCTAGAATAATAAATAGTCTTTGAGGGAACGAGATTATCTCAGCTCTGCCTTTCTCTGTGGGTTGGTTTGGCCTCAGTCAGTACAGATCAGTGGGCTTCCCAGGTGGTTCAGTGGTAAAGACTCTGCTTGTCAATGCAGGAGACGTGGGTTTGATGCCTGTGCCGGGAAGATCCGCTGGAGGAGGGCACGACACTCCACTCCAGTATTTTTGCCTGGAGAATGCCAGGGACAGGGTTGCCTGGTGGGCTGCAATCCAGAGGGTCGCAAGAGTTGGACACGACTGAGAGAGTGAGCATGCAGGCATGCAGTACAGATCAACGGGTGAAGAGTCCAAGTCTTCTCTACTTCCGCTTCTTTCTTGCTCTCTGCCTCTTCTCTCTCTCTCCTCCCTTGTTTCTTAGCAGTGTTCCCCCTTGCATTATTATGCCACTAAATTCTCACAATGGCCCAAGACCTCTCGCATCTTAAAGAGAAAGAGACTGAGGTCAGAACTCTGAAAGAACATAATTGCAGACAGTCCTTTCACCCTCCTCTGCAAGGCTGGTGGCAGATATTTCTTTTCCTCTGATTTCTCAGCCCAGACCTTCCGTTTACATTCCAAATGGGCAACTGCCTCTGGGCCAACTGAGCAAGGAGCTGAATGTATTCTCTCATCCTGCCGGTTTATATATTCTCAAATTGGCAGCAGAACCCTTTCTAATCATAACTGCTGTCAGTTTGTGAAATGGGGACACATGGCGGCTCCGCCAGTCCACAGGGAGAGCAGAAAGTCCTGCACAGCTGCGGGGAGAAGCACTGCCCCCCCTGCCTCAGGCCGTGTCTCTGGAACCCTGACCAGGGGCTCTGTGGAGTCTGGCTGTTCTGAATTTCAACCCTTTTACGCCTACGGAACATCCCAAAGCTCACATTTGTCTTTTCTCAAATGACTAAATGCACCTTGATTGTAAGTTAGCTGAATTTCCAATCCTTTCCCCCAAAATATTTAGTTTCTTCCATCCTCTTCATTAAAAATATCTCATGTCCTTGAGCTGCACCTCACGAAGGAGGAACAAGAATGTCCCTGTTTCTCCTGACACTTCTCATGGACTGTGTATCAAGGAACCACCCCTGGGGACCATCAGGCCTCACACCCTTCTGGAAGACTGACTCTGATGAACCAAATCCGAGGTGAGAAGGAGACAAGAGCAGTAACCACATGAAAATTACGTGGTTTGTGTTTAAATCAAGACACCAAAATCAAAGGCGGCATGTGACAGACCCCACATTGTTGCCAGAATTTAAAAAACTGGCCTCTCTTGCCAGGCTGAGAATCCACAGAGGCTGGCCAGAGAGAAGTCTGAGGAGCAGCCAGGAGCCTCTCCAGTTGTGATGTGGAATTTGCAAGAGGATCCTGGGCCAGGGTCCACAGAATTGCATGTGTCCTGCACTGGGCCATGTCAGCACACCATGTTTCCTAGCTCTCTGGGAACCCAAACAGAGAAGAGACATCCATGGCAACCTGATTGCCAAGCTGTGCCTCCTTCTCAGCCCCCAAATCTGGTGTCATCTTTACAGGTAAGCTGGGGAGTGTGTGAGGGTGGGTAGAGTAGGTCAGTGAACATGTACCTGGCTGAACAACATTTCTTGGTAAGCAGGTGGGGCCCATCTGCATGGAAGTCACTGGTGAGTAGAGGCCTTCCTTATCTAGCGTTTTCATTTTGTAAAAATCAGTTTATTGTTCCTTGAGTTGTTATTTTATTTTTTGCCATGCTGTGCAGATTTGTGAGGTTTTAGTTTCCTGACCAGGGGTTGAACCTGTGCCCTTGGCAGTGAGAGTGCAGACTTCTAACCACTGACCACCAGGGAATTCCCTCTAGCATTTTTATTAAGTCCTGTCCGACTCTTAAGTCACGTCTAACTCGTTGAGACCCCATGGGCTGCAGCACGCCAGGCTTCCCTGTCCTTCACTGTCTCCCCAGCGATTGCTCAAAATCGTGTCCCTTGAGTCAGTGATGCCATCCAATCATCTCATCCTCTTTTGCCCCCTTTTTGTCCATGTGTAAGGTAGGCTTATTATATTTGCTGATGAAACAAAGCCAGGATAGTAGGTAATTCTATAGGTGGCAGAAAGAAAGCTCCAAAAGATTTTAGGTTTCAACCAAGCATGAACTCTAATGGAGATAGCTGATAAATCTCAGTTTACATCCATGAAGTCAGTTCCACCATCTTCACATCACTGGGGAAGGCGTGCCTCTAACTCCCTTCCAGAGTTTCCAGCTCTGAAGGTCTTTCTTTTGGCCCTAAAGCCTCCTTCAGGTCTGCAGACCTTGCCCTGGATGCCTGTCCCTGATGAAGTGGTTTCTGCAGCCACATGGGGGTGTCTCAGCTGACCCCATGCTGTGTCCGCCTTTGCTAATACCATCCAGCTCTGGGGGACCCATGTGGGGGACAGAGTGGGACCTGGGTTCCTGGAGCCACAGGGGAGATATGACATTCCACGGACTGGGAGCTGGGCAAAGGCTCTGCCGGAGCTTGGGGTAGGCTCTGCCGCTGAGCAAGAGGGGGGCCCCCACGTGCTGGAAGCTGCCAGTGTGGAATGGGCCTTCCCGGCACTGTGGCCACTGCTCTTCATGACTTCCGGTGCCCAGACGGCCCGATGCCCAGTCTTGGAATCCTGGGGTCTTCAGGGCTCTGGTCGCTGCCACTCTGCTTCACTTGTTTCTTTCAAGACCTGCAGCCCACACAGCTGAAGATGTCTTTAGGGATATATATATATATATATATATATATATATATATACACATACATACATCTAAATGCTCTCTGATATATTTTTCATTTTTTTCTTTTCTCTCCCAACTCAAGTCCATATACACACAACACACACACACATACACACAGCCTTCTGTGAATATTGGAAATGGAACCAGTTACTCTAGGTTGCAGTAATTACTTTTATTTAACTCAAGTTGGGAACTTGTGAATCAATTCCATGCCCATTAGCAATATATGCTTGAGCCAAGCTATTTTTTTTCCTTTCTTTTTTAAATAGGACCAGACAGTGTTGAATCTTCGAAAAAAAAAAAAAAACAAACCCCAAAACTAACTGGTGAATCTGAAAAAAAAGAACAACAAGTAACACTTTTTTTTTTAACTGACAGCACATTCCATCTACTCAGCAATGTAGCGCTAATGAAGATGTAAGTGTAAGGAAACCTATAATTGAGTCCAGCATGTAGCGAGTATCATTGAACAGAATGCACAGCCAGCTGAGAGCTAGTGTGCTAAGGGATCTGATCCTGTCCAGGTGGCCAGCACTCGGAAATATTTCTGGATTGTGTCTTAGGCAGTGATTGCCATCCTCGTAGCCAAGGCAGAAAAAAAATGGCTTCGAGCTAAGTCAGGGAACACCTGAGTTGCCTTGGATAAGGGTGCCCTTTGGTTGATAATTTAAAGGGTAAGGACCTCGGAAAGGTAGTCCTAAGAAATAGCAGTGCTGGATTGGACCTCTTCATGGGGCTTTCATTCTGTTTCCTTGACAGTGCTTGGCAGCTTCCTGCACAGGGGCCTGAGGTGTGTGTCTCCCTACATCGCAGAGTTGGGGCAGCCCCTCAGGTACATGCTCTCTGGTCCCAGCCTTTGGGCTTCCAGCTCTCAGGGCAAACCTGATCAGGCCTGCTGACTAGTTCCTGCATCTGAGGACCCCTTTGATGTGTGGGTCTGTGTGGAGGGAGACTAGAGTGGAAATATGTGTTTTCCCTTTGAAATTCCTTATGGATGATTCACTGCCTGGTGTCCCTGAGGCCCCCCAGCTGCTCTGCCCTCTGCCGCGGCTCCCTGGAGATGCAGATCCTGATGGCGGTGCCTTGGCTCCGCACCACTTCCTTGCTGGGGAGGGAGAGAGCTTCTTTGCTGGAGAAACTGCTCTGATCCACACCTGCCAAAGAGGAAGGCATGGAGCATTCCTCTGCAGGCCTATCAGACCAGCCAGCTGTGCAGAAGGAGCATCAGGCTAAGAACAGTTTGAGTTTGATTGCTTCTGGCCAGCTCCCCCAGGACCGAACACTCCCCCTTGCCTCCTGACGAGCTGAACAATACTCAATTCTTCGGGTCCTCTGCTGGGTCCCGCTGCCTGATGGAGATCCCTGGAGCTGTGCTTGTGTGGCACGGGTGGCAGATTTACACAGTGACTCCCACCAGCCGGCTGCTGCCACCCTTTTCCCCGGTCCCTTGGGCTCAGCTGCAGCGCAGCCACGGCCTTCCCTGGAGAACCGGCCCGACGTGCTGCCATGCCCTGTCCCCGAGGCTCTGGAGACCAGTCTGGGGAGCCGCAGGGAAGTCCCTCTGTGTCTGCTGAGCAGGCGGCCTCAGTCTGGACATGCAGCCCTTTCAGCTGTTGAGTTCTCTTTGGAAGACACATTCCAGGGACATTCTTTCTGTCTGGAGCAGGGACTTGGCCTGAACGACGAACCAGAAACCGGAACAAACTGCACCAGTTTGCTCAACCTCGAACCAAATCCAATTTTTTTTTTTTAATATCACTGAGAACCAAACCTGAGTTCTGGGGTTTGGTTAGGTTTGTTTTCCCACCAAAGAACGTTTAGTGAACAAGGCTGAGCCGAAACAGGGCTCATCTGTCTCTTCAAGTGACAAGAGGCAGTGAGAAAGGAACCTCACATGGATTTTTGGACCCAGTTGGCTTATGGGCAGGAAAACACTAGAAGGCAGGGTTAGGCTGCAGAGATGGCCCAAGTCGACTCCAGGATGGAGAAGCAATGTGGCAGGTCTCTGTTCAGAAAGCAGGACAAAGTCATGATTTCACATCTCTGGGGAGGGTGCTGTGAGGTGTGGATGGCCCAGAAAATTACTACCAGGCAGCCGTGATGAATATGGGATGCCAAAGCTGCTTGCAATCACATACAGAAGGCAGGGACTTTGACAAAATGATGTATCAATTGATTTTTCAGAATTGTTTTTCCGGGTCTGTTCCGGTCTAGTCAGTAGGTATTTCCTTGCTACCTGGCACTTGCTGGAGGAGATCCAGAAGAAGTAACAAGGGCCTGACCCCTGCTCTCTCAGAGCCCTTGGTATACTTTGGGTGTGTGCGTGTGTGACACTGTATATCATACCATAGAGAAATGGTAATGGTTTAAATAGTGTATTTCCAAATTCATGCCCACCTGGAAACCCAGACTGTTACTTTTTCTGGAAATAAGGTCTTTGCAGATGTACTTAGCTAAGGACCTCGGGATGGAGTCATTCTGTACTCAGGATGGACCCTAAATCCAGTGACTGATGTCCTTATAATAAGAGAGGGGGACACAGAGACAGAGGGAGAAGAAGGCCATGTGAAGACAGAGGCAGAGATGGGAGTGAAGCAGCCACAAGCCAAAGCAGGCCTGGGCCACCAGGCCCTGGAAGAGGAAGGCGGCTCCACAGTGCCTTGGGAGGGAGCACAGCCTTACTGACGCCTTACATGTAGACTTCTGGCTTCCTGAACTGCATTGTAGGGTAAATGCCCATTGTTTTAAAGCCACCCAACTTGTAATGATTGGTGATGGCAGCCACAGAAGGCCAAGACTGAAGTCCCTGGGACCTCAAGGGCTCGCCACCCACGTCTCCTTTCTGAGGAACAATGGGGTCTTCTGTACGATTAACCACATTTGTGTCCTGTGACCTCGCTACCCTGGACACACATAACGGGATCAAGGATTAGCTGGAGATGTGAGGATGTCCATCCATGGGGTGCCTGGCCCCTTACCAACCAGTCTTTGAAAAAGGGAGACACACATGCTGAGCAGGGGATTGATGGGCAAGATGTGGAGCCATGAGGCAGAAATCATGAGACAAGCAGAGCAGGGAGAGACAGACAAGCTTGAGCAGGACAGCGTCCCCAAAATCAGCAGCCACATTGCCTGTGGCGAGAAGACAGGTCACTGTTTCCTTCTCCAAGAAGCCTGAATCTGGCTACAGCTGTGACTGTGTTTGTTTCCTGGGCTCCTCTGCTTCCTCTGGATTCTTCCAATTCATCTGCCAAGTCCCAAGAAAACAAGAGCCCAGGCACTTCGCTGTTCCCTGCAATCTGAAACAGTCCAACCAACACACAACACAAGTGAGCCCGCTGTAGAAAACCAGGGTACATACAGTTGTGTTCCATCTAAGCCCCGCCCAGACCACTTCCCGGCTGTGTTACAGGTCGCTTAACCTCTCTGAGTCCCAATGCCTTGTGCCATCCTTCAGAGGCTTTTGTGAGGGTTAAATAAGCTATGGAAAGTGGAACATCCATTACTATGCCTGGCACAAAGCAGACCCTCGATCATCTCCTTCCCTTCAAGTGATAGTAATTCAGAGACTAGACGTGAGTCTGGTCTTCAGTGTTAGAAACTTCCAGGGTGAACCAGTCTGACAACTGAGATTTCGAAAACACTTTGGTTGGGTTCAGTTCTGAGTTCACTAACAAAACTTAAATTTAGTATGGTTGGAAATTTAGCAACTAAGTATGGTTTGGGGTCTTCCTACCTCTATTTGTTTGTTTTTATCTTGATTTAGTTGATGTCCCGGAGAGAACCATTCATAGAGTCTTCATTCAGTCAGCAGAAATCTTGCAGAAATAGATTTCTGAACCCAATAGCCTGCCCAAACATTCCCTAGTTTATCAAATAATTTTTAGAAATCTGATAGGGACTTTCCTTGCTGCCCAGTGTTAAGACTCCATGCTTCTAAGGCAGGGGGTGCAGGTTCAGTCCTTGGTTGGGGAACTAAGATTCCACATGCTGCATGGTGAGGCCAAAAAAGTTAGAAATCTGTTAACACTCACTACTTCTCTGGACTGTAACAGTATTATGTAGCCAGTTCAGAACTCACCCCACCCAGGTTTTCCAGTGCCCTGCCCTCCTCTGCTCCTCCAGCTCCGAGCCTCCCCATCCCTCAGTTCTTAAGAGAATGAAGAACTTAAGTTCTTCTTTTTTTAATGTTGACTTGTGGAATCATTTTCATCACAGGCACAGCAACTTAAGAAAAACAAAGGAGAGTTAAGGCAAAACAGATAACATTATGTGATGCATCTTATTTTGTCTTCGGGAGGTTGAAATGCGTCTCAAGTCCCTTCTCTCCTCCAGGTCCTATCTCCTCTTCCTGACAGCTGTGCTTGGCAGCCTGCTCTGGAGCTGAGCAGTTCTGATAGGTGGGTCTCCCCCAACACATGCTTCCTGATGCATTACCCAGTACTGTGCTCCTGGAGCAGCAGGAGGTGGTGAAAGGCAGGAGAGAAGCGTTTGGTGTGAATGGCTGAGAATACCAGCTTTAGATAAGGGCTGGTGAGGGATGGTGGGACGAGAAATGGAGATGTACAGGGACTGAGAGAGCTTCTACTTGTTTTTGTTTTTTAAAAAAAGAGAGGTCTGCAGCAAATATGGCAAAGTGTTTAGATGAAAAACTTGCTATGTGTATTCTCGGGACTTGCTTATATATTTGGAATACCTTATAAGACAGCTTTTTTCCCCCAATATAGTTTATTATTATAAGATATTAAACACTGAATATAGTTCCCTGTGCTATTCAGTAGGATCTTGTTGTTTATTTTATAGACACTAGTGCATGTCTGTTAATTATAAACTTCTAATTTGTCTTTCCCCTACTTCTCCCCTTTGGTAACCGTAAGTTCATTTTCTATATATGTGAGTGTTTCCATTTTGTAAGTCAGTTCATTTGTATCATCTTTTAAGATTCCTTGTATAATTGATACCATATGATATTTGTCTTAGACTTACTTTACTTAATATGATAATCTCTAGGTCCATCTTTGTTGCAGCAAAGGCATTATTTAGTTCTTTTTCATGGCTGAGTAATACTCCATTGTGTATATATACACCACACCTTCTTTATTCATTTATCTGTCAGTGGACATTTTGGTGGTTTCTGGGTCTTGGCTATTGTGAATAGTGTTGCTATGAACAGGGGGTCCATATATCTTTTTGAATTAGAATTTTATCTGGATATATGCCCAGGAGTGGGATTGCTAGATCATATTGTAACTCTTGTTTTAGCTTTTAAGGAACCTTTATACTGTTCTCCATAGTGGTTGTACCAATTTACATCCCCACCAACAGTATAGGAGGGCTCCTTTTCCTTCTCCCCTGCATTTCTCATACGTGGATGTTTTTGATCATGGACTTTCTGACTGGTGTGTGGTGGTACCTCATCGTTGTTTTGGTTTGCATTTCTCTAATAATTAGTGATGCTGAGCATCTGTTCATGTGCATGTTTGCCATTTCAGCTTTGTTTTAAAAACTACTGGCAAAGAGATGTTGGACTTGAAAGCATTTTCTGTGTTAGATAAGTTTTTAATAGCACTCCATACAGAATTTGCTCTGTGAATGGGAACTTGGATGTTTTTAATGACTTGGGTGTTTTGAAACACCTCAGCTTTGAATGACTTCCTAATTAAGCATATCACTGAGATCAAGGTTGAAATAGCTTTTTCCTCTGGTTTATTTCTCAAGATTGTTCCTTGCTGGATACAAAGAGAAGTATTTGTGCGATCATTGTGCTTAGCTGAGGCACTCGTGCCTGGAATCAGTAGCCCATGTGGAGAATCTTTGTGGAGTTCCAGAACAACTGTGTTGAGAGAGGGGCCACTGGACACTCACCCCTTGTGTGTTGGGCTTGTGTAAGTGTTCTCAGATCTTGGTCCATTGCTCAGATGGTGCTCCTGGTGAAGACCTGTGGGGTCCCAGGGCTGGGGCAGGGCAGCAAGTTCATGCATAGGACTGAGGCAAGCTTTAATTTGCTTCAGAGACGGTTGAGGACTAGGGAAGCACTATTTATGGCGCTTGGACCACTTCATTACAACCCAGTGCTGTTCAGACGGGTTTTTTGTTTTGTTTTGTTTCTCTATTGAGATATATAATTATCCTTTCCTGGGCTATGAACTTTCAGACTGTGGAGAAGACGCACACACACAAAGACCTCCCACAGCTCGTGGTGATCTGCTTGGCTTTCTAGGAGGTGCTCCTGTTGATCTCAGCCAGTCCTCTGGGCAACAGGTGGGCTGAACAGATGCAGTGGAGATTTGGAGGTCAGAGGTGAGCTGCTGCGTCTTGGGCTTGTCTCATCACTTGGATGAACTGCCTTTTTCTCATCTTTCTCCTCGCAGTGGTAAAATCCAAATCAAAATGCTGCTGACTAAATGAAAGAGCCCCTGGTAGCCCATTTGAGGAACAAAATAAAGTAATATTCATTATAATCCAAAGTGGAAAATATCCACAAGTTGGTAGTGATATAAACAAATGATTGATAAATTAGTAAATGAGGGAGAAGAGACAAATGTCTCCTACAAATGAATGCCAGATACTTTATGGCAATGCTTCATCCCGAAGGAGGGGAGTGTGTGAGCTGCGCATAGCATCTTCATTCTAGGTGACTTTGCTATGGAGAGACCTGAGTGCCAGGTGATCTCAGTTAATGTCAGCAATCATAGATCAACTTGATGGCGTGTGCCCTTGATATGTTTGGATGAAAATAGCACTTTACTTCCATGATCTCCCTCCGCCCAAAAAGTAACCTCAATCTAACCATGAGAAAAACAGCAGACAAATTCCAATAATAGGGCAACCAACACTGGACCTTACCTGTGCTCCTCCAGACTGTCAAGGTCACAAAAAACAAGGAAAGTCTGAGAAACTGTCACAGCCCAGAGGAACGTAAGGAGATATGAATAGCTGAATATAATGTGGTATCCTGGATGGGCCCCTGAAACAGAAAAACAAAAACCAGCTAGAACCACAGAAATCTGAATAAATGATGAAATTTAATAATAAGATATAAATATTAGTTCATTAATGCTGACAAATATGCCATTGAATGTAAGGTGGCAACTGTGAGTGTGAGGTGGAGTATTCCTTAAATGAGAACTCCATAGAATCTTTGCAATTTTTCCTGTAAATCTAAAACTGTTATAAGAAAATAAAGCCTCAACTTAAAATTTTAAAGAAAACAGAAAAAGTATGCAGAGATGATCAGAGCGAATATTCATGTTGCACACATTCATATGCAATTAAGGTTTTGTCTTATTTATTTCAAGCTTATTAAATAAGTAAATTATTAAAGATGAAAAATATTGCATGAATCAACTGAAAGTATGGATATGTATGTAAAATAGATAATCAAGATTTGCTATATGGCATGGGGAACTATATTCAAAATCTTATAATAACCTGTAATAGGAAAGAATGTGAAAAAATAAATATATAACTGAATCACTTTCCTGCACACCTGAAACTGACACAATATTGTAAATCAACTATACTTCAATAGAAAAAGATTTTAAAATTCTCTCAAATTCCCCCACCTCCCCACCCCCAAATATGGACATGAAAGTATTACAGCATCTATGTTGGATGGAAGCTGGTCTCAAGTTCTCTGTCTCATCCTACCCTGAAAAGTGGGCTGTATTTCTCCACTCTCTTGAATCAGGGCAGAATGATGTCATGCCAGTGCAGGATCTAACTTTGACAAGACTGCTTCTGCTTTCTCCCTCCTGGAACCCAGTTGCCATGCTGTGGAGTAGCCCAGGCAGCCGTGCGAAGAAGCCCAGGATTCCTCACTTGTTGTTAGCCCAGCTGAGCTCTCAACCATGTGAGTGAATCACATAGAAAATGCATCTTCCAGCTCCTGACAAACTAACCCTGTCCATACCTCTTTAATTTTAGGAAACTGATTTTAATTGCTTTGGATCTGTGGTTAAATATGAGATTAAGTTGAGATCTTTAAAATATCAAGTTTATATTCTCGCTTCTCGTTCATAAATATGATTGTTGTTGTTCAGTTGCTCAGTCGTGTCCAACTTTTTGTGACCCCATGGACTGCAGCACACCAGGCTTCCTGTCCTTCACCATCTCCTGGAGCTTGCTCAAACTCATGTTCACTGAATCGGTGATGCCATCCAACCGTCTCATACTTTGTCATCCCCTTCTCCTCCCGCCTTCAATCTTTCCCAGCATCAGGGTCTTTTCCAGTGAGACAGGTCTTCACATCAGGTGGCCAAGGTATTGGACTTTTAGCTTCAGCATCAATCCTTCCAATGAGTACTCAGGGTTGATTTCCTTTACGATTGACTGGTTTGATCTTCTTGGAGTCCAAGGGACTATCAAGAGTCTTCTCCAACACTGCAGTTCAAAGGCATCAATTCTTAGTTGCCCAGCCTTTTTTATTGTCTAGCTCTCACAATCCATACATGAATATAGTATGTTCCAGCATTTATTTAGTCTTCCTTAATTTCTCTCATTAATGTTAATATTTTTTATGCTGATACAAAGGGTATTCTTTTGAAGTTTTATTTGCCATGTGCTTTGACTATTATATACAAATAAAATTGATTTATTTTCTTTTCCTTTTTTTCAGTCCATTCAGCTATTTATATGATTGGTATCATTTCTTCTATAAATATTTAGAGGAATTTACTCAGAGGAAAGCCATTTCTGCCTGAAGGTTTCACTGTATAGACATTATTGATTACAGTTGATTCAGTATTTTTAAATGTGTGTAGGACTAACCCAAGTTTTTTATTTCTTCTTTTGTCAGTTTTTTGTTAGTCTTGTTTTTCTGAGGATTTTTTAATCTAAAATTTTAAATTTATTAATGAAAGTTCAGTTCAGTTCAGTCACTCAGTCGTGTCCAACTCTTTGCGACTCCATGAATTGCAGTATGCCAGGCCTCCCTGTCCATCACCAACTCCCGGAGTTCACTCAGACTCACGTCCATTGAGTCTGTGATGCCATCCAGCCATGTCATCCTCTGTCGTCCCCTTCTCCTCCTGCCCCCAATCCCTCCCAGCATCAGGGTCTTTTCAAATGAGTCAACTCTTCGCATGAGGTGGCCAAAGTATTGGAGCTTCAGTTTTAGCATCATTCCTTCCAAAGAAATCCCAGGGCTGATCTCCTTCAGAATGGACTGGTTGGATCTCCTTGCAGTCCAAGGGACTCTCAAGATTCTTCTCCAACACCACAGTTCAAAAGCATCAGTTCTTCAGCACTCAGCCTTCTTCACAGTCCAACTCTCACATCCATACATGACCACAGGAAAAACCATAGCCTTGACTAGACAGACCTTAGTCAGCAAAGTAATGTCTCTGCTTTTGAATATATTATCTAGGTTGGTCGTAACTTTTCTTCCAAAGAGTAAGCGTCTTTTAATTTCATGGCTGCAGTCACCATCTGCAGTGATTTGGGGGCCCCCCAAAAATAAAGTCTGACACTGTTTCTACTGTTTCCCCATCTATTTCCCATGAAGTGATAGGGCCAGATGCCATGATCTTCGTTTTCTGAATGTTGAGCTTTAAGCCAACTTTTTCACTCTCCTCTTTCACTTTCATCAAGAGGCTTTTTAGCTCCTCTTCACTTTCTGCCATAAGGGTGGTGTCATCTGCATATCTGAGATTATTGATATTTCTCCCAGCAATCTTGATTCCAGCTTGTGTTTCTTCCAGTCCAGCATTTCTCATGATGTACTCTGCATATAAGTTAAATAAGCAGGGTGACAATATACAGCCTTGACGTACTCCTTTTCCTATTTGGAACCAGTCTGTTGTTCCATGTCCAGTTCTAACTGTTGCTTCCTGACCTGCATACAGATTTCTCAAGAGGCAGGTCAGGTGGTCTGGTATTCCCATCTCTTTCAGAATTTTCCACAGTTTACTGTGATCCACACAGTCAAAGGCTTTGGCATAGTCAATAAAGCAGAAATAGATGTTTTTCTGGAACTCTCTTGCTTTTTCCATGATCCAGCGGATGTTGGCAATTTGATCTCTGGTTCCTCTGCCTTTTCTAAAACCAGCTTGAACATCAGGGAGTTCACGGTTCACGTATTGCTGAAGTCTGGCTTGGAGAATTTTGAGCATTACTTTACTAGCATGTGAGATGAGTGCAATTGTGCGGTAGTTTGAGCATTCTTTGGCATTGCCTTTCTTTGGAATTGGAATGAAAACTGACCTTTTCCAGTCCTGTGGCCACTGCTGAGTTTTCCAGATTTGCTGGCAAATTGAGTGCAGCACTTTCACAGCATCATCTTTCAGGATTTGAAACAGCTCAACTGGAATTCCATCACCTCCACTAGCTTTGTTCGTAGTGATGCTTTCTAAGGCCCACTTGACTTCACATTCCAAGATGTCTGGCTCTAGATTAGTCATCACATCATCATGATTATCTGGGTCATGAAGATCTTTTTTGTACAGTTCTTCCGTGTATTCTTGCCACCTCTTCTTAATATCTTCTGCTTCTGTTAGGTCCAGACCATTTCTGTCCTTTATCGAGCCCATCTTTGCATGAAATGTTCCCTTGGTATCTCTAATTTTCTTGAAGAGATCTCTAGTCTTTCCCATTCTGTTCTTTTCCTCTATTTCTTTGCATTGATCGCTGAAGAAGGCTTTCTTATCTCTTCTTGCTATTCTTTGGAACTCTGCATTCAGATGCTTATATCTTTCCTTTTCTCCTTTGCTTTTCGCCTCTCTTCTTTTCACAGCTATTTGTAAGGCCTCCCCAGACAGCCATTTTGCTTTTTTGCATTTCTTTTCCATGGGGATGGTCTTGATCCCTGTCTCCTGTACAATGTCACGAACCTCATTCCATAGTTCATCAGGCACTCTATCTATCAGATCTAGACCCTTAAATCTATTTCTCACTTCCACTGTATAATCATAAGGGATTTGATTTAGGTCATACCTGAATGGTCTAGTGGTGTTGCCCACTTTCTTCAATTTAAGTCTGAATTTGGCAATCAGGAGTTCATGATCTGAGCCACAGTCAGCTCCCGGTCTTGTCTTTGTTGACTGTATAGAGCTTCTCCATCTTTGGCTGCAAAGAATATAATCAATCTGATTTCGGTGTTGACCATCTGGTGATGTCCATGTGTAGAGTCTTCTCTTGTGTTGTTGGAAGAGGGTGTTTGCTATGACCAGTGCATTTTCTTGGCAAAACTCTATTAGTCTTTGGCCTGCTTCATTCCGCATTCCAAGGCCAAATTTGCCTGTTACTCCAGGTGTTTCTTGACTTCCTACTTTTGCATTCCAGTCCCCTATAATGAAAAGGACATCTTTTTTGGGTGTTAGTTCTAAAAGATCTTGTAGGTCTTCATAAAACCATTCAACTTCAGCTTCTTCAGCATTACTGGTTGGGGCATAGACTTGGATAACTGATATTGAATGGTTTGCCTTGGAGACGAACAGAGAACATTCTGTCATTTTTGAGATTGCTTTCAAGTACTGCATTTCGGACTCTTGTTGACCATGATGGCTACTCCATTTCTTCTGAGGGATGCCTGCCTGCAGTAGTAAATATAATAGTCATCTGAGTTACATTCACCCATTCCAGTCCATTTTAGTTCACTGATTCCTAGAATGTCGACATTCACTCTTGCCATCTCTTGTTTGACCACTTCCAATTTGCCTTGATTCATGGACCTGATATGCCAGGTTCCTATGCAATACTGCTCTTTACAGCATCGGATCTTGCTTCTATCACCAGTCACATCCATAACTGGGTATTGTTTTTGCTTTGGCTCTATCCCTTCATTCTTTCTGCAGTTATTTCTCCACTGATCTCCAGTAGCATATTGGGCACCTAATGACCTGGGGAGTTTCTCTTTTGGTATCCTATCATTCTGCCTTTTCATACTGTTCATGGGGTTCTCAAGGCAAGAATACTGAAGTGGCTTGCCATTCCCTTCTCCAGTGGAGCACATTAATGAAAAGTTGTTCTTAATATATTATCATTATCTTTTAAATATCTGTAGGCTTTGGACTGATGTGCTCTTTTTCATTGAAGTTGGTAATTTGTGCCTTCTCTCTTTCTTATCATACTTCCAAGAAATCTAACATTTTAATTATTTTTTTATAAGTGCCAGCTTTGGGGCATGTTGATTTTCTCTTCTGAAAGTTTGTTTTATATTTCATTAATTTCTGCTCTTAGTTTTTACTATTTCCTTCCTTCTCATTTCTTTAGATCTAATTTGCAGTTCTATTTTGAGATCGATATCTAGATTTTTCTTCATCCTTTCTTCTTTTAAACTATATGCATTCAAGGCTATCACTTTTCTCATAACAGGCACTTAGTCACATCCCACATGTTTTGATAAAGTTGGTAATTTGTGCCTTCTCTCTTTCTTATCATACTTCCAAGAAATCTAACATTTTAATTATTTTTTTATAAGTGCCAGCTTTGGGGCATGTTGATTTTCTCTTCTGAAAGTTTGTTTTATATTTCATTAATTTCTGCTCTTAGTTTTTACTATTTCCTTCCTTCTCATTTCTTTAGATCTAATTTGCAGTTCTATTTTGAGATCGATATCTAGATTTTTCTTCATCCTTTCTTCTTTTAAACTATATGCATTCAAGGCTATCACTTTTCTCATAACAGGCACTTAGTCACATCCCACATGTTTTGATATATTTTCATTATCATTTACTTAAAGATATTTTCCAATTGCGATTGAAATTTTTTTCCATGACCTATTTAAAAGTATATTACTAAATTTCCAGGCATTTGAGAAATTTCTTTTTTTTAATATTGATTTCCAGCTTAATTTTCTGTGGTCAGAGAATGTATTCTGAGTGATTTCAATCCTTTGAAACTTGTTGAAACTTCTTTTATGGCCAGCATAAATGTTCCATGTACACTTGAAAAGACTGGACATTCTTTTGGGCACTGTGTCTGTACATGCCAATATATCAAGTTTGTTAACTGTGTTATTTAGATTTTATGTATCTTACAGATTTTTCCTGCTTATTGTATCTTTTATTTAGAGATATGTGTTAAAGTTTCCATTATGAGTATAGATTTGCCTTTATTTCCTTATAATTTTTTCACTTTTTGTTCTATGTATTCCAAGCTATGTTTTTAATGTACATGTAAATCGACAAATTGATGTTTTCTTTGAGAATTAATTTTTTGATCATTATGAACTTTTATCTTTATCCTAATTATGCTTCTTGCCTTGAGTCTGCTTTGCTGTCAGTACACCTGTATCAGGGGCTTCCCTGGTGGCTCAGCAGTAAAGAAGCTGCCTGCAACGCAGGAGCGCAGGAGGCACGAATTTGATCCCTGGGTCGGAAGATCCCCTGGAGGAGGGCAAGGCAACCCATTCCAGTGTTCTTGCCTGGAGAATCCCTGGGACAGAGGAGCCTGGTGGGCTACAGTCCAGAGGGTTGCAAAGAGTTGAACACGACTGAAGCAACCTAGCATGCATGCACGCACACCTGTAAGAGCTTCTTTTGGTTGGATCCTGCGTGGGATCTTAATCTGTAATTACTCTATGTCCTATATTTTAGGTATATCTGTAGTAAATAATAACAGGCTTTCCTGGTGACTCCGATGGTAAAGAATTTGCCTGCAATGCAGGAGACCTGAATTCGATCCCTGGGTTGGGAAGATCCTCTGGAAAAGGAAATGGCAACCCACTCCAGTATTCTTGCCTGAAGAATTCCCTGGACAGGGGCATGACGGGCTACCGTCCATGGGTTCACAAAGAGTCAGACATAACTGAGTAACATACTTTCTAGTAAGCAGCATAAAATTGAATTTTACTTTCTAATTTGTTTTTATAGTTGTAGACTTTGAATTGATCTACTCAATCCACTTACATCTAATGTAATTACTGTTATATTTGGGTTTATATTTACCATCATGCTACTCGGCCAAGCTACTGGATAATAAGTGGAAATAGTAGTTAGCCCTTCCTTCCACTCACTTCCTCACTTCTGTCTCTCTCTTGTTCCTCTTTCTACCTCATTGCTGATGCTAAGTCACTTGTGTCATGTCGGACTCTTTGCGACCCTGTGGACTATAGTTCACCAGTTTCCTCCGTCCGTGGGTTTCTCCAGGCATGGATTCCCGTGCCCTCCTCCAGGGGATCTTCCCGACCCAGGGATTGAGCCTGCATCTCTGAGGTCTCCTGCATTGGCAGGCAGGTTCTTTACCACTAGCGCCACCTGGGAAGCCCTTCCAACCTCATTATCTGCTTCTTATTTTCATTTCTCTTTGCTGTGCCCTTCTCTCTTCCCAGACTTTTAATTATTGGAGTTTCCCCTTCAGAGGCCTCAGATAGTTTCATCTCTACATACTCATTAGGTGAACTTACCTGTTCTCAAGGCTTTATATAGGTTGCCAACTCCAAAATTTATAGCTTCACCCTTGACCTCCCCCCTGAACTTCAAATACATATACCTAATGTCATGCGTCATTGTCTAGATGTCTAACAGGCATCTCAAAACCAATGTTTCCAAAACTGAGGTCCTCAGTGAGACCCTCCATGCCATTCTTTATGCAATCTTCTTCATATCAATAAGTAGCATCTCTGTTTTTTCACTTCTTAGGTGCCAAACTGGGGAGCCTTCTTGACTCCTCTCTTTGCTAATGTCCAATTCATCAGGAAAGCCTGGTTGAAGCTATCTTCAAAATATACCCACACTCTGACCACTTGCCCTCACCTGCTTGGCTCTCAGCTTGGTCCAAGCCTCTGCCAGCTCTCACCTGCTTTATTGCAATAGCCTCCTACCTGGTCTCCTTGCTTCCAGACTAGCTCCCATGAAGCCTGCTCACATAACTGCTAGAATGATCTTTACGAAGCATGCATTACATTACACTACTTCTATGCCTTCCATCTGAATTAGAGTGAAAGCCAAAATCTTTACCATGGCCTAGAGCCCCGATTGATTTAGCTCCATTTTGCCTTTCTGTCCTCACAATCTCCTATCCTCCCTTCATTCGCTCGGCTCAAACTGACGCCTCTGCTTTTCCTTATAAACACCAAGCATCCCATCATCTCAGGGGCTTTGAATGTGCTGTGTACCCTCTGCCCTCATGCCTTTGCATGGCTCACTCATTCACTTTCCTTGTTAGTCTGGTCTAATATTCACTCATGGACTATCTTACATAAAACATCAAAGAAGCCCTCATTTTCTTACCCTGTGTCAGTTTTTCCCATAGCCCTCATCACCACATGATGTATTATATATTCATTAAAAAAATTTTTTTACACTCTGATTTCCTCCACCATAAGCTATGAGACACAAGAACTTTGTGTTATGCACTGATGTATCTTTAGAACTTAGGTTGATGTCTAGATAGAGTGGGCCACCCATAATAGTTATTGAATGGATGGATGGATTAAATGCATTTTTACAACAATCCTATGAAGTTGACAAGGGTAAATGTTGTTATCTGCATACCAAAGAGGAAGTTGAAGCTCAGAGCCTTGAGATGATTTATAGAAACCACAGAGCTGTGAAGTGGCTTAGCTGGAGCTCAAACAAGTCTCCTTCTGCTCAGTTCCGGGCTGATTCCACAGCCACACATATCTCAACCGTGGCAGATTCCATACTGACAGCCAACGATGACAAACATTTTTGAAAGCAAGGGTCAGCCAGACTCTAAAAGTCTCCTTTGCTCCAGTTTCCACACAGATCAACAATACCAAACGTGGGGAGTGGCAGGCCTTTTGATGTATGGAGTTTCTTCAAAGTTTGCCATGGGTAGAGAAGAAGTGGAAGCTAAGTGAGTTCTAAGTGTCCTTGCTACCAAGAATGATGCTTCTCTCAACTTAGACATATTAAGAAAGCATGTAGGTCTTAGAAATCATCTTGCAAACAAGAAGGGAGAGTTTCAGTTACAAGAGAAATATTGCTGGATAAATGGAGGGGAAAAAACGAAAGGAAGGAAGGAAGAAATGATATTGTTGATTTGAGATGCTGAATCAAGCCATACCTGAAGTAAGAGAACTACCTCTGGGCTTAATAGTAACAGGAATCAAAAATTCCTTTCAGTGTTTAAGCTAATTTGAGTTAAGTTCTCAATCACTTATCACAAGCATATGAGAGAAGGGACATGGACCATTTTATTCAACGCTCTGTTCCCAGTGTGTAGGGTGTTACTTGGCACGTAGTAGGTAATATGCTCAAAATATATGTTGAAATGATAATGAATGACGAAATGTCCATTTTTCACTGTTTTTGACATAGTCTGACTAAAACCCCAAATCTAGTTCTAGGTTCCACAATATTCATAAGAAAAATTAAATTATTTATAGTGTGTGGTTTTTCTTAAAATATGTTTAGAACTTTGGGATCAGACAATCCTCAATCTGTGACTTACGAGCGTGTAATCTCTCTGGAACTCAATTCCTCAATTTATGAAGCAGGGGCGATAGTACCCAACTCACAGGAGGATGGTGGGACTGAATGAGGTAACGTCTGTCTCCCACCAAGTCAGACTCTGTTAGATCTTGGTTTATGCACGGTGCCAACATCATGTATCATGGGATGCTTAGGGCAGACCCAGCATATAGGAGGCTTCACTGTCATCCGAGGAGATATGAGGGACAATCTGGAGCTGTGAGAAAAGTTGGCTTTGGAGGCAGATTGAGCTTGAATCTTGTTCATTTCCTACTCAGCCAGTCTCTATTGAGGGCTCACTTTATGCTGGCAACTTTTCTAGACACCTGGGGTCCAGCAGTAAAAAAGACAAAAGATCTAACTTTGTGGTGCTTTCATTTCAGGGAAATGAAATGGGATGTCTACAGTAAACAGCAGAATAAATCAGACCACATCTGTGTTACAAAGAAAAGTAAGCAGTTTATTAACTTTATGACAAGTTATTTTTAACTTTGGCTTCTTCCTCTTAGCACAATGCATTTAAGATTTATCCACATTGTTGAGTTTAATTGTAGTTTGTAGTTTTTTAAGGAGAATTCCATTATTGGATGTACTACAGTTTGTTCACTCAGTTGAAACATAAACATAATACTTTGGGGATGTGTTTTAGTCAGAATTCTCCAGAGAAACAGAGCCAATAGGATGCAAATATACAGAAAGATCTATTTTAAGGAGTTTGTTTGTGCAATTTTAGGGAGGCTGACGAGTCCAAAAACCTGCAGGATGTGTTGGCAGGCTGGAGACCCAGGAAGGAGCCCAGGTTACAGTTCAAGCCTGAAGGTCATTTGCTGGCAGAATTTCCTCTTGCTTTCTGAGATTTTTTTCAGGAACATATATTGGTTGGATTTTTTTTTTTTCTCTTCCCAGACACATGTTTATTTAAACACTTTTTGAAAGTTTCTTTTACATTTTTCAGGTACACGACACACCTAACAGGCTCTAAAACCTGTCTTGTGAATGTGTA
>SJXQ01000625.1:262509-300119 GCA_006408695.1 Aepyceros melampus
TCATGTATGGATGTGAGAGTTGGACTGTGAAGAAGGCTGAGTGCCAAAGAATTGATGCTTTTGAACTGTGGTGTTGGAGAAGACTCTTGAGAGTCCCTTGGACTGCAAGGAGATCCAACCAGTCCATTCTGAAGCAGATCAGCCCTAGGTGTTCTTTGGAAGGAATGATGCTAAAGCTGAAGCTCCAGTACTTTGGCCACCTTATGCGAAGAGTTGACTCATTGGAAAAGACCCTGATGCTGGGAGGGATTGGGGACAGGAGGAGAAGGGGACGACCGAGAATGAGATGGCTGGATGGCATCACGGACTCAATGGACGTGAGTCTGAGTGAACTCCGGGAGTTGGTGATGGACAGGGAGGACTGGTGTGCTGCGATTCATGGGGTCGCAAAGAGTCGGACACGACTGAGCGACTGAACTGAACTGACTGTCTGCAAAATCCAAGTAACTCATAATATATGAAATCACAGCTTATAAAGCAGTTATTAAGCACATTTTCTAATATCAACAGCATGATTAAATAGTGTCTTATTAATACTACATGAGACCCAAGAGCCATTTCCCTGATGGCTCAGATGGTAATGAATTTGCCTGCAATGCAGGAGACCTAGGTTCGATCCATGGGTTGAGAAGATCACCTGGAGGGGAGGGCATGGCAACCTACTCCAGTATTCTTGCCTGGAAAATCCCCATGGTTAGAGGAGCCTGGTGGACTACAGTCCATGGATGGGGTCACAGAGAGTCAAACATGACTGAGTGACTAAGCACAACATTATTTCTAAAGTATGTTTGTTGTATACTGTAGAAGATTAAAAGAATGTATAGAAAAATAAATTTAGGAAGCTCTAGGTTTAACACGGAGAAGGCGATGGCACCCCACTCCAGTACTCTTGCCTGGAAAATCCTGTGGACCGAGGAGCCTGGTAGGCTGTGGTTCATGGGGTTGCGAAGAGTCGGACACGACTGAGCGACTTCCCTTTCACTTTTCACTTTCATGCATTGAAGAAGGAAATGGCAACCCACTCCAGTGTTCTTGCCTGGAGAATCCCAGGGACGGGGGAGCCTGGTGGGCTGCCATCTATGGGGTCACACAGAGTCAGACACTACTGAGGTGACTTAGCAGCAGCAGCAGGTTTAACACAATTAAAGATGTTTCATTGAAAGACTTCACAGCCTTCAATGTCTATAATGTGTACTGTAGATTTCTGAGATTGAGTATATAATATGCTGTGTTTCTCGTGTTGGTTGGTCAGTGATCTTTGGAATGTCCTTAGATGATGCTGATTCGGTGTACTCTTATTTTAGTAGATGAGTAATCTGGATTCCAGAGAGGTCCACATTTAAAACAGCTGTTGGTAGCCAAACAAGTGCTAGAATGCAGTTCTTATTTCAAGTCTATTGTATGCTATACGATAGTAATAAAAAGAATTTCATTTCACAAAATGCAGTAATGGCCATTTCCTTATTTTCCTTGTTTTTTCCCCTTAGATTTTACTTTGAGCTGAGGGTTAATGTAAATTCCGAAGTGACATAAGAAACTGGTATTGTGGTGCTTACTAATAATATTATTAAGTGAAGAATATTCCTCTTAAAACACTTCTGGAAACTTTTATTAATAGGAACTTTAAAAAAAATGTTTTGTCTCCAGAATTAGAATTCAGCGTTTCTGCTTTACAGATAAATTCTTATATATATTTTAATCCATATGATTTAAAATGTTTTTAAAGTTCTGATAACTTACAATAATTTTCAAGATACTCTGTTTCTTGAAATAGCTAATCTTATCTTTAACAATGTTTTATAAAATGGCTTTGCCTTTTAATTTTTTTGAAAATGTCAAACTGTTAGTAACTGTAATAATTAGGAATAAAAAAAACAAATGTATAAAATATCCTTCCTTAGATGTTGCTGACAAAAATGCTTCTGACTGAAATTCTACTGGATGTCACAGATGAAGAAATTTATTACATAGCCAAAGATGCACACCGGAAGGCAACGAAAGGTATATTGTGGGTGTTCTTGGTTTTCTTTATCTGGGGCTCTTTGGTTTTGGTGGCCACTTTGGACATTTTTGTTGTCCTTGTTGAATTACTAGCAGATTATGGATCCTCTTGCATGTTCTAACTCTTTGGGAAATATTAGATTTGTAGACACCGTATTAAAACTATACATATATTTTTGTTTTATCCAGCCTGCCTAAGCACAGGTTAGCAATTTTGCTGTTGTTCTATAACATGTACTGTGGAAAATTCTTGATGTTCAATTTCACCTGATTTTTTTTTTTTTTTTTTACTATATAGATACCATGGTATTAGGTGTATGATTTCTAATGCATTTAGTTTGACTGTTGAATTATGAACCTTCAGAATTTTCACAGTTACCACTTGTAATTCTTACAGAAGCAAGTAATATGTCCCACCCCCCCCATAATTTTAGTAACACTTAAAAAGTATATTGAAAGAAAATTTTAGTTATGTTCCATACCTGAAAAATAAAATACCAATGTATTGGTCAACATTTTCCCTCATTATCAACCAGTTTCAGCTCACATAAGAGTTATAATTTCAAGGCCAGACATACTACTGGTTTAAAATGAATGTATGTTTTTAATGTTTCTTCTCTCCCCAAAAAGCAGCAATAGTAGTAGATTTAACAATACCGTAGACTCTCATGACTATGAAATCGTGGCTATTTGTGTTAACATGTTGTTCCTGTTGTTGATGTGATACAAAGCTCCTGCAAAACAGCTGGCACAGTCCAGTGCACTGGCTTCCCTCACTGGACTCGGTAAGTATTCTCCTTATTTGTGAGAGGGCCTTAAAGGGAAAATCACACTTACCTTGTCTCTCTACATGTTCTGTTTAGAAACTGTACTGGGCCTACTCAGTGTATAAAATTTAGGTCTTAGGGTTATATCAATCTCTAAAAGGTTTGCTTTTTTTTTTTTTTTTTTAACTAAAGCATTCACAGTGAGATTATTACAAATGTGGTGACTAATTCATAGTTTATTAGTACAAGTTGTAATAGTACATAATTTAGCCATGATAGCATTTAAGCTCACTTTCATAATTATTGAATACATGCTTTAGGGAAGAACCTATCCATAAATGCTTTTAAGGACCTTTATTTAGATTGTATTGTAGCAAGTCAAGTTTTACCATAGAGGAAAGGGTTTATCTTAGAGCGTTGATAGTAGTAATGTTCATAATTTGCCATTTGCATGATACAGTATCAAGTGTATAAAAGCTTGAACTTGCCTTTTCCGCATCTGCATTTCAAGTTAATATTTGTGAGGATCAGCAGAAATGGGTAAAACCAATGCCCATATGATTTTGTTACAACTGCTATCTAGATCACTTCAGGGTGGGGAGCAGTTCTATAGCACCTTGCCATTTCTGTACCATTGAGAATTACAGTATTCTAATTTTGTTAGGAAAAAAATATTTAGCATCCCTTGGATTTTTGAACTTTGAGCAGTGAAAGAGTTAATCTTAGAAATATTTTCAGGATCATCATAAATTTGTGTAAGGTAGTTTGAATTGATTATGCTTTAGTAAGGCTTTGTTACTGCCCTATTAAATAGTTTTGTTGGTTAGCAGGGACAATAAGACAGTCATTTTCAGATTCCCTATGGTGAGCAATATATGAAATATTCTTGAAAGAATAAGATATTAAGTATCAGTTTTCTTGAGGATTCTGTATACTCCTTAAGCATTGTAATTTATACTTCTCCCCACCCCGAATAAGAATATTCTTCCAAGAAAAGGCAATGAAAAAAGAAATGAGCTTTCTTCTCGGACCTTAAAAAGTTTTTAGTGCATAGAATAATGTTTACATGTGATAGACTGGGCTTTATGCACACAGGTGGACTGGGTGGTTATGGATCAGGAGACAGTGAAGATGAGAGGAGCAACCGAGGTTCTGAATCATCTGACACTGATGATGAGGAATTACGGCATCGAATCCGGCAAAAACAGGAAGCTTTTTGGAGAAAAGAGAAAGAACAGCAGCTATTACATGATAAACAGATGGAAGGTATATCTTTTAGACTCACTTAGTGTTTGTACAGTTCAGTTTGTATTCCTTTTTATTATTTTTAACCAACCTAAAAACAACAGGATAGAATCAAAGCTATGTGATGTAATTGAAACTAAGGTTTTTGACTCATTTGCAATTTTTATCAAACTTAAAAGTCAAAATTAATTATATTATTCAAAGTATGTAGTTTATAAAAGTTAAACTTTTTTTGTTTTGGGAGATATTAATTCTTTTGACTGTAAGTTAAGCTATTTGGTGTCTTTTTATTTCTCATTGAAGTTCCTAAAATGAAAATACTTTTAAAAGGAATACATTATAAACTATTGAAGAGTAATTTGTAGCTAACATATTTAAGGACAGTAGAGGAGTTTTTAGAATTCAGTTGAGCTTCCCTGGTGGCTCAGGGGGTAAAGGGTCTGCCTGCAATGTGGGAGACCCAGGTTCAATCCCCAGGTCAGGATGATCCCCTGGAGAAGGAAATGGCAACCCACTCCAGTATTCTTGTCTGGAAAATTTCATGGACGGAGGAGCCTGGTAAGCTACAGTCCATGGAATCGCAAAGAGTCACACACAACTGAGCAACTTCACTGTAGAATTTAATTATGAAAATGCTATACATGTGTACAGCTCTTAGTTTATGTAATGATACTAGGAATAGTGAAAGAATATTTACATAGACTTTATTGTTTGAAAAATCTTACTGGACAATCTCAGAAGTAATTATTGAGCTAACAGCCAAAAATTTCCTATAAATTACTAATTTACCTTCAGGTTGCTTTACTGTGTAAGAGGGAAATGTTTTCTTACCTGCTTTACGGTACCTCTGCACTTTGGTGCTCCATTCTTGTACTGTCCAGACAGGTAGCTAACTGTATGTAGCTACTGAGCATTTCAGATGGAGCCAGTTTAAACTGAAATGTGCTGTAGGTATAAAATACACACTAGACTTCAAAGACTTTACAATACCAAAAAAAAAAAAAAGAATATTTCGATTTTCTTTGTAACTCATTGGATGTTGAAATGATATTTTTTATATGTTGAGTTAATAAAATATGAAAATTAATTTCAAACCTGTTTCTTTTTAGTAGCTGTTAAAAAACTGTTTAGTAGCTGTTAAAAAACCCTGAATTGCTTACCGCATTTTATTTCTGTTGAACAGTGCTGCTCTATTTTTATAGTCTTATAGCTTGAAATTTGCTAGTATGGAAGTTTTTTCGTTGTATGTTTGCCTGTCTTACTATTTTTGTCTTTTTCTGTTTCAGAAGAAAAGCAGCAATCAGAAAGGGTTACAAAAGAGATGAATGAATTTATCCATAAAGAGCAAAATAGTTTATCACTACTAGAAGCAAGAGAAGCAGATGGTGATGTGGTTAATGAAAAGAAAAGAACTTCAAATGAAACTACGTCAGTTTTAGAAACAAAAAGAGAACATAAAGAAAAAGAGAAACAAGGAAGGAGTAGATCAGGAAGTTCTAGTAGTGGTAGTTCCAGTAGCAATAGCCGAAGTAGTAGTACTAGTAGTTCTGTCTCTAGCTCTTCATACAGTTCTAGCTCAGGTAGTAGTCGCACTTCTTCCCGATCTTCTTCTCCTAAAAGAAAAAAGAGACATAGTAGGAGTAGATCTCCACAATTAAAGCTAGGCGTAGTAGGAGTAGAAGTTACTCTCGCAGAATTAAAATAGAGAGCAATAGGGCTAGAGTAAAGATTAGAGATAGGAGGAGATCTAATAGAAATAGCATTGAAAGAGAAAGACGAAGAAATCGAAGTCCTTCCCGAGAGAGACGTAGAAGTAGAAGTCGCTCAAGGGATAGGCGAACCAATCGGTCCAGTCGTAGTAGGAGTCGAGATAGACGTAAAATTGATGATCAACGTGGAAGTCTTAGTGGAAGCAGTCATAAGCATAAAAGTGAGGTTAAAGAACAAGAGAGGAGAAAGGAGAGGAGTCGAAGTATAGATAAAGATAGGAAAAAGAAAGACAAAGAAAGGGAACGTGAACAGGATAAAAGAAAAGAGAAACAAAAAAGGGAAGAAAAAGACTTTAAGTTCAGTAGTCAGGATGATAGGTTAAAAAGGAAACGAGAAAGTGAAAGAACGTTCTCTAGGAGTGGTTCTATATCTGTTAAAATCATAAGACATGATTCTAGACAGGATAGTAAGAAAAGCACTACCAAAGATAGTAAAAAACATTCAGGCTCTGATTCTAGTGGAAGGAGCAGTTCTGAATCTCCAGGAAGTAGCAAAGAAAAGAAGGTTAAGAAGCCTAAACATAGTCGATCGCGATCCATGGAGAAATCTCAAAGGTCTGGTAAGAAGGCAAGCCGCAAACACAAGTCTAAGTCCCGATCAAGGTAGTATACTTTTTAAAGTATTTTGTCTGATTAAAAAAAAAAAATTTTGACTGAATTTATTCAAAGTTGAAAGTGTCCTTTCTCTCTCTCTCTTTAATAAACTCAGTTTGGTACTTGATAAATGATCGTAATCATAAGTAATTTTAGAAATCCTATATAATAATATTTATTTGAAAATTGCAGATTCTTTAGTATAAAATACATTTTTATTTTTAAATTTTATCTTTTCCCTTTCTTTTTTTCAGATCAACAACCCCTCCCCGTCGTAAACGCTGAGGAATGATGTGGCAAGAATGCCATGTGTTTAAAAAATTCCATGAGTTTTAAGGGCTTGTCTCATTATAGAGGCATATTGTGGCTGTGTAGGTGAAACCAGAATTTTTTTTTTTAATCTGTAAATAGGTGTACTTTTTTCAAATGCTGCTCCAAGTTACTTAATAGGATTTCTTTCTATTACATTTTTTTCAAAAAATAGTGCATAATAAGACTATAAACATGCCATTCTCTTTCAGCTGTAATGTTCTTAAAATTATTCTTGAATGTACTGTGATGTCAATAAAGCTCTTTAGTTCATTTTTGTTAAACTCTTGCACCTTAATTTTATGATTTTAGTCTAAAGAACGTACTTTTATAAAAAGGCAGCTGGAATTTTGTATAACAGGTTTTAAAGGTACTTCCTCTCATCTCCCCCAAAGAAAATGGTTTTAACTTAATAGTTTGTCAAAGTTTGCAAATTGTACCCATGGATTTTTGTCAGATTCCAACTATAAGGATGTGAAGAGGGCCAGAAACAGATCTTTACTTTTCATTTGGAAGCGTTTGACAGCTTTCTAAATTTTTCCTGTTTGGGGGATTTTCAAGTAATATATTCTCTGTGTATAAAGTATGGTTCACTCCTGTTAATGAAATTGCTAGAATCAATCAGACCAGTGCACCACTAGAATTATTTATAAGGAATGATTGTGTTTGACACTAATAGCAATTCAAGTCCGGAACTATATCCTGCAGTTACCACTTCTGTTTTAAAGTGTATTTTAAACACTTTGGGATTACTATAGAACTAAAACTCACAATTGAATATGTTTGTTTATATTTTTAAAGTATAATATGACCTCAGCACAGTGGAAGAATACTGTGTTATGCAGGTTTGTGTCAATTTCATAACATTAAAATGATTTGGTTTTGTTACTTTCTTAAAATTATGATCAGTGAGTGGTCTAGCAATTTAAGGCAGTCATAACTTATGAATAAAATGAGGCTCTGCAGGCACTGAAATGCTGAACTGCTTCTAGGGTCCGTTTTATATGATTACTCACTTGTGCCCAATAGATAAAACTCTGAAAACCAATTGCTTTTAAATTTTAATTTAAAAAGGAAAGAGCAGGTGCAGATCACAGAAAAGTTTTAAAGTATGCCTTCGTACCAGCAATAGTTCATTTGAAAGTAAGCCAGGTTTTTGCCAAGATCAGTGTTTTCTCAAATGAAGGTAGAAATAGACTTGTAATAGTATGCTCTTGTACCTCTACATAGGTTCTTAAATAATTTTGAGCAGTTATGCATTTATCTTGAAGAAATAAGTCAACTGTGAATAAATGCATGTTTACCAAAATGATTGTTTTACAGTGCAGTTCTGATATTTATAAAGTTGACATTTCACACAATAACTTTTAAATAGTTTGGAATTCTATATAGTTTAGACATCAGTCACATCTGGAGACAAAATAAAGGAAAATGTGCAATATTTTTTATGTAGATGAGCTTAACACCGTGTACCTAATTACAGAACTAATTATCTGATTAATTTGTAATAAATAAGTTGTATAACATTTTCATATCTTAAAATGTTTTTTAGAACAATCTTCAAGTGAAATAATATTTTCAAAATAAAATTCTATAGAAAAATTCTGGCTATGATATGCACATTTTTGGGCAAGATACGAACTAGAGCCAAAAGTAGTATTTGATAGTTTGATTTACTCTGCCATAATATACCAGGTTATCATTTAAATCTGTAGATAGTTTTAAAAGCATAGTCATGATGTATATGATTACTAGTAAATATATCAGTGTTAGATATTTGGGTTTTCAGTTTAGAAAATTCATCATTTCATTGACATGTAATGAAGTATGTTTACCTTGAGTGTTAAGATTTTATAAAAAATAGGGCTTCCATGATTTGGGATGTGAATGCTAAAACTTACACATAAATTAATTAGATGTATAATTTGGTTATGAAATCTTTTCTAAAATAATACCACCAGAAAATTAATAGATTAATTTTTTGAGATAATTATTTGTCTGGATTGGTTAATAAAAATCTGTCTTAAGAGGTTTTCTTTTAAAATTTTCTAGTATATTAATAATCGTACTTGTTTTTGTGTAATGGGGGTAAACCACACCATTAAGAGAATAAAATGTAATTTGGAAGAGGTAATTATAAGATTTGTTTCAGGCCCCTAAGTATAAATAAAGACTGGTGTGGAATTTCAGTGTACATGTTTCCTACCCTTGTAAAATGTCTTTTTTAAAAAAGCATCTATTTCTAGTGGTATAATACATAATAGTTAAACTTTCCAAAAATAATCTATTTTTTAATGTCTGAGTTCTTTTTCTTTGAAGAAAGACATGAAGTATAAATAGTAGTTATAAATTATTAAAGTTTCTAACCTGTACAAAGCATGGTGTAGTGTAAATAGATTCATTTGGATTGTCCTGGCTCTGCTTCTTGATGGTTTTGGGCAAATCACTTAATCACTGTGGAACTCATTTTCTTAAACTGTATAAGGTCTTAAACACTTCTTGTCCTTAAGTTCTTCAGTTTTAAGTAGAATTTGTAATGTCTAAACCTAAAGGAGAAAATGGGCTTAAAATAACTTGGTAGCCCTTAAAATAACTCATGTGTGATGAGTTACATTTATACCCTAAAGGTTTATTAGGTGTCACCCACAGGGTTTTCCTATTTTGATTTTGGTAATATTAAGATAAAATTACCCCAAGTTACCAATTTGTATGGAATTTTATAAATACAGAAATTTACCAGTTAAACCTGAGTGGATGTAATAGAGTTATTTCAAAGAGATAAAGCTGTTTCCTGTAAGGGAGAACTTTACCCTTAACTTGAATTTTAAAACTTTATATATAAAGTTATAAAATTGAATTTCAAAGTATTAAATAGATTTTTAGTTTTATAGCAAAATAAACTGTAGATTCTAGTTTACAGTATGGGTGAGACCATGAAGATGATCTGGGAAATAACTCCAAGGACAACCATACATCACATAGCTGCTAGTCCTTCCAGCACAACTTGTGTTTAAGCATCATTGGAAAAGCCTTTTGTTGATACTTGTAGTAAGCTAGTTTTGATTATTGAAGCAAACCAGTGGATGTTCAAGAAACTTTGTTTCCTCTTGGTATTAAGGCAAATCACTGCCTTTGTTGTCGAACTGATGTGAAAGCAAACTTTCACTTTGCTTTTTCCTGGGATCTCACTCCAGCAAATAAAACACATGTTCTTTTGTGCAGAGCTTTCTGCCTTCAGTTGGGAGACAGATTGAGAAGGGAGCTCTGAAGACAACTGATAAATTTGCAACCACTTAGGAGGTAGTCAATATTTCACTAAGAAGCCATAAGGGAAAGACCATTACTGAACAGTAGATTTCACTCACAAAAACATTTAGCAATCTGATCGCGCCGGTAAAAAATGTGCAGTGATTTTTTTTGCCTTTATTGTTGGAAATTTATCATTGTTTTTACCCAAGGAAGGGCTGTTGAACGTGAACATGAAGTCGCTCGGTTGTGTCCGACTCTTTGCAACCCCATGGACTGTAGCCTACCAGGTACCTCTGTCCATGGGATTTTCCAGGCAATAGTACTGGAGTGGATTGCCATTTCCTTCCCCAAGGGATCTTCCCAGCCCAGGGATCGAACCCCGGTCTCCAGCATTGTAGACAGATGCTTTACCATCTGAGCCACCACGCACAAGTAAAACGTAAATGATTGCCTGTTCTAATTCTTAAGTGATGTTGCCTAGCCTGAGTGACTTAACAGTTCCCTGCTACATACTGTGTGCCCTGTCTGGAATATTATCAGGTCACTCATGGAAAATAGAAGGCAATGGCACCCCACTCCAGTACTCTTGCCTGGAAAATCCCATGGATGGAGGATCTTGGCTGCAGTCCATGGGATCGTGAAGAGTCGGACACGACTGAGCCGGACACGACTGAGCGACTTCCCTTTCACTTTTCGCTTTCATGCATTGGAGAAGGAAATGGCAACCTACTCCAGTGTTCTTGCTTGGAGAATCCCAGGGACAGGGGAGCCTGGTGGGTGCCGTCTATGGGGTCGCACAGAGTCGGACACGACTGAAGCGACTTAGCAGCAGCAGCATGGAAATAAAAATTTCAATTTAGATTTCGGGCCCTCTGACATTTGAGTGCCTTGAAAGGGGGGACAATATTCCCCTTAAGAAAGAAATGCTTCGGACCTTTTGTTATTCTCTTAGGATCGGTGCCTTATAGATAGGAGTATAAACGTCCTTGGGAGACATCTGTTAAGTATGAAATAATTAGAGCTATACAGGAATAAAAGCTAGCTCACACAGCTCTTAAGTGGCTACTTGGAGGTGGTCTGATGGCTGCTTTGAGAGGTCATATAGGAATAGGCATCGTCAAACATGATAATGCAAGCATTCTATAGTCTTAACTGAATGCCTAGTTTGACACTGGACGTGAACACGAATTACAGCCACACATCTATAATATCCACCACAGTGACCATGATTAAGATGGCTCTCGGAACCTTTCTGTTGGGGATCTTTCGCGGGAGGGACCGGAAGAGAGGCGTATCCGTTCTGTCGTGATGTGGGGAGGAAGCAAGCTAAGCTCCTCCGGGAGTCGATTTTTAGGAGGACTTAGATCTGGATGCCAGAGGACACAGGCTAACTCTTCTCGCTTAACTACGTCGGCGGGTGAGTGTGTGTGTATGTGTGTTTGTGTATGTGTGTCGAGCTCACGAAGCCCTTGGAGCGGACAGACTGTTCTGCGCAGGCGCGATATCGGGGCTGGGTTCCGCGCGGATTGGGCCAAAAATCTTTGTCTTCGGTGCTGGTCTTTCCTGTGAGTTGAACGCCCGGCCGAGGCTCTTACCCTCCCTTTCCCACAGGTTGGGAAAAGTTACTGAAGACTAGTGGTCCCGGCGGAGGAGAGCGAAGGCCGCGCGGTCCGCCGCCATACAGTCAGTGACCTTTGTCTTATTTTCGTTGAGTTCCTTCCCTGGGAGCCGGCGACAGCTGTGCCTGCTGGAGTCGCAGGGTCTTTTGTTTTTTTTTTCTTTTGCCTCAGCAGGAAGGGACACCAACTGTCTTACAGTTACTTTCGTCTTGTATTTGTGTTTTGTTTGCACATATCTTGCCCTCCCCCTTTTTTCCCAGAGCATAAGGCAGCTATACTGTTTTTTGATGAATAGGTTAATTCAACAAACTGCAAAAAAAAAAAAAAAACTCACTGAACCTGATGCTTGTAGAAAACAGTTTGATTATTTAACTCCCAGTATTAACCAGAATGTTAAGTTTGTCCTTTGCATGAAACTCATTTAACAAATACCCTATGCAAGGCACTGGGAATTTTAAAGAAGTGATAGCTAAAGGTCATTTAAAATAAAATGTTAGTTGGAGCTAAGATCAGGTTATAAAGAACAAAAACTGGGAAACTTAAAGGCCTCCAGTAGAATTGAGAAGTTGTGGGAGTTCTCTGGTGGTCTAGTGGTTAGGAACCCAGTGTTTCACTGCCGTGGACAGGGTTCAATCCCTGATAGAGGACTGGAATCCCACAAGCTGTGACTCAGCCAGTTAAAAAAGAAATGAAGGTGTTACTGTCAATACAGTGAAAAATAATGCTGCCTCAATAAAATATAGTTTAAATCAAATGAAGTCACGTGGTAAATGATTAAATGTAGTGTTAAGGCAATGGCACCCCACTCCAGTATTCTTGCCTGGAAAATCCCATGGACGACGGAGCCTGGTAGGCTGCAGTCCATGGAGTCCCTACGAGTCGGACACGACTGAGTGACTTCACTTTCACGCATTGGAGAAGGAAATGGCAACCCCCTCCAGTATTCTTGCCTGGAGAATCCCAGGGACGGGGGAACCTGGTGGGCTGCCGTCTCTGGGGTCGCACAGAGTCAGACATGACTGAAGCGACTTAGCAGCAGCAGCAGCAGCAGTGTTAAAAAGGTAAGTTACAGAAGACCTAAATAGACATTTCTCTGAGGAAGACATTTGGGTGACCCACCATATGAAAAGCTCAATATTGCTAATTATTCAGTTCAGTTCAGTAGCTCAGTTGTGTGCAACTCTTCGTGACCCCATGAACCACAGCACACCCCGGCTCCCTGTCCATCACCAACTCCTGGAGTTCACCCAGACTCATGTCCATTGGTCTGTGATGCCATCCAACTGTCTCATCCTCTGTCATCCCCTTCTCCTCTTGCCCTCCATCTTGTCCAGCATCAAGGTCTTTTCCAATGAATCAGCTCTTCACATCAGATGGACAAAGTATTGGAGTTTCAGCTTCAGCATCAGTCCTTCCAATCAATATTCAGGATTGATTTCCTTTAAGAAGGACTGGTTGGATCTTGCAGTCCAAGGGACTCTCAAGAGCCTTCTCCAACACCACAGTTCAAAAGCATCAGTTCTTCAGCACTCAGCTTTCTTTATAGTCAAACTCCCACATCCATACATGACTACTGGAAAAACCATAGCCTTGACTAGACAGACCTTTGTTGGCAAAGTAATGTCTCTGCTTTTCAATATGCTATATAGGTTGATCATAACTTTCCTTCAAAGGAGTAAGCGTCTTTTAATTTCATGGCTGCAGTCACCATCTGCAGTGATTTTGGAGGCCTAAAGAATAGTCAGCCACTGTTTCCCCTGTTTCCCCATCTATTTGCCATGAAGCGATGGGACCAGATGCCATGATCTTAGTTTCTGAATGCTGAGTTTTAAGCCAACTTTTTCGCTCTCCTCTTACACTTTCATCAAGAGACTTTTTATTTCTTCACTTTCTGCCCTAAGGGTGGTGTCATCTGCATATCTGATATTATTGATATTTCTCCCAGCAATCTTGATTCCAGCTTGTGCTTCCTCCAGCCCAGTATTTCTCATGATGTACTCTGCATATAAGTTAAATAAACAAGGTGACGATATACAGCTTTGACGTAGTCCTTTTCCTATTTGGAACCAGTCTGTTGTTCCATGTCCAGTTCTAATTGTTGCTTCCTGACCTGCATATAGGTTTCTCAAGAGGCAGGTTAGGTGGTCTGGTATTCCCATCTCTTTCAGAATTTTCCACAGTTACTTGTGATCCACACAGTCAAAGGCTTTGGCATAGTCAATAAAGCAGAAATAGATGTTTTTCTGGAACTCTTTTGCTTTTTCCATGATCCAGCAGATGTTGACAATTTGATNGCAGGTTAGGTGGTCTGGTATTCCCATCTCTTTCAGAATTTTCCACAGTTACTTGTGATCCACACAGTCAAAGGCTTTGGCATAGTCAATAAAGCAGAAATAGATGTTTTTCTGGAACTCTTTTGCTTTTTCCATGATCCAGCAGATGTTGACAATTTGATCGCTGGTTCCTTTGCCTTTTCTAAAACCAACTTGACCATCTGGAAGTTCATGGTTCACGTATTGCTGAAGTCTGGCTTGGAGAATTTTGAGCATTACTTTACTAGCGTGTGAGATGACTGCAATTGTGCAGTAGTTTGAGCATTTTTGGGGATTGCCTTTCTTTGGGATTGGAATGAAAACTGACCTTTTCCAGTCCTGTGGCCACTGCTGAGTTTTCCAAATTTGCTGACATATTCCAAATTTGCTGCTAATTATTAGAGAAATGTAAATCTCAATGTAGTATCACCTCACACCAGTCAGAATGGCCATGATTGAAAGAAAGATCTACAAATAATACTAGAGAGGTGTGAAGAAAGAGGAAGTCTCCTGTACTCTAGGTGGGAATGTATATTGGGGCAGCTACTATGGAAAACAGTATAGAGTTTCCTTAAAAAACAAAAAATAAGAGTTACCATATGATCTTGCATATGGGTTGGGAGGTTTCAGTGTCAGCAGGATGATCAGGGATGAAATGATGTACTTGAACGTGGACGAGATGAAGGAGTGAGTTGTGTTGATAACCTGGAAAAGATATGCCAGGCAGCAACAGCAGCAGTTGCAAAGGCCCTGAGATGGAGTCACGTCTGTTGTGTTCAAGAAGAGCAACAAGGACCCTGCAATTCCACTTCTGGGCATTTATATGGAGAAAACCTTGATCTGAACGATATGAACGATGCACCCCATCGTTCATAGCAGCACTGTTTCAATAGCTAAGACATGGAAACAGACTAAGTGTCCTTTGACAGATGAACAGATAAAGAAGATGTGGTATATATACACAATGGAGTGTTATTCAGCCTTTAAAGAAATAATGCCATTTGCAGAAACATAGATGGACTAGAGATTGTCAAACAGTGAAGTAAGTCAGACAAAGACAAACATCACATGATACTATTGATGTGTGGAATCTGAAAAAAATGATATAAATGAAACTTATTTACAATACAGAAATAGACTCACAGATGTAGAAAACAAACTTACAGTTACCAAAAGGGATAGCAGGAGTGGCGTAGGAGGAAATCAATTATGAGTTTGGAATTAACATATACACACTAATATATGTTATTTATATATATATAAAATAGATAAACAATAGGAACCTACTGTATACCACAGAGAACTATATTCAGTATCTTGTAATAACCTATAATGGAAAAGAATCTGTAAAAGAATGTGTATATATTCATATGTGTATATATGTATACATACATCTGAGTCACTGTCTGTACACCTGAAATGAAGACAATATTGTAAATTAACTACATGTCAATTTTAAAAACAGTAAAAAAAAAATCAGCTACAAATCAGCTTGTATTATGAACTTGGAGATATATAGCAAGAATAGAGATATATTAAAATTTTAGCAGTGATTATATGAAGTGGAGTTGGTGATCTATAATTTTATCATTCTTTATATACTTTTTGTAATTTTTCAGTAAGTATGTCTTTTATAATCAAAAATTTAGGAAACATACAGTGTAAACATTTCCAATTTTTGGGAGTGGACATAAATAGGTATTTGGGGTCAGGGAAACTTCTTAAACAAGGTATTTAAGAAGCTGTCTTAAAGTTGTCCAGTTTTAGAAGTTGGAGTGACCAGAGGACCAGCTTGAGTATCCATGAGGTGGTTTCTCAGAAACTGCAAGGTGTTGCTTGAGAAGTATGGTGTGGATAAAGGGCCATAAGTGAGGGCAGAGAATGGCCAGGGATAAGATGGGAGACATTGTCAGTCATGACAAGTACATGAAAGACCACACACAGCTCCTGGGGTTGACTTTATCTTGAAGAAGTGGGAAATTACTAAAGGAATAACATAATCAGACTTGTTTTTAAGAAATAACACTTGGCATCTGTGTAGAAAGTGGAGTGAAGGCTCAGGGAGGCCTAAGAGTAATCCAGACAATGACGAATGCTGGAACTATAGCACTGGCAGGGTAGAGGGCTTCTGCACTGTTAGCTAAGTACCCGAGAAGTGCTGATAAATGACTTTTTGAATAATAAAATGAAAAATTTCCCCATTCCTTTGAAATTTCAAATACCAGAATGTCACAGTTTCAAGGTAAAGTAGGAATTGATATGGGACTTCCCTGGTGGTCCAATGGCTGAGACTCTAAGCTCCCAATGCAGGGGGCCTGGGTTTGATCCCTGGTCAAGGAACTAGATCCTGCAGCCTGCAACTAAAGATTACTCATGCCATGATTAAGACTCAGCACAGCCAAATAATTTTTTTTTTAAAAAAGAAGGAATTGTTAGCATCTATTAATACAGACTTGATTAGTTTCTATCATTTATGGTGAAGCGATTTTTAAGGCTGTTAAGAATTCTGGCCATACTGATGACTGAAGGCCTAATTATCCTGAAATGAGATGGGGTGAGAGGGAGACAAGGGTCTTCACTGGCCAGAGAGCAAGGACTACATTAAAATCTTTGAGGCTCAATTTCATAATACCTTATACAGTTGACCCTTGAACAATACAAGCTTGAACTGCACCAGTTTTGTCCGACTCTGTGCGACCCCATAGACAGCAGGCCATGAGGCTCCCCTGTCCCTAGCACCATTAAACTTAAAAAAAAACACTTAACTTCACTCATGATAAATTGAAACTCTACTGAGATACCATTTTCACCTATTGGATTACCAAAGATAAAAAAGTTTGATAATACATTGCATAGGTGGCTATCAACATATAATCAGTGTGGGAAAACCATCCCTAGAATCTCATATTACCCATGAAACTGCATTGGTTCAACATCTGTGAAGGAAATTACAAATTTATAAATACACAGGCCAGTTGACAAAACAATTCTTGGGGTTTTATATGCAGGTAGTCTCAAAAATACATGAAGTTACCTGTGTAATTCAATCTTGTGTTTTTGGAGTAGCACAAAATTAAAAATAGCCTAAATAAACATCTATTAGTAGAGCACTGCTTAAATAAATGATGAAATATAGCCATACAGTGGATTGCTGTGTAACTCTAAAAAAAGGAAGTTCTTATGCTCTAATATATAAAGTCTCAAGATGCATCATTACCTGAAAAGAGCAAGGTACAAAAGAATGAGTATACTGTGCTACATTTTGTATAAAAGGAGAGAAGTTGATATACAAAGATAAACTATAGATATATAATATCTGGATAATATAGATATAGAATATCTGGATGCTTACAAGCAAATCTAGTAACATTGGTTGCCTCTGGAGAGGAAAATTGGATAGATGTATAGTCAGGAATAGGAGAGTCATTTTGTAGTGTGCACTTGTGGTTTTTAATTAAATTTTATTTTGAAATAATTAGACTCATAAGAAGTTACAAAAAGTATCCAGAAAATTTCCATATGCCCTTCACCCATTTCCTCAGTGATAACATCTTACATAACCATATTATTGGGCTGGCAAAAAAAGTTTGTTAGGACTTCCACTACATTGTATGGAAAAATCCAAAAATCAACTTTTTGGCCAATATAATACAATACAATGTGGGGAAATTGACATTGGTATGATACCATTAACAACAGTCCTTATTTGGATTTCACCACCTTAACGTGTGCTCCTTGGGTCTGTGTTACTATACATAGAGATTTGTGTAATAATCACCACAATCAGGATATGGAACTGTCCCATAATCACATCAAAAGTCCTGGTACTGCTCCTTTATAGTCAAATCCTACCGGCAACCTTAAACCTTGATCTGTTACATTATATTATTATTTCCGTTATAATTTAGCCATTTCAAGAGTTTTATATGAATGCAACCATACAATATATACCTTTTGAAAAAATTTTTCTGTATTCAGCATAAATACTCTTGAAATCCATCCAACTTTCTGCATGTATCTATAGTTAACTCCTCTTGATTTGTTTGTAATATTTCATGATATGAATATGCCACAGTTTGTTTAACCATTCACCTACTGTAGGATATTCGATTGTTTCCAGTTTGGGGCTGTTATGGATTAAGTTGCTATGAAAATTGATGTACAGGTTTTTGTGTGGATTAAAATTTTACTTCTCTGGGATAAATGCTCAAGAATGCAATTGCAAGCTGCAAGATAAATATGTTTAACTTTATTGGAAACTGCTAAACTTCTTTTCATGGTGTCTGTACCATTTTACATTCCTATTAGCAATATATAAGAGATCCAGGTTTTTCCTATCTTCGTCCACACCTGGTCATATCAAGGATGTAACCAATTTGAGCCAATTTGAGAGGTATGTAGTGGCTTTCATTTACATTCTTCTCCAGGAGTTGGTGATGGACAGAGAGGCCTGGCGTGCTGCAATTCATGGGGTCGCAAAGAGTCAGACATGACTGAGCGACTGAACTGAACTGAATGGCTATTGATACTTAATATCTCTTTATGTGCTTAGTTGCATCTATATATCCTCTTCTAAGCACAGAAGAATTGATGCTTTTGAACTGTGGTGGTGGAGAAAACTCTTGAGAGTCCCTTGGACTGCAAGGAGATCCAACCAGTTCAGTCTCTCAGTCGTGTCCAACTCTTTGCGACCCCATGAATCGCAGTAGGCCAGGCCTCCCTGTCCATCACCAACTCCCGGAGTTCACTCAGACTCACGTCCATTGAGTCTGTGATGCCATCCAGCCATCTCATCCTCGGTCGTCCCTTTCTCCTCCTGCCCCCAATCCCTCCCAGCATCAGGGTCTTTTCCAATGAGTCAACTCTTCGCATAAGGTGGCCAAAGTACTGGAGCTTCAGTTTTAGCATCATTCCTTCCAAAGAAATCCCAGGGTTGATCTCCTTCAGAATGGACTGGTTGGATCTCCTTGCAGTCCAAGGGACTCTCAAGAGTCTTCTCCAACACCACAGTTCAAAAGCATCAATTCTTCGGCGCTCAGCCTTCTTCACAGTCCAACTCTCACATCCATACATGACCACAGGAAAAACCATAGCCTTGACTAGACGGACCTTAGTCGGCAAAGTAATGTCTCTGCTTTTGAATATACTATCTAGGTTGGTCATAACTTTTCTTCCAAGGAGTAAGCGCCTTTTAATTTCATGGCTGCAGTCACCATCTGCAGTGATTTTGGAGCCCAAAAAAACAAAGTCTGACACTGTTTCTACTGTTTCCCCATCTATTTCCCATGAAGTGATGGGGCCAGATGCCATGATCTTCGTTTTCTGAATGTTGAGCTTTAAGCCAACTTTTTCACTCTCCTCTTTCACTTTCAACAAGAGGCTTTTTAGCTCCTCTTCACTTTCTGCCATAAGGGTGGTGTCATCTGCATATCTGAGGTTATTGATATTTCTCCCAGCAATCTTGATTCCAGCTTGTGTTTCTTCCAGTCCAGCGTTTCTCATGATGTACTCTGCATAGAAGTTAAATAAGCAGGGTGACAATATACAGCCTTGACGTACTCCTTTTCCTATTTGGAACCAGTCTGTTGTTCCATGTCCAGTTCTAACTGTTGCTTCCTGACCTGCATACAGATTTCTCAAGAGGCAGGTCAGGTGGTCTGGTATTCCCATCTCTTTCAGAATTTTCCACAGTTTATTGTGATCCACACAGTCAAAGGCTTTGGCATAGTCAATAAAGCAGAAATAGATGTTTTTCTGGAACTCTCTTGCTTTTTCCATGATCCAGCGGATGTTGGCAATTTGATCTCTGGTTCCTCTGCCTTTTCTAAAACCAGCTTGAACATCAGGGAGTTCACGGTTCACGTATTGCTGAAGTCTGGCTTGGAGAATTTTGAGCATTACTTTACTAGCATGTGAGATGAGTGCAATTGTGCGGTAGTTTGAGCATTCTTTGGCATTGCCTTTCTTTGGGATTGGAATGAAAACTGACCTTTTCCAGTCCTGTGGCCACTGCTGAGTTTTCCAAATTTGCTGGCATATTGAGTGCAGCACTTTCACAGCATCATCTTTCAGGATTTGAAACAGCTCAACTGGAATTCCATCACCTCCACTAGCTTTGTTCATAGTGATGCTTTCTAAGGCCCACTTGACTTCACATTCCAAGATGTCTGGCTCTAGATTAGTCATCACATCATCATGATTATCTGGGTCATGAAGGTCTTTTTTGTACAGTTCTTCCGTGTATTCTTGCCACCTCTTCTTAATATCCTCTGCTTTTGTTAGGTCCAGACCATTTCTGTACTTTATGGAGCCCATCTTTGCATGAAATGTTCCCTTGGTATCTCTAATTTTCTTGAAGAGATCTCTGGTCTTTCCCATTCTGTTGTTTGCCTCTATTTCTTTGCATTGATTGCTGAAGAAGGCTTTTTTATCTTTTCTTGCTATTCTTTGGAACTCTGCATTCAGATGCTTATATCTTTCCTTTTCTCCTTTGCTTTTTGCCTCTCTTCTTTTCACAGCTATTTGTAAGGCCTCCCCAGACAGCCATTTTGCTGTTTTGCATTTCTTTGTCATGGGGATGGTCTTGATCCCTGTCTCCTGTACAATGTCACGAACCCCATTCCATAGTTCATCAGGCACTCTTATCTATCAGATCTAGCCCCTTAAATCTATTTCTCACTTCCACTGTATAACCATAAGGGATTTGATTTAAGTCATACCTGAATGGTCTAGTGGTGTTGCCCACTTTCTTCAGTTTGAGTCTGAATTTGACAATAAGGAGTTCATGATCTGAGCCACAGTCAGCTCCCGGTCTTGTCTTTGTTGACAGTATAGAGCTTCTCCATCTTTGGCTGCAAAGAATATAATCAGTCTGATTCGGTGTTGACTATCTGGTGATGTCCATGTGTAGAGTCTTCTCTTGTGTTGTTGGAAGAGGGTGTTTGCTATGACCAGAGCATCCTAAAGGAGATCAGTCCTGAATATTGATTGGAAGGACTGATGCTGAAGCTGAAACTCCAATACTTTGGCCACCTGATGCGAAGAGCTAACTCATTTGAAAGGACCCTGATGCTGGGAAAGAGTAAATGCAGGAGTTGAAGGGGACGACCGAGGATGAGATGGCTGTATGGCATCACCGACTCGATGGACATGAGTGTGAGTGAACTCCGAGAGTTGGTGATGGACAGGGAGGCCTGGTGTGCTGCAGTCCATGGGGTCGCAAAGAGTCGGACACGACTGAGCTACTGAACTAACTGACTGATCCTCTTTAGTGAAATGTCTTTTTATATCCATTTTATAATACCCACACCCATTTTATAACTGTATTGCGTATTTTTTTTTGTTTTTTCTGTGGGAGATTTTTGTTTGTTGTTTTTGTTTCATTTTACTGTTGAATTTAGATTATATATTTCAGATACCAGTTCTTTATGAGATATATGTTTTGCAAATATTTCCTCCCATTTTGTGACTTGACTTTTCTTTTTCTTTTTCTTGACAAGGTGTTTTGCAGAGATAAGTTTTGAATTTTGATTAAATCCAGTTTAATCAATATTGTCTTGTATGGATTGTGATTTTGGTGTGAGATATGAGAACTCTGTGTGAAACTCTAAGTCATGAAGATCTTCTGCTGTATTTTCTTTTAAAAGTTTTATAGTTTTGCATTTATATAATTTTGAGTTCAGTTTTGTGTAAGATGTAAGATTTTAAGTCAAAATTTTCTTTTTTGTTGAGGACATCTAATTGTTTCAACATCATTTATTGAAAAGACCATTCTTCCTCCTTTGAATTGCTTTTTGCACCATTGAAAAAAATCAGTTAGGTAAATTTTTCTTTTTGTTTGTCTTTGGACGTTCTTCTCTTGCACTGATATTTGAGTCTGTCTCTGCTGCAATACCTCACTGCCTTGGTTACTGTAGCTCTATAATAAGTCCTAAAATTGGGTATTTGATTCTTGCAATTTTATTCACAAAAATTTTATTATTTTTTCCAATATTGTTTTAGTTATTACAGCCATTCTGACTGGTGTGAAATGGTACCTCATTGTGGTTTTGATTTGCATTTCTCTGATAATGAGTGATGTTGAGCATCTTTTCATGTGTTTGTTAGCCATTCGTATGTCTTCTTTGGAGAAATGTCTATTTAGTTCTTTGGCCCATTTTTTGATTGGGTCATTTATTTTTCTGGAGTTGAGCTGCATAAGCTGCTTGTATATTTTTGAGATTAGTTGTTTGTCTGTTGTTTCATTTGTTATTATTTTCTCCCATTCAGAAGGCTGTCTTTTCACCTTGCTTATAGTTTCCTTTGTTGTGCAGAAGCTTTTAATTTTAATTAGATCCCATTTGTTTATTTTTGCTTTTATTTCCAGTATTCTGGGAGGTCCAATATTGTTTTAGTTATTCTGTCTCTTTTGCCTTTTCATATAAATTTTTTTTATTTTATTTATTTTTAATACATATAAATTTTACAATCAGCTTGTCTATAACTACCAAAAGAAGACTGTTGGAATTTTGATAGAAATTGTGTTGAACATATAGATGAATTTGGGGAGGATTTATGTTGAGAAAATCATGAAAATCATATGTTTCATCATTTATTAGGTTGTCTTTGATTACAGACCTCTTAACATGTTTTGCTGGATTTATACAGCAATGGAAGTATTCTTTTTTGGACTGATTTTAAATGAAAGAACATTTTGAATTTTGCTTTCCAGTTGTTCATTGTTAATGTGTAGAAACCATTGACTTTTTTTGTTTGTTAAATTTGTAATGTCCTAATAGTTTTCTTTGCTCTAACGTCTATTTTATTTAAATGTTTATTGAACAACTGAATGTTTTGCTGCAGAGTAATTCATGAAGTAGGCTCTTGTGTAAATTGGAACTTGTAAACTGGATGACTACTTCAGGATATATATATATATATACACACACATATACACATATGTATACATTATATATATATGCACATTTTTTCCTCTGTAAAGAGTGTTGAGCATATGTATAAATCAATTTCATGTAGCTAACATGAAAGTGGAGAATTTGAACTAGTTTTGATAAATAATCTCAAAATTAATATTATCCTAGCTTAAAAGGTAATATAGTTTTAATTTGAATGTGATTTTTAATAATTTTATACAGCATTATGTGGATATAAAAACAAGTGCATGAAAAACTTTAACATAGACATTACTTATTTTTGCTAATTATAATTTCAGGAATGTCTGATTAGAGTTAGATAGCAGACTGCAAGATTTTTTTTATATAATTTAGAATAAAATACAAAATTTTAAAAAATACCCTTTTGTTTGTCAATTGTAATACAAGATTGCCATATAAAATAGTTTCTTCAGTTAGATGCATATCAGGGATTCACACTGTATAATGCTTTCTTTAGACATTTAGTTTTCTTTTTTCAGTTTATCTGAAGAATCAGCTCAGTTGGATTCTACAAATTAAACCATGGGTTTTCAATGAAAACAAAATCATGCAGTTCAAATCCTATAGCATGACTTTTGCCTGCCTGAATTGGATGAAAAGTTATAGGTAAGTTTATTCATTGCTGTGGCAAATATTTACACAATTGTGTACAATAATAGCTTTGTATTGATTGTATTTAATAAACTGTCAGTATAGCTCATGCAATTTGATTAAGGTGCTTAGCCACTCAATTGTGTCCGACCCTTTGCAACCATGTCAACTTAGCCCACCAGGCTCCTCCATCCGTGGGATTCTCCAGGCAAGAATACTGGAGTGGGTTGTCATGTCCTCCTCCAGGGGATCTTCCCAACCCAGGGATCGAACCCAGGTCTCCTGCATTGCAGGTGGATTCTTTACTGTCTGAGCCACCAGAAGGCCTTAAGGTAGCTGCTTTTGTTTACTTAAATATTCTTATTTTTCCAATAACTTTTAAATTTGAAAATTTTCAAACCCACAGAAAATTTGGATATAGTATAAATCCAGTGCTCACTTTTCATCCATATTTAGTGATAGCTTTCATTTTTAATGTAAGACTGTATTACTTGGAGAACTACTTTTACTTCCTCGTAATATCCTTAGACAGGACAAGAAGAGTGACATTTAATTCTTAAAAGGATAGTGAGTAATCAGTATAGAATGTACTCTGTGTAACTAAGAAAAACGAGGTACAAATTTAAATGTCATTACCAATGCTAACCTAACAACCTATTCTGTTACCCAAGAACCTCTGGGGGATTTTTCTGTCATGTGCTTTGACATGGGACCTGGTGTAGTGTCTGTGTGATCCCTATTTAGTCCCTATTTGATCCATTTGATTTTTAAAAAATTTAGGTGAACTATATACTCTTCTAGCCCTTCCCCTTCAGATTATTTATTTGACAAATGTTTCCTGAGCACCCACTATATTTCAGGAACTGTGATCAGTAAAGATTGAATCAAAGTAATATCTTCATGTTTTCATATATTATAAACCAATTTCTAACCTTGTAAAAAATATTGCTTAGAGTTAAGGTATTAGCTCTGTTTTCCAAATACATGCTTCTACTTCTCATAAATGAATGAGTTCCTTTGAGATTGGATGTCTGTAAAATCATTCTTGATCAACTGAGCAACCACCTGCTGTTATCTATTGAAAGTTAGTCCTTCATTACCCAGGCTTTTCATGAAGCATGAAAAAGAGGGTAATATTCATAAGATAATATTAAAGAAGAGTGACATTTAATTCTTAAAAGGATAGTGAGTAATCAGTATAGAATGTACTCTGTGTAACTAAGAAAAACAAGGTACAAATTTAAATGTCATTACCAATGCTAACCTAACAACCTATTCTGTTACCCAAGAACCTCTGGGGGATTTTTCTGTCATGTGCTTTGACATGGGACCTGGTGTAGTGTCTGTGTGATCCCTATTTAGTCCCTATTTGATCCATTTGATTTTTAAAAAATTTAGGTGAACTATATACTCTTCTAGCCCTTCCCCTTCAGATTATTTATTTGACAAATGTTTCCTGAGCACCCACTATATTTCAGGAACTGTGATCAGTAAATAATTACTACTACTACTCCACTACTACAGCTGCTACTATTGTGTGACCCAAAAGTCCAAGTTTTATAAAGTTTCATTTTTGTTGTAACTTACTTTGAAAGCAAATTACTTTGTTATATATATATATATATATATATGCACTGTAATTATAAGAAAACTTGTTTTGAAATATCAGAAAATGAACAATATATGTGTTTAGAATCTAATAAATTGTAAATTAGAGTATCTTTCTACTTAATATATCCTATGCTGCATTTTTTAAATGGTAATTTTTGCCTGGCTCTTCTTAATGACTTCTTAGGCTCCCTTGGACAAGACCATACATACTTCACGGACCACTGTAGACACGAGTGAGGTGAAGACCTTCCTGGCCCTGGCTCACAAGTGGTGGGACGAGCAAGGAGTATATGCACCCCTGCACTCTATGAATGACCTGAGGGTGCCATTCATTAGGTAACAGTCCAGAAATTCTAGGCCTTTTAAAATACAGCTCTTTTCAATAATTCATTTTCTTTCAAGTTGATTTTTCTCTTGGTTTATGCCTAGGTTCAAAACTTTGCATTTTATGTTTGTTTTGGAAATTAGGATTCTTTTCAGTGTCCATTGTTCAAAACTATTAATTTTTTTTAATAACACCATTTAAATTCTAGACTACTTTCATAAATTAACTGGAAGTATTTTTGGTTATTATCAAGTTAATTAGAATTAAATCCATATGGAAAGGAATTATGATCCTGTGACATCAAGGTCATTTTATAGCATCTTTGACATTTAGGAACTTTGACAGAAGGAATGCTACTTAGGAAATTCAAGTCAACAAATTTTTTTGAGAACTTAACCTTGTACAGAGCTTGGGGTCTAGACTCTGTAAGAGTATAAGAGCTGCTGAGGTATTCATCATTCAAAACATAGTTCATGTATTTCAGGAACTTAGAGTTTGCTATGGCAAGGGTTCATGAGAACCCACCTATCACAAAATTGCTTATTTGTTCTTCTGTCCATGTCTTTATTTATTCATTAAACATTTTTCAGCAGCCGATAGGGCAGAGCTCTGTGATAGACCCAAAATATCAGATCAGACTGCCCTTAAGGAACTTCCTGACTGGTTTTGCTGGTTGACATTAGTGCAGCAAAAAGGAAACTACTGGCGTGTTTTTGCTACCACTGAATTAGCGGATCACAGAAATACTAAGGCAGAGAAAAGCAGAAATCTCATTCTGTTAAGCTCGATCAGTGGTTCTCAAGGTTAGCCCTGGACTAGCAATATCAGTATTGCCTGTGATTTTGTTAGAAATACAAAATTCTCAGCTATCATGATGCACCTACTGCTTTGAGGGTCAGCAGCCGTGTTTTAGGAAACTTTCCAGATGATTCTGACGCACACTTAGCTTGAGAACCACTCTATTCCAACCACTGTGACTCTCTTAGTGAAGACGTCACACTAAAAAAGACCATCCAGGGCAGTCCAAATTATGGTTAGAAGTTTAGATTCTATTCTAATCATAATTAAAACCATTGAAAGGGAGCAATATGATTTGAATTATGATGTAAAGGAGTCATTTTGTCCAGTGTGTGAAGAATAGATTGGATTTCATTTGAAATGGGTCCTTTCTGTTCTAACGTTCCGGAGTTATCTCCTTAATCACTATGTAGGTTTTTCTTAGAAATCAATTAATTTGAATAGCAATAAAAGATATCCTAAGATGTCCTTATTACATGTAATATTTATTTTAATATAAGTATAATTAGAATTCCAACTATAATATAAGTATAATTAGAATTCCAAGTATAATTAGTAGTCCAACTTAAAAGTTTAGTTTATGATATTTTGGCTATATGTATCTGAGTATGTTTGGGTGTATATATGTGTGTGCTTACGTTTATGTATATGGTAAAGTATTATTATGATTATCTTAGAATTAAGCTTACTTGATTTGGATGCCTGTTTATGTGATCATAAAAACACCACTAACTTAGAAGATTAAAAGAGACTCAATTTAGAAGGGAATATAGACAAATTCTGAAAGTACATATCTCTTGTCTGCTTCTTCTCAGCCCTGTAAAATAGCCTATTTGTTGCTAATATGAAATGAATCTAGCAAATGCTAACAGTGTTGCTAATAAATGTCTCAGGTGACATGATATATCAAGTGAATAAAATTAGGTTAATCTAAATGAGATAGTTTTTAAAGGTTTTCTTTAGAGTATTACTAAAGTAATAATTGAGTCATAATTATTACTAGATTATTTCAAGAGCTTTACTTTAAATCTCCTGCTTTTGATTACTAAAAATGTTTTATAAATTAAGCATAATATCATTTTATGCTGAAAATAATTTTGTACCCCCAAATCGATAGTTTTAAATAGATAAAAACAGTTTAATATTTCTTTGAAAATTATATACTTTTAAGACTTTATTGATAAAATTAATAATCTGTTTTTATATTTTTTGAATTTTTTTAAAGAGACAATCTTTTAAGAACAGTTGCTGATCACCAGCCAGGAAAACCTTTGTCTGGGATGACGATTCTTGATGTTGGTTGTGGTGGTGGATTGTTAACAGAAGTAAGTGCTTTACAGCTTTCTTGCCATTTTTAACTGGGAAAAAAATTGAGAAGTGGGTTTATGCCTCTTTTATCCTTTTTTTTAATTGGAGAAGGTTTTTTTCCCGACTTATTTTATTTATTTGTTTTCAGCTGCACCGGATCTTCATTGCTGCACGAGTTTTTCTCTAGTGGTGGCGAGCGGGGGCTACTCTCTAGTTGTCTATGCAGGCTTCTCATTGTGGTGGCTTCTCTTGTTGCATAGCACAGGCTCTAGGGCATGTGGGCTTCAGGAGTTGTGGCACGGGGGCTCCGTAGCTGCAGCTCCCTGCCTCTAGGGCACAGGCTCAGTAGTTATGGCCCTCAGGCTTAGTCATTCCAGGACATGTGGGATTTTCCCAGATCAAGGATTGAACCCATGTCTCTTGCATTGGCAGGTAGATTCTTTCCCACTTAGCCACCAGGAAAGCCCCTCTTTTATCCTTTTAAGGAATAATACTGTTCATTTTTTTTTAATGGAAAAGTATAATGTTTTTAATATTTTTATGATTATAAAAGTAATACATGCTTTTTACTTCCTTAAAAATATATAAATATTTCAGAGAAGTATAGTGAGGAATTTTTTTTTTACACAAAAATGAAGCACTGATGAAAATAAATAAATGGGATCTAATTAAACTTAAAAGTTTTTTTACAACAAGGGAAACTATCATCAAGGCAAAAAGATACTACTAAATGGGAGAAAGTATTTACAAATGATATGATTGATATGGGTTTAGTATCCGGTCCCATCACTTCATGGCAAATAGTTGGGGAAACAGTGGAAACAGTGGCTGACTTTTTTTTTCTGGGCTCCAGAATCACTGCAAATGGTGATTGCAGCCATGAAATTAAAAGACGCTTGTTCCTTGGAAGGAAAGATATGACCAACCTAGATAGCATATTAAAAAGCAGAGACATTACTTTGCCAACAAAGGTCCATCTAGTCAAGGCTATGGTTTTTCCAATAGTCATGTATGGATGTGAGAGTTGGACTATAAAGAAAACTGAGGGTAGAAGAATTGATGGTTTTGAACTGTGGTGTTGAAGAAGACTCTTGAGAGTCCCTTGGACTGCAAGGAGATCCAACCAGTCCATCCTAAAGGAGATCAGTCCTGGGTGTTCATTGGAGGGACTGATGTTGAAGCTGAAACTCCAATAATTTGGCTACCTGATGCGAAGAGCTGACTCATTTGAAAAGACCCTGATGCTGGGAAAGATTGAGGGCAGGAAGAGAAGGGGACGATGGAGGATGAAATGGTTGGATGGCATCACCAACTCAATGGACATGGATTTGGGTGGACTTCGGGAGTTGGTGATGGACAGGGAAGCCTGGCATGCTGCGGTTCATGGGGTCGCAGAGAGTTGGACACGACTGAGCGACTGAACTGAACTGAACCAAAATACATTAAAGCTCATACACCTCAACATCAGCAAATAAACAACTTGACTGAAAAACTAGCAGAAGACCTGATAGACATTTTCCCAAAGAAGACATTTAGGTGGCCAACAGGCACATGAGAAGATGCTAAACATCCCTAATCATCAGAGATATGCAAATCAAGACCACAATGACCTGTCACCTCAAACAAGTCTGAATGGCTATCATTAAAAAGTCTACAAATAACAAATGTTGGTGAGGCTATGGAAAAGGGGAAACCCTAGGACCCTGCTGGTGGGAATGTAAATTTATGCAACCAGTACAGGAGAAAGTGGGGAGGTTCCTCAAAACACTGAAAATAGCACTGCCATATGACTGAGCAGCTCTACCCCTGGGTAGACATCTGAAGAAAACGGAGAAACTAATTAGAAAAGATACAGCAGACCAATTTCAGAACAGCATTATTTACAAGAGCCAAGATATGGAAGCAACCCAGGTATCCATCAACAGATGAATGGATAAAGAAGATGTGATACACAACACACACACAGACACATACACACACACACATACTGTAGTAGTATTCAGCCATAAAAAAGAATGAGAATTTTGCCATTTACAACAATGTGGATGGACCTAGAGGGTAGTACACTTAGTAAAATAAGTCAAAGACAAATATTATAGTTATTATTTATACGTGAAATCTTAAACAAATGCCTATAACAAGACAGAAACAGATTCACAGATATAGAGAACAAACTTGTAGTTGCCAGTGAGAAAAAGGAAGTAGGGAGGAGCAAGATAGGTATAAGAGGATTAAAAGGTACAAACTACTATGTATAAAACAAATAAGCAACAAGCATATATTGTATAGCACAGGAAAATATAGCTATTATTTTATAATAACCTTAAATGGAGTGTGAAGTCAAGTGAAGTCGCTCAGTTGTGTCTGACTCTTTGCGACCCCATGGACTGCAGCCTACCAGGCTCCTCTGTCCATGGGATTTTCCAGGCAAGAGTACTGGAGTGGGTTGCCATTTCCTTCTCCAAAAATGGAGTGTACTCTATAAAACTATTGAATCACTGTATGATTACATACCTGAAATTAATATAATATTGTAGATCAACTATACTTCAATTTTTAAAGAAAGAAAGAAAAAAAGCACTGGTCATTCAAATAGTTTTGAAAATTTTGTTGTCTCTTTCCTCCCAGGATATTAGGCAGTTTCCACTGGTTTAAATGTACTGATAAGCTGTCCTTTTGCACTTGCTTCAGTATCAAAAGAGTCTTGCAGGCTTTGGGGGCTCTCCCCTTTTTAGGTGCTCTAGAGTTCTTGGAAGAATACTCATTCTCCCTGTGAACAATATTTGCTTTAGCTTAGAGTAAATTTTGTAATATTCTATTAGCACAGTAACTTTTTGTTTCAGTGCTGCATGGTAAGCAGACCTTTGAAAGATATTTTGAGTAACATGTAGGTAAGAGTCAAATATCTGAAGATCCGGGGTGTGTCTTACTGTCAGGGTCATAACAGCCAAGTTGACAGTGAGGCTAACAGAGGCCTTTGATGTGTAACTAAGTTTCCATCTGCATAGAACATGTGTTCTTCATATGGCAGTGGGCTGGTTTCTTTTGACATCAATTATAAAATTTCAGGAAATGTAAAATACGTGAAAATACATCCCTTAGAATCAAGAATATGAGGTGCATCAAATGGTAAGTGAGTACACTTACTGTATGTGTTCTATGGCTTTTTCAGTGTATTATTACAGATCTTATGTCTCCAAGTTAAAATAATTTGATTTTCACTTTTCATTTGTTAACTAAGGAGTGATGCTAAAGCTGAAACTCCAGTACTTTGGCCACCTTATGTGAAGAGTTGGCTCATTGGAAAAGACTCTGATGCTGGGAGGGATTGGGGGCAGGAGGAGAAGGGGACAACAGAGGATGAGATGGGTGGATGGCATCACCTACTTGATGGACATGAGTTGAGTGAACTCTGGGAGTTGGTGATGGACAGGGAGGCCTGGCGTGCTGCGATTCATGGGGTCGCACAGAGTCGGACACAACTGAGCAACTGAACTGAACTGAAGGAATTATAAAATAAATGCTGTGCAGTGTTTTGATCAAAATTAAAGCTGTGTTTAAAAACTTAGGCATGTCATGGGACGTGATCAAATATAGAGGTTGAAAGAAGAATTGGCTGTAAAGAATCGTTTGTCAGTCACAGGAGAAAATATTGAGAAAAAATGTTCCTTAGAGAATTTGAATATTACAAAATTTTGCTCTTTTTACAGTGACCTGTTTCATTTATTGCACTTTCTAAATATTTTAATATTGTACTATATGCCTATAAATGTATCTAGAGAATGTAGACAAAAATTTCCTCACTATTCGTTAGTAGTTCTTAATAAGTTTTTTGTTGTGATTATTATTCTCACTTTAAAGCTTTTTATTATGGAAATTATCAAACATATAAACTAGAGAAAATGGTAATTGAACTTCCACATACCCATAAACGATCTCCAATAATTCCCCTCATGTTTAATCTTGTCTCCTTTTTGAGAAGGTTTTTATTGCTAACGTGTTCTATTTTCTTCCTGAGGGTAACTGTTTTTTATGCCATTAGCCTCTAGGGCGGCTTGGGGCTTCAGTCATTGGAATTGATCCTGTGGATGAGAACATTAAAACAGCACAGCACCATAAATCATTCGACCCAGTCCTGGATAAGAGGATAGAGTACAGAACGTGTTCCCTGGAGGAGATTGTGAAAGACACTGTAGAAACATTTGATGCTGTCGTAGCTTCTGAAGTTGTAGAACATGTGATTGATCTAGAAACATTTATACAGTGCTGCTTTCAAGTGTTAAAGGTAAGACTTGCAGAGTTTACTTGTTTGTTTTTTCTTTTGAGTATATGTATGTATCCGTAGCAATAAATGTTTTATAATACTTGTAGCCAGGAAGACAGAATTTGGGGACAACATCTCTACTGGAGATTATTTCTGCCTCTCAGCTTGCCCTGAGTCCTGGGGTTTTCTAGATCCAGTATCTTGATGTCCAGGGATCCTGAAAACTTTTGGTACTGAACACTGTAATATAAACAATAGATTTACAGTGGTATTTTTCCCTTGGTATAATTTGGATTAAATAGTTGATAGGCATTGAATGACAATTACTAAGAAACTAATTTGGATTAATACTTTAAAATAAAAAATATAATTAGCATAAACTGGTTAGCCAGCATTTGTTAAGTCACTCCGTATACGTGACATGTGTAATAGTTACCAACTTTAAAAGAAGGAAAGAAAAGTGAAAGTGTTAGTCACTCAGTTGTCTCTGACTCTTTGTCATGGACTATACCCCGCCAAGCTTCTCTGTCCATGGAATTCTCTAGGCAAGAATCCTGGAGTGGGTAGCCACTCCTTTCTCCAGGGGATCTCCCTGACCCAGGGATGGAACCTTGGTGAACTGCATTGCAGGCAGATTCTTTACCATCTAAGCCACCAGGGAAGCACTGATACAAACGATCTCATTTGATCTTATCTACAACCAGGTGAAGAGGGTAAGGCAGGCATTCTGAACTCCTTTGACCTGGAGAAGATCAGAATTCGAGAGATGTCAAAGGTCACATGGTCTTTTAAGTCAAAGTCACTAGGCACTTAAATGGGACATAAGGCTACATCTTTTTATTTCAAGTCTGGTTCTTTCCATTACATTATTTTGCTTATGTAACTTGCCACAGACTTAGTCCTCTGAAGGTGGTTCCAACTCTGTTGGTTATATATTCAAGAGGTAACCCCCTAAGTTCAAGAGCTAAAAGGATTAAATGCTTAGCCTTTATCTAAATTTCTTGTTATTGTTGTTCAGTCTCTAAGTTGTGTCTGACTGTGGTGACCCCATGGACGGCAGCACGCCAGGCTTCTCTGTCCTCCACTATATCCCTGATTTTGTTCAATTTCATGTCCATTGAGTTGGTGATACTATCTACTATGTCATCCTCTGCTGCCCCCTTCTCTAAACAGAGCTTTTAAAATATACTTTTCCTTTTAAAATAATTTTAAATTTATAGATGCTGCAAAGACAGTACACAGTGTTCCTCTTCCCATGTCCCACTGTTAGCATCCTGCATAATAAGGGTAGGAACTGGTAAGAGCAAGTGTGGTACCCAGGGCATGATGTCCGAGGCAGCACTCACTAGTCAGTGCCAATCCTGCATTTGCACACCCCAGAGAGGGAGCACCCCCTTGGGTTTTGTGCTCGAGACGTCTCACTTGCCTCACCATAGTCCTAGCCCTGAATATAGCCCATGGTATATTTTTCAAAGCTACAAAATTAACATTGACATTATACTATTAACTATACTACAGACCCTGTTCAATTTCATTAGTGTTTGCACTAATGTCATTTTTCTGTTGCAGGATCCAATCCAGGATTCCATGTTGCATTTAGTTACCATGTATCCATAGTCTCCTTCAATGTGTCTTGTTTCTTGATGGTGTTCCCTCTTAAATGAGCCTTATTCGGCATAGCTCCTATTTCCAAGCAAAACTCCTGAATTATTTCTTTTTGTGTAGTGTCTCAGTCAGTATGTATGGATGGAGAGTCTTTCACACATGCTAGGAATACTGATAATGTGGAATTTCAAACTAATTTTTGCTTTAATGGAAAGCTTATTTTTTTTAGAAAAATAAATCACCAATACTCACCAGTGTTTCCTTAGAATAAGATTTTATGAAACACAGATTAGATATTTATAATTGATTTTTCCCTTAGCTCTAAGTAAGTAAGGTCACTCAGTCGTGTCCGACTCTGTGACCCCATGGACTGCAGGCCACCAGGCTCCTCAGTCCATGAGATTCTCCAAGCAAGAATACTGGAGTGGGTTGCCATTTCCTTCTCCAGGGGATCTTCCCGACCCAGGGATCGAACCCCGGGTCTCCCGCATTGGAGGCAGATGCTTTAATCTCTGAGCCACCAGGGAAGTCGCCTTTAGCTCTATTGAGATATAATTGACACATAAGTGATTTTGAATGATATTTTAGAATACTAAAGTTTTACAGAGAAGTGTTACAATGTGTCATGAAATAGTGTCTGATATTTTAGTTTTAAAGGTACATCTCAATATTTCAGGGCCTTTTCACATCATTTTTATTTTTGGTTTGGAGTGGTATTTGAGATATTTTCTCATATATATATATATATATCTCAATATGATTATCTTGGAGGGGCATTTTATCTCCATCAGATGCTAATTAGAATGTTTAAAAGAGCCATTAATGTTTTTGCCATTTGTGGGAGTAAATATGTGTATGTGTGTGCTAAGTATGAACTATAGCCTGCCCGGCTCCTCTGTCCCTGGGATTTCCCAGGCAAGAATACTGGAGATAGTTCCCATTTCCTTCTCCAGGGGATCTTCTGGATCCAGAAATTGAACTCTTGTCTCCTGCTTGGCAGGTGGATTCTTTACCACTGAGCCAGTTGGGAAGCCCAAACACTTTTCATACCTTAATCATTAATGCTTTTGTCAGAGAACACTTACCAGCCTTGCTGGCCTGCGCAGCTGTGGGGCAGTGTGCTGTGCCAAACAATTAGGCAGGCTTGGCTTCCCCCAAAGACAAGGCAGTGTTGACACGTTAAAGCATCAGTGTGGACATGTAATAAGGACGAGCAGCCTAATCTCATTTCTATACTTTTATTATAAAGTATTTGGTATGTACAAAAGAATGTATTTAATATAAACATAAGTCATAGTAACATGTGATTTTAGGATAGTTGTAAGCACTGTTGCATAAACTCAGTAAGTGCATCTATAGTGGACTGCCTATAATAACGAATTTCCCAAGAGGAAAATAAATATTATTTTGGTAAATTATATTTTATTTACACTTGTGTATCTTAACTGCGCTTAAATTATTTGGAAGGGAGGAGGAGGGTGAGGGAAGCCAAGCTTTTATCTAGCTGATACTCCTGACATATAAAATTTTACTTCTATTCATACTGTTTTTAGCCCGATGGTTCTTTATTCATTACTACAATCAACAAAACACAGCTGTCCTATGCCTTGGGAATTGTTTTTTCAGAGCAAATTGCAGGTATTGTACCAAAAGGTACTCATACCTGGGAGAAGTTTGTTTCACCTGAAAAGCTAGAGAGCATTTTGGAATCAAGTAAGTATTAAAAATGTTTCCAATTTTCAAGGCCTAACTGTACTTTTGAAAGTGAAAGTCACTCAGTCGTGTCCAACTCTGCAACCCCATGGACTATACAGTCCATGGAATTCTCCAGGCCAGAATACTGGAGTGCATAGCCATTACCATCTCCAGGGGATCTTTCTGACGAATCAAACTGAGGTCTCCTGCATTGCACACAGATTCTTTACCAGCTGAGCTCCCAGGGAAGCCTTTTAATGTGCCAATAATTATTAACCACAGAACCTAGTACTGAATGAACTTGGCCACTCTTCTTTGTATGTTGGTTATCTCCCCTCAACTAGATCACAATTCCTTAAAGTTAGGATTAGGTATTACATACCTCTTCTCTCTCACCTGTGGCACCTAACCCAGGGTCAAGCAAATCATAGAGATCAATGAATCCTTTTTGGCTATTTAGCTCTCTCTTATTTAAGGATTAGGTACAAATGTCTTTTATTTACATATCCTCAGTTTGTCCTGTTGAGGTCATTCTTGAAGCAGCTTATCTTACATATTATTTTTCCTGATTCCTTTGTGTGTGTGTGTGTGTGCATGCATCAGTTGCTCAGTCGCGTCTGACTCTGCCATGTCAGTTATATTTGAACTTGTCACTTTTTATGTAGTGTTTCATATCAGTTATAACATGCCTTGTAGCATAGTTATTCTGGTATCTGTAACATCTTTCTGGCTATAAGCTCCTTGAAGACAAGACTGTGAATCTATTTTTGTGCTCCCTGTAATTCCTAGCCCTGCTTCACACCTCCTGAGGACTTGATTTATCTGTTGAATTCCTGTCAAGTAACAACATTGGTCTGTTCATTTATTTGGCATTTAGTATTCCTCTGGAATATTTAGACTCGTGTGTTTCATGCTTTTTGTTCATATAACAGTATATCAATAAACTTGATTTTATTAAGACTATTATCTGTTCAAAGAAATGTAGTAATTTCTGCAAGTTAACATTGCTGAAAATGGAGCTGAAAAAATATTTTAAAGGTGCTTGATTGGAATAGTCACTTGTCTTCAAGTATTTTCTAAGAACAGCTAACATTTATCAAGCACTTACCCAAATTCCAAATACCATATTCTGTTGCAGTAAAGAATGAGCTGTAATGGTTACAAAATACTTGTGTCTGTTCAGTTAGAAATCATTTTTTTTTTAAATATGGAGAGTTGTATGAGACTCTTGGCTTGTGGAAGGTAAATATGGTTAAATATACTGTTTGATATATGTTTTGTAGATGGTCTGTCAGTTCAGACTGTGGTGGGAATGCTCTACAACCCTTTCTCAGGTTACTGGCATTGGAGTGAAAACACGAGCCTTAACTATGCAGCTCATGCCCTGAAATCCAGCCTCCAGGAACACCGAGGGCCTGCCGAGTTTGCTTTAAAGGGGGAAACAGAAGAGCTCCAGCTGAAGCCTCTACCAACACAGATGTGCAGGAAGACCTGAAGAAATGAAGTGTTTCTAAGGACTGTAGTATAATGGCTTGAAGGTCTGATGTTTACAAATACACAAGATATATGCTGTTTGTTTTTTGAGACAGGATCATAAAGAAAAAGTCAATAAAAGGGGCTAAAACCTTAGATAAAAGCCTTTGCTGTTTCATCTAATAACTACGTTCAAGAGATTATTCTGTGGATAAAAAAAGTTTTGATGAGGTATTATGTGATCTAGTTTAAGTTCTTCACCCTTTTTTACATGATGATTATTTAGTTGCTAAGTTGTGTCTGACTCTTGCTACTCCATGGACTGTAGCCCTCCAGGCTCCTCTGTCCATGGGATTTCCCAGGCAAGAAAACTGGAGTGGTTTGCTAATTCCTCTTCCAGGGGATCTTCCTAATCCAGGATTCAAGCCTGTCTCCTGCATTGCAAGCAGATTCTTTACTGCTGAGCAACCCTGGGAAGGCTTTGTCATATAATTAGGGTATACATGTTTCACTTCATTTTACAGTTTATATAACATTTTCCCCACATGTATGCACACACACACATATATATATACTGTAATATGTTTTAATTTCACCAATCTATATCATCTACATTCTTTATTTGGTTTTAGTTAAAGGCAGTTACGCTTCTGACTGATGAAAACCAAATATCATTTTATACCACTAATATTTGGGAAGATAAAATGTATTTTTTCTTATAAATTTTTGTTTTTTGAAAAAAAATTGATTATTAAATATATACTGAGTTTTATCAAACATTAGAATCAGGAAATTCAGATTATGCTGGGCATATTTCTCTGTACAGTTCTATACATGTTTCGTGGTGCCTGTTTTTTTTTTTAAGTAGAAAGAAATTTTAAACTTAATTTAAAAGTTCATTTATAGGACTTTCCTCTTTGGCTAACATTTTATAATTAAAGTTACTGAATTGAAATATATTCTTATGCTTCTTGAAGTATGATTCTTTGGCTTTTTCTGAAAGCCAGAATGTATAAGGACTTTGATAGAGGGTGTTGACCAAATATGACATAGACTGAATGCATGCTACTCATATAGGAAGTCAGCTTTTACTTTCTAGCCTTTTACACGTTTTATGTGTGTGTCGGCGGGGGGGGGGGGGG
>SJXQ01000625.1:300268-338937 GCA_006408695.1 Aepyceros melampus
GGGGGGGGGGGGGGGGGGGGGGGGGGGGGGGGGGGGGTTGTTTTGTTTTGGTTGTTTTTTGGCTGCATTGCACAGCTTTCAGGAATCTTAATTCCCCAAATGGGGTTTAAATCTGGGCCCCATGAGTGAAAGTGCAGAGTCCTAACTGCTGGACCACCAGACAATTCCCTAGCCTTTTTCACTTTTAAGCTCATATGTCTTCTGATTTCTTTGTCAATGCCTGTTGTATTGGGCTCACCAGACAAACACTTCCCAGTCTCCTTAGCTTATCATTTGCTTGTTCTCAGTGGCATTTCAGGGAGGAAACTGAAACTTAAAGTGTTCAAAGAAATTTTAACTTCAGTTGCTAATGTCTAATTCAGTTCAGTTCAGTTCAGTCGCGCAGTCGTGTCAGGAGTGCCCATTGGATTTCATTTAAAAATTTAACTCCTATTCTGAATTCTACTAGTTTTATTACTAAACAAAGTCTCCTCATTCTGTCCTTCAGGCGGAAAAAAAGTATGGGTATTAGAGATTAATTTAAATATAAAATCAATAACCCTAGAAGAAAACATAGCTGGAATACTCTTTGACATAAATTGCAGCAGTGTTTTTTTTTTGGGCGGGGTGGGTCTCCTAAAACAAAGAAAGCGGAAGCAAAGATAAATGAATGGAACCTAATTAAACTTAAAAACTTTTGTACAGCAAAACAAACCAACAACAAAACAAAAAGACAATATAAAGAATAGGAGAAAGTATTTGCAAATGATATGACTGATAAGGGGTTAATATGCAAAATATATAAATAACTCATACACCTCAACATCAAAAAAACAACCAGGTTAAAAGATAGGCAGATGACCTAACAGACATTTTTCCAAAGAAGATATGTAAATGGCCAACAGACACATGAAAAGATGCTCAACATCACTAATTACAATGGAAATGATATCAAAACTACTTGAGATACCATCTGACATCAGTCAGAATGGCTATCATCAAAAAGTCTACAAAGAAGTGTTGGCAAGGATGTGGAGAAAAGGAAACCCTAGCAGTCCATGGGGTCGTTACGAGTTGGACCGACTGAGCGACTTCACCTTCACTTTTCACTTTCATGCATTGGAGAAGGAAATGGCAACCCACCCCAGTGTTCTTGCCTGGAGAATCCCAGGGACGAGGGAGCCTGGTCTATGGGGTGGCACAGAGTCAGACACAACTGAAGCGACTTAGCAGCAACAGCAGCAGTATACTGTTGGTGGAAATGTAAATTGGTACAGTCACTATGGAAAATGGTATGAAGAGTCCTCAAAAAATTATAAATAGAACTACCATGTGACCTACTAGTTTTATGCCTGGGCATATATCCAGAGAAAATGAGAACACTCATTCTATAACGTACAGACCCCCCAGTGTCAAAACAGCATTATTTACAATAGATACGGAAGCCTCTAAGTGTCCATCAACAGATGAATGGACAAAGATGTTTTTATACACACACACACACACACACACACACACAGAGGAATACTACTCAGACATAAAATAGAATGAATATTTGCCATTTGCAACACCATGAATGGTCTAAGTGAAATAAGTCAGAAAGACAAGTACTATACATCATATGTGGAATCTAAAAAATAAAATCAGTGAATATAAGAACCATTTCTGATTCCAACTGTTGCTTCTTGACCTGCATATAGATTTCTCAGGAGATAGGTAAGGTGGACTGATATTCCCATCTCTTTAAGAATTTTCCACAGTTTGTTGTGATCCACACAGTCAAAGACTTTGGCATAGTCAATAAAGCAGAAATAGTTGTTTTTCTGGAATTCCCTTGCTTTTTCTATGAGCCAACGAATGTTGGCAACTTGATCTCTGGTTCTTCTGCCTTTTCTAAATCCAGCTTGTACATAAATGGAGTATAACCTGTAAAAACTGTAAATCATCGTGTTGTACACCTGAAAATTATGTGATTTAATATAGTATTACAATTAATATATATAATATAGTACATCAACTATACCTCAATAAATTTTTTAGAAAAGATTAACCTAAAACACTAAAATTGATTAAAAAGCCGCCCCTAGAGACTTCCCTGGTGGCCAGTGGTTAAAGACTCTGCTCCCAGTGCAATGGGCGCAGTTGAAGTGCTGGTCAGTGAACTAAGATCCCTTAGGCCACATGGCAGGGACTATGGCGGGGGGGCGGGGAAACAGCCCTCAAACAAAATGTATTTATTTTGGAAAGAACACTCTAACTGTCAGATATTAAAAATATACATTGCGAAGTGATAGAAACTCAGGATGATTCAGTAATAGCCCTGTGAGGTAGGGACCGTCGTCCCCACTCCATTTCACAGAGGTGTTAAGTGTGCTAAGCCTCACACAAGTAGTAAGACGCAGATCCAGGCAGTCTGATCGCTGAGCCTGTGCACTTCACCACTTTGATACTTACACCTGTGCCATCATATGGTCATCGCAGCATAATCACACATGACTGGACTATTATCACTTATTTGATTTGTCTGTATATTATTACTTATTTGAATTGTCTGAACTGTCTGAAGGTAATACCTTCAGAAACAAGTAAATCAAACAGTGTCACAAAGTCTAGAGTCTAGGTTATTTGCTTAGAGCTTCAGTGCCTTTCTGTGAGTAAAACAACTACATCCCATTGATGGGAACTTAATGAAATGCTTTAATGACACTGAATAAATTTATAACCTTACTTTGTATAGTATAGTTACATGTTTTACTATTGTATTAATGATAAATTGAAGAAAAGTGTTGATTTAAAGTACTACACAACAAAAATATTTCAGTCAAGCAAAATTGTTAAAAATTTTGACATTATTTGAAATGTCTTTTTGATGTTTGCCAAGGACACACACACAGGGGTTTCTATGCTATTGTTGACCTGGAAAACACAACGTTGCTGCTGCTGCTGCTGCTAAGTTATGTCTGACTCTGCATCCCCAGAGACGGCAGCCCACCAGGCTCCCCCGTCCCTGGGATTCTCTAGGCAAGAACACAGGAGTGGGTTGCCATTTCCTTCTCCAAAACACAATGTTACGAGGCACCAAGTAAAGATTTAGAGAGACTGCTCAGTAACCAGGCACAGGGGTAGTCATGCTTGCTGGAAATATTTTTTAAATCTGGATTGTCAAGAGTCCCTGCAATTCCTTAAAACACATTTGCATCATCACAGACTTACAAATGTAAATCCAAAAATCTAAGAATCCTGAGAAAATATCAGTGGAGAAATAATAAAGATGGAAACAAAACCAAATGAAAGTGTTAGTATAGCCAACACATAATTGCTTTTATTAACTTACAACGTGACTCTATTAGAAGGGAGATTCTTATTTGACTATTAGAGATGCAAATGACATGCAAGCCTTCTCTGTATCAAAAAAACCATCCTGACACTCATGGTTTGTATGCAAATTAAACAGAATGTACTGTGAGATCAATAAACCTCTTGTATCTCAGCAAGAGAAGGATGCAGCTCATATAATGAGCCACTGTATAGGAGCTAAAAGACACCAGTTGAAGCCAAATTTTAAAATATGTTCTCAAGATGATGTGAGCAGAGCTGAGAAAGGGGGTGGAGAGTTACAAGGAAAGTATGGACACAAGATGTTTCCGCTCTGATAGATTTCAAGCTTTGTTTCCTGTTGCAGGTGGGATGTATGGGACATAAAAGTCACTGACATGTAAGATCTCCACTTGTTTTTCTGGCTCAAACTAGCTCTGTATCTGGGGTCCTAATATAGGCTTCTGAGGTTCCAGGAATCCCTTGAAATAGGGAACAAAATTGTGTGTGTGTATTTTTCTGCTGAGAATGTGCTATAGCTTTCATCAGAGTCTCAAGAGCATTCATGACCCCCAAAAAAGGTTAAAGATGACTGTGCTAACATACTGCAGTAGGGAAATACATCCTTTACTTGACAAAGTATGTCAGGAAAATAAAAAAATGGTCATTCTAGCTCTTGCTTATATTTTGTAAAAGTGAACATGAAGGCTGTCAATAGTTGTGAAAGGTGAAAACTGGAATATGATGTAAGTTGTCTTTTGCTGGTCATTCTTTTGATATTAAATTGAAAAGACATTCTGAGATTGTTTTTAGACTTAGTTTTGTCAGGATAAATGGTAGAAGACCAGCCTGGATTAATTAACAATCAGATTTATTCAGTGGTAAAAGAATTTGAACTCACAAGAAAAGAGATTTATTTTATTTATTTGTTTTTGGCCGTGCTATGCATCTTGCGGAATCTTAGTTCCCCAACGAGGGATTGAACCTGGGGCCTAAGCAATGAAACACAAACTCCTAACCACTGGACTGCCAGGGAATTCCTAAAAGATTAACTTTTAAATAGAGATAAATAGTTGGATTAGTTCACCTAGGTGAATGGACAGAAATGGATGGATGAGAAGTACTCAACCCAATGTTACCAAAGAGCCTATGGGAACTACAGTGGGCTATCCCAGCAGCTCTCCCCCTCACCCCATCCTCACACACACCACCAAGTGCACCCAGACCCACTGCACAGTAACCAGGGCTTTGCCCTCTCAGGCCTCTGCTTACCCTGAGCACCCACAGACCTGGCGGTTTTGTGCCCGTTTTTCCCTGAAAACCAATCAGTGGATGCCTTCTGTGTTCCTGAGATGACATCTTCCTCTGAGATCAATCACCCTAGTCAAGTAATGCTCAAAATTCTCCAAGCCAGGCTTGTTCATGAACTGTGAACTTCCAGATGTTCAAGCTGGTTTTAGAAAAGGCAGAGGAACCAGAGATCAAATTGCCAACATCCGCTGGATCATGGAAAAAGCAAGAGAGTTCCAGAAAAACATCTATTTCTGCTTTATTGATGATGCCAAAGCCTTTGACTCTGTGGATCACAATAAACTGTGGAAAATTCTGAAAGAGATGGGAATACCAGACCACCTGACCTGCCTCTTGAGAAACCTATATGCAGGTCAGGAAGCAACAGTTAGAACTGATGAACTTCCAGATGTTCAAGCTGGTTTTAGAAAAGGCAGAGGAACCAGAGATCAAATTGCCAACATCCGCTGGATCATGGAAAAAGCAAGAGAGTTCCAGAAAAACATCTATTTCTGCTTTATTGATGATGCCAAAGCCTTTGACTCTGTGGATCACAATAAACTGTGGAAAATTCTGAAAGAGATGGGAATACCAGACCACCTGACCTGCCTCTTGAGAAACCTATATGCAGGTCAGGAAGTAACAGAACTGGACCTGGAACAACAGACTGGTTCCAAATAGGAAAAGGAGTACGTCAAGGCTGTATATTGTCATCCTGCTTATTAAACTTATATGGAGTACATCATGAGAAACGCTGGAGGAAGCACAAGCTGGAATCAAGATTGCCAGGAGAAAGATCAATAACCTCACAAATGCAGATGACACCACCCTTATGGCAGAAAGTGAAGAGGAACTCAAAAGCCTCTTGATGAAAGTGAAAGAGGAGAGTAAAAAATTGGCTTAAAGCTCAACATTCATAAAACTAAGATCATGGCATCCGGTCCCATCACTTCATGGCAAATAGATGAGAAAACAGTGGAAACAGTGTCAGACTTTATTTTTTTGGGGTCCAAAATCATTGCAGATGGTGACTGCAGCCATGAAATTAAAAGACGTTTACTCCTTGGAAGGAAAGTTATGACCAACCTAAATAGCATATTGAAAAGCAGAGACATTACTTTGTCAACAAAGTCTGTCTATTCAAGGCTGTGGTTTTTCCAGTGGTCATATATAGATGTGAGAGTTGGACTATAAAGAAAGCTGAGTGCCAAAGAATTGATGCTTTTGAACTGTGGTGTTGGAGAAGACTCTTGAGAGTCCCTTGGACTGCAAGGAGATCGAACCAGTCCATCTTAAAGGAGACCAGTCCTTGGGTGTTCATTGGAAGGACTGATGTTGAAGCTGAAACTCCAATACTATCTCCACCTGATGTGAAGAGCTGACTCATTGGAAAAGACTCTGATGCTGGGAAAGATTGAAGGCAGGAGAAGAAGGGGATGACAAGGGATGAGATGGTTGGATGGCATCACTGACTTAATGGACATGGCTTTGGGTAGACTCTCAGAGTTGGTGATGGACAGGGGGGCCTGGTGTGCGGCGATTCATGGGGTCGCAAAGAGTCGTACATGATTGAGCAATTGAACTCAACTGAACTCTGAGATCAATCATTTCAGGCCTCAGCGACTGGCACTCCAGGGTTCTGCTGTGGCCAAATGTTTCTGCCACTCTTGTAGCCTGAGAAGACCCTCACAACCCCGAGTTGTCGCTCAAGATTCAGACACCTCACACCATTTCTTTTCTACAGTCTCTCCCTGAGACTCATTCTTGAATTGGTCTTCCCTGACTTTACCTTCCACCACTCCCTTCTACACTTGTCTGTTGCAACCTCTACAAGTCCCATTTCATTATCTATCAATTCCCTACTTCTGAAGTCTGTGTCCAAGTTTCCTTTGCTTCCTACCTTACCTGAAACCTGGCTTCCTCTGAGGATGTGGTTTCACCTGGAGCCATTTTGAGAGGAAGTTTAACATTTTCTATGAACCTCAGAGTTGGGAGATGGAATGTACGTCATTCACTCACCATCATTACTCTTCAACAAAGGCTCTTGTGTCTCCAAGCCTCAAGTCCAGCTCTCCTGTCTTCTACTTCCCCTTTATTGCCAAGCCCTGCCTCTGGCCACTCCCCTCAATTACAGGGTCTTTATTCTTCCCTAAGCCCTCCCACAGAGAAGGCAATGGCACCCCACTCCAGTACTCTTGCCTGGAAAATCCCATGGGCGGAGGAGCCTGCTAGGCTGCAGTCCATGGGGTCGCTAAGAGTCGGACACGACTGAGCAACTTCACTTTTACTTCTCACTTTCATGCATTGGAGAAGGAAATGGCAACCCACTCCAGTGTTCTTGCCTGGAGAATCCCAGGGACGGAGGAGCCTGGTGGGCTACTGTCTATGGGGTCACACAGAGTCGGACACAACTGAAGCAACTTAGCAGCAGCAGCAGTAGCAAGCCCTCCCAGCTTCCCAAGTAACTCCACTGTCAGTGGATGTTGTGTGTCCTATATCATCAGCAGCTGGACCTTGTCTAAACAGGCCTCTGCCTTTATGGTCAGCACTTGGAGTCACCTAACATCTGAAGCCATAGGCTGGAACATCCCACTCAGAAGAGAAGCCCTTTCTGAAAGCACCATAGAGAACCAAGGAGCCATAGAAGAAAACATTGAAAAATACCAAGCTGGGGAAATACCTGCAAGTTAATTTACAGAAAAAGAATTACTTTCCTCAATTAGGACCTCATATAACCAAAAGTCAGTGGATGTTGTGTGTCCTATATCATCAGCAGCTGGACCTTGTCTAAACAGGCCTCTGCCTTTATGGTCAGCACTTGGAGTCACCTAACATCTGAAGCCATAGGCTGGAACATCCCACTCAGAAGAGAAGCCCTTTCTGAAAGCACCATAGAGAACCAAGGAGCCATAGAAGAAAACATTGAAAAATACCAAGCTGGGGAAATACCTGCAAGTTAATTTACAGAAAAAGAATTACTTTCCTCAATTAGGACCTCATATAACCAAATGTGGTCTACTGGAGAAGGGAATGGCAAGCCACTTCAGTATTCTTGCCTTGAGAACCCCATGAACAGTAGGAAAAGGCAAAATGATAGGATACCAAAAGAGGAACTCCNTCTGCAATTCATGGGGTCGCAAAGAGTCGGACACTACTGAGCGACTGAACTGAACTGAACTGAATAAATCAATAAGAGCTTCCCTGGGGGCTTAGATGGTAATGTAATTAATGCAGGAGACAGAAGTTCAGTCCCTTGGTCGGGGCGATCCCACATGCCATGGAGCAACTAAGCCAGTCCACAACTATTGAGCCTGTGCTCTAGAGCCTGAGAGCAACAACTGCTGAGCCCTCACACTGCAGCTGCTAAAGCCTGTGTGCCCTAGAGCCGGTGCTCTGCAACAAGAGAAGCTACGGCAGTGAGAAGCCCTTGCACCATGACTAAAGAAAGCCCGAGTGCAGCAGTGAAGACCCAGCACAGCCAAAAAGAAAGAAGAGTACAGTGAGACCCTGCTTTCCCACTGACAATTAGGAAAGATCAAATATTTAAGAACACGTGTGATCAGGCTAAGTACGAGGAAAGAGACACTTTCAAAACTACGGAGAGTGTGTATTGCCCATTATGGAGAGCAATATGGCGACATCTATCACAATTACAATGCATGGCTCTTTTGACCTAGAAATTCCACTGTGTGTGTGTATATATATATGTATACATATGGCATTCCATGAAGAATGATAGAAAACAAGAGGACTTCTTTGACGGTCCAGTGATTAAGACTCTGTGCTCCCACTACAAGGTTTGATTCCTGGTTGGGGAAATAAGATCCTGCATGAAAAAAAAAAGTAAGATGCAGGACAGGCAGTTAAACAATACAATTTGTATAAAAATAACATAATATATATGCACATATATATTAATACAAGTCCATGTATATATAGAAGATGCTTTTATAATGCCTAGAATATCTCTGGGAATAAACACAGAAGGTGACAGTTGTATTTGTCCCTGGGGAGGGGGCTGGGAACAGAGTTAGGAGGAGACGGTATCCTTTAGAATCCCAGCAGGAAATTGAAGGCACATGGAAAGCAGATATTTTGAGGACCATTTAATAAAAGGACTATTTACAAAAGTGCAGAACCTCAGGGTTAGCAATGGCAGGAAGCCATCACCAGCCCTCCTGTAGAAGAAGAAACGTGAGCTTGGCTTCTGAAACCCACAAAGGGAGCCATGTAGAGAGAGACACAGTGTGGGGTGACTCTGCAGGAAAAGATGCTAAGGGTTTGTCATTCCTTCCTTTCTGCCCTCCAGCCCTCCCCTCTCCATCACCAGCAAGCCTCATGGGCAACTTGGGCGCCCACAGCCACCGCTGTCCTTCAGGCAGGTCGGCCTCTGGGGCAGGGAGGAGGGTGTGTCCGGATGTGAGGACACTGAGTAGAGACTGACTTTTCATTGTACTCTCCTCTGTAACATTTGAACTATGTACTATGTTTATGTATTGAACTGAAAATGGGAAAGGACTTCCCCGGCGGTCTAGTAATAAGACTCTGCTTCCAGTGCAGGTGTGCCAGTTTGATCCTGGTTGGGAACTAAGATCCCACATGCCTCTCAGCATGGCCAAAAAACAAAATTTTATATATATATATATATATATAAAACATGTAATCCCTTTTTTTAAAAGATTCAAGAAATATTTATTCCCCTAATCAACTATAAAATGATCAACCTTTACTTCCTTCTTTCACACCCAAATTCATTTTGGGTGTTTTCTACTATCCTGCCTTCAGTTTTCAAGCCTTGCTTCTGACCCGCTGACACTTGAATGTGCTTGTCTGCCAAGGTCCCTAATGTCTGTGCTCTGAGCTGCTGCTAAATTTATTGTTGGGAGCAGATGATGCAGCTGATCCCGTCTCATACTTTCTTGAGACACCCTCTTCCCCTGGCTCCTGTGGCCCACACCTAGTCTGGCCCACCCCACTGGCCCCTCTTTCCTTCTGAGTTTCCTGGAAGAGCCTCTCTTCCTCTGGCCATCCTCTCACTGTGGTGTTCTCAGGGCTCTGTTCTTGGCCCCATCTCTCCTCTCACTTAGCATTCACCCTCATCTTCTCATGTCCACCCCTTTCAACACCTTTAGTGATCCCCAACCATCTCAATCCCAGGCCCAAAGCTCTTTTCTCAACTCACACATTCAGTCACCATTGGTCATCTCCACTTAGACATTCAATAGGCCATCTGACTCAGTGGACACGAGTTTGAGTGGACTCCGGGAGTTGGTGATGGATAGGGAGGCCTGGTGTGCTGCAGTCCATGGGGTTGCAAAGAGTCAGACACGACTGAACTGAACTGAGGCCATCTGTTAGAGTTTGCATTGTGTCCCTCTAAAATCCGTATGAGTTGAAGTCCTAATGTCTAGTGGGTACAAACGTGACTGTATTTGGAGGCAGTGCTTGCAAAGCCTAAAAAGAGGTCACTAGAGTGGTTGCAATCTAATGCCCTGATGAGAAGAGGAGATTTTGGAAAGACCATGTAAAGACACAGGGAGAAGCTGGCCATTAATAAGCTAAGAAGAGAGGCCTCAGAAGAATCAACCCTCCCAACAACTTGATCTCAGACATCTAGCCTCCAAATACTGTGGGGAAATAAATTTCTATTGTTTAAGCCACCCAGTCTGTGGTGCTTTGTTATAGTACCCCCAGCACCCTAATGCACCGCCCAAGCTAAAAACCTTCCAAACCCTTCCACAACCTATCTTCTCAATTGCCCCTCACTTATCTGAGCCTGGTTGTTATTTGCATATCCTTTCTCAGTATCAAGTCAATCTTGCAGGAAATGTTTTCTGAGAGTTACATACTGAGTAATAAAATGCTCAAGTCCAGTGGATCAGAAAGTAGACAGGTAAAGTCAACTTGTGGTGACAGGTGGCTTCTGGCTATAATGTTGGACACCTGGATAGGGGAGTATTAGATCTTTTCTCCACAGGTTGAGCCAAGAAAGCAGAAGCTTTCTTGTTTTCTACCTGTTCCTCCTCAAGATTGAGGAGTGTCAAAGAAAAGGGGGGGGACTGAAACGGAGCAGGACCATGTCATCCTTCCCCCCGCCCCCCACTGTGTCCTCTGCCTGTCTGCTGCCTGCAGAAAACTTTAGTCAAAAAATAAGTTTAATCAGAGAAGTCAGATAATATAATGTAGCCATTAAGCATAGTCAAGGACCTTTAGTTCAGTACTCTTGCCTGGAAAATCCCATGGATAGAGGAGCCTGGTAGGCTGCGGTCCATGGGGTCGCCAAGAGTCAGATACGACTGAGCGACTTCACCTTCCCTTTTCACTTTCCTGCATTGGAGAAGGAAATGGCAACCCACTCCAGTGTTCTTCCCTGAGAATCCCAGGGATGGGGGAGTCTGATGGGCTGCCGTCTATGCGGTCGCACAGAGTCGGACACGACTGAAGCGACTTAGCAGCAGCAGCAGTAAGGGCTGTAGATAATATTCTGAACCATATCCTATGAGCTATCTTATAGATACCAAAGCACCAGGTGATGTTAACTGCCTGATAACCAGACTAGTACCCAGGACTTGAGCTGCCACAATTCCGAGAACTGACCACAGAGAAATGGGAACAAGTGCACCCTGCAACTGAAGATTGCTGCTGCTGCTGCTAAGTCGCTTCAGTCGTGTCCAGGGTAACATTATCCAGTAAACTGTTTATTTTTAAAAATAATACAGAGATAGTTAAAAAAATGGCATACTAAATTTCATTATGTAAACCCAGCTCCAGGGATGGGGGAGTCTGATGGGCTGCCGTCTATGCGGTCGCACAGAGTCGGACACGACTGAAGCGACTTAGCAGCAGCAGCAGTAAGGGCTGTAGATAATATTCTGAACCATATCCTATGAGCTATCTTATAGATACCAAAGCACCAGGTGATGTTAACTGCCTGATAACCAGACTAGTACCCAGGACTTGAGCTGCCACAATTCCGAGAATTGACCACGGAAAAATGGGAACAAGTGCACCCTGCAACTGAAGATTGCTGCTGCTGCTGCTAAGTCGCTTCAGTCGTGTCCAGGGTAACATTATCCAGTAAACTGTTTATTTTTTAAAATAATACAGAGATAGTTAAAAAAATGGCATACTAAATTTCATTATGTAAACCCAGCGATAATGCTAACAGCACATCCTACTCAACAGCAGGATCTTAAATCTCTTAAGCTATATTTTGAAGCGTGAAGTATAAAATTCTTGTGAAAATGTTTTCTGGGACAAAAAAATTATAAAATATTTTACTCATTTGTTTATACTCTTTGTGTTGGTTCCTATAAAAAGGTGCCATGATACCACTAGTCCCTCCAGGACACCCTGGTTTCTCCCTCTTCTCCTCCTAACACCTCACCCCCACCTCTCCTTCCACATTGCTTCCATCAGATTATCTTCTCACAGGAATATGCATTTCTCACTGTTCTAAATGCTTTTCTTGAGTCTTGATTCATTTTCTTTCCATTTCTGATTCTACTGCTACACCAATCCTTTTATCTGTGTGTCTGGTGTCCAAACTCATCCAGAATGGTGACTTAATGGGCGACTGAGTGACTTCACTTTTCTTTTCACTTTCATGCATTGGAGAAGGAAATGGCAACCCACTCCAGTGTTCTTGCCTGGAGAATCCCAGGGACGGGGGAGCCTCGTGGGCTGCCATCTATGGGGTCGCACAGAGTCGGACACGACTGAAGTGACTTAGCAGCAGCAGCAGCAGGAACCACTCAATATGGGGTTCTGTCTCTTTGGGGCAGAGTTTTCGATGCTACTTATAAGCTAGTGTTCCAGATGATTGATATAGTGTGGTCTGGCTTCACCTGGAAGCTTGTTAGAAATGCAGAATCTCAGACCTCTCCCCAGAACTCCTGAGACAGAATTTGCATGTTAACAAGATCCCCAGTGACTCATATATACAGTAATGTTTGAGAAACACTGACCTAATTGCCCCTTTTGATCATTGTGGCAGATTCCCAGATGATGCGTATACAAGGTTTGGGAAGCACTGATTGAGTTGTCCCTTGTCATGTTGTTATGACCAGGCTGTAGAGTCACATGATGGAGGCATAGCACTGGCTGTGTAAGGAACTAAGTCTACCTTTCTCAAAAGGTGATAGCATAACAGGAAGGCATGCTTGAGGCTTTGTAGCCATCGGATTTAGACATGGTTCAGAAGACTGAGACGCAGACTAATGTCTTAAAGAAGAAATACCATGGACAGCGCTTGATTACTGGTCCTCGGGATGAGAGCCTTTGTAGGTGGTGGAAAGCCCAAACAAAAGGCAGCTGGTGTGAGACATCCTGGGTTTGTCTCACTCTATCATTACTAGGCTCTGAGAATTGAAATTGTTACTGTACCTCTCTGAGCCTCAGTTGTCTCATTTGTAAAACAGGGATGCCAGTACTCATTTAATACATAGTTTTGGCAAGTTACTGAGACAAATAGGTGTTCAATAAATGTTAGCCCCTTCCTCTTTTTTTTTTTTCTTTTTTGTCTTAATAACTTAGTAGTTAGTAAAATAAGATCTTTGAAAAAGTAAAAATAAAAAGATGTCTATAGCTTGGAGTTAATGTCCATAGTTATGATGCAAGGCTATCAGAATTGGTGCTGGTGGTGGGGGTATGGAGTAAAGAGTGTGCCCACTCTCGCTGCCAAGGTCTTCATACTGTCTCATTAGCTGAAGGAGCTCTGGAAGGGGAGCTGGAGGGCAGATGTGCTCAGATCAACTCTCTATATCTTCACCCTACAGGGTGGGGGGTGGGAGGCTGCACAGGCACTTGGGCTCGAGCCTGGGATCTGGCTAAACACAGGGGCCTCTGAGGAGCCCTTGTTTGGGAGTCAGTCTCCTCAGTTAACCTAGCTGTGTTCACTCCCCCTCTGGGTGTTGATTACACTACCACCCTGGGGGCTGAGGCATTGCCCCTGAGACACAGTCTCCCTTCTCTCTGACTCGATTGCACCCCTTTGTGGTACAGCCTTTCCATCTACAGCTCCATCTGATTTTGTACAAAGTGTTGGCTAGGCTTGCATCGCTGCTGAGACTTTAGTGGGTTTTCTTGTTTCCCTGAGCTTTGTTCTACATACTCATGCCAAACTTTTGCTCAACTTAGGTCTGTTGACTTCTTACATCCTACTCTACCTTCTTTCGCCTTTATATGAGCCTGAGTTCCAATACTCTTCTCTCTTCTATGCCATGAATCTAAAAGCTAATTTTAATCTGCATCACATCATTTAAGATTATGTTTTAACTTCTCTTACAGGATTTTAAGAGAAGCACTACACTTGCTTTTTTTTTTTTTAATTAAATTTTATTTTTTAGTTTGTTTTGCTTTACAATACTGTATTCGTTTTGCTATACATTTACACTTGCTTTTAGTGGCTTCCCTAGTGGCTCAGTTGGTAAAGAGTCTGCCTGCAATGTAGGAGACCTGGGTTTGATTCCTGGGTCAGGAAGATTCCCCTGGACAAGGAAGTGGCAACCCACTCCTTGCCTGGAGAAGTTCATGGACAGAGGAGCCTGGAAGGTTACAGTCCACAGGGTCACAAAGAGTCGGACACAACTGAGTGACTGATTTTCACTTTCACACCTGTTTTTAAAGACATTGACTTCGGGAATCCACACTTTTACTGCTGAGGGCTCAAGTTCAACCTCTGGTTGGAGAACTAAGATCCCACAAGCTATGTGACTCGGCCAAAAAAACAAAAACAAAAACATTTACTTCAGAGTAGCTCTGAAAATTTAAACCATACTTGAACCAAAAGCTAGATAATGCTCAGTAATTATCTGGTACTCCCAGGACCGCAGCAGTGGCCAACAGCCTCCATGAGTGGGTGTGTAGGTCTGCTGACAAGAGCAGCTGTGAGAATGCTATGCATTCTGTGGATCTCAATATTAAATTTCATCTAGTTTCTAACTTGCTTTCCAGGCACAGGGTTTGCGAATGTTGATTCTCTCTTTTGCCTTCCATATTCCTCCCTTCAAGGTAATTTATCCCCATCCTTGTGGCTGGACCGAGACACTCAGGCGAATAATTAGGGGATATTAAATATTGGCCCAACATGTAAAGAGAGCAAAGGCTGAGTGCCACGTGGGAAGGACGCAGAAAAACAATAGAGAATCCCTGATGCCAGCACTCCTTGTCCCGTCTCTGCACCAGAGCTTTTCTGCCCTGATCCCACTCCTATGCACTCTGCTTCCTAGGCGGCCTCCTGGTCCTCTCCTAGAATGTGGTCTGGTGACAACTTCTGTCTCTCCAGCAGGCCCTTGAGTTCCACTCCTTGCAACCTGTTCATGAAAGGTCCCACCTCCAACCACACACTTTGCTTCTTTCTGAGAGGTCACCTAGATGGCTACTGCGGTGATCTGTTCCAGTCCTGCGCAAGTGTGCTTGGGCCCCAGCCTGGCCAGCCCCTCCCCTTTTCTGGTTGGGACTGACAACAGGCCCGGATTTTATTAGCTATATGGCAGCACTCACTGCCTATTCTAAGTGGCTGGCGTGGGATGGAAAGTATTAACAGACAGGAGGAGTCCCCCTTCACTCCAGTCTCCCCTCCCTCACAAAAAAGCTTAGATTCCTATATCCATCCTTTCACCTTAAGAGTGATAACTCCCACTACTTGAATTTTTTTCAGTCCTTTTAACAATTTTAAACTATCCATGTTCTTGCTTGGAGAAGGAAATGGCAACCCACTCCAGTGTTCTTGCCTGGAGAACCCCAGGGACGGGGGAGCCTGGTGGACTGCCGTCTATGGGGTCGCACAGGGTCCGACACGACTGAAGTGACTTAGCAGCATGCTCTTGCTAAAATTTGTGTGTACATTTTACTTACACTTCTATGAAGCAGGACCCTGTTCTTAGCACGAATGAACTTTTAAAAATAAAGTTAAAGGCAAAAACAATTGAACACACGCGCACACATACACACACGTTTGACAGATTTCTGCACCGAAAAGGAAAAACAACACTCCTCCCGCCCCCCGCCCCTCCCTGGGCCCACCCTGCTCCGTCCCTAAGTTCCCTGACAGTGATTTCCAAGGGGAGAGACTAGCACTTGGGCTGTGTCTCTCAGAGGGTAAGTCACTCTAGGGTACACTTTTGTTGTTTTTTGTTAAACCAGACATCTCTCCGGGGGCACACGGCCAAGACCCAGGTAACCGGATAATGTGATGAGTGTTTTTGTAAGTTCTGCAAAGACACAGCGCTTTCCCGATGGCCGGAACAATGTAATTCGCGACCTGGCCCGGGCCCTGGTCCCCAACTCGCGCGGGGCGGTGTCTCGGCTGGAGCTCCGCGCGGCCCCAGGTGAGTCCTGCGCGCGCCCCGCTCTCGCGCCCGGGGGAGGGGCTGGAGCGGAGGCGGAGGACTGGCCGCGGGGTGCGGGAGGGGGGGCGACGGAGATCCGGGCCCGACTGCAGCTTCCTCCTAGCGGCGCCGCATTTCCAGCCACCTCCGCAGCCCTGCCCTCGCGCGCCGAGCCGTTCGCGGCCGTGCCGCCTGGAGGCGCGGAGCCCGCCCGGCGTGCCCAGCCCTGCAGCTCCGGCCGGGGCGGAGGCCGCCGGACCGCGGAGATGCGGGGCGGGGGCAGGGCGCGGGGTAGGTGACTTTATCCCGCCTCTGTTTCCCTGCCCCGGGGAGCAATGACATCACGCGGCCTTGGGCGGCGCGGGCCCTGGGAGGGGCGCCCACAGCCAGCCGCGCAGCATGCACTGGGGGGTTGGCTTTGCCTCGTCCAGGCCGTGCGTGGTGGATCTGAGCTGGAACCAGAGCGTCTCCTTCTTCGGCTGGTGGGCCGGGTCCGAGGAGCCCTTCTCCTTTTATGGGGACATCATCGCTTTCCCTTTGCAGGATTACGGTGGGATCATGGCAGGGCTGGGCTCCGATCCCTGGTGGAAGAAAACCCTTTACTTGACCGGGGGAGCTTTGCTGGCCGCAGCTGCGTATCTGCTCCACGAACTCCTGGTCATTAGGTGAGCCGGAGAGAGGGCCCCGCGCAGGGGCGCAGAGAGGGGCACCTGGCTAGGGCCGGGCTGGCGTGATGGGGGGACCCGTGCCAGCCCGTCGGTCACGCTGCCCAAATGCTCGAGTCCTGTCCTTCCCTTTCGCCACAAGACAGTCCGTGGTCGCCCGGCCATGAGGGGCAGTTTCGAGTTGACAGGAGAATTAAACTGGTACCGGGAGGGGAAAACACTTGAATCCCTATCGTTTAGTGCTAAAGCAAAAATTCTCTGGGTTGTTATGGAGCATACTAGTATGTTACGAAGATCCTAAGTGCAGTGTGTTTGCGACAATAGAAGTAGGCCTTGTAGAAATACTTAGTTACATTTTTATGAAACGCCCTATTTGTTTATAGATGATCATGCTGGAATATTAACCACTCACCTTAGCTTTTACTTAAAGGTTAGTTTTTCATTGTCCCTCCCCAAGTGTCACCATCATCAAAAGGCTGAAATTGCACAAGCTCCAGAGAGCTCTGGGTCCCTGTGAGGGATGCACAGCGGAGTGTGCGATTTTGATGCAGCCTTAACCCGGTTATCTGCTAACCTGGTATTTAAAGCTAAGCACCATCTTCAGGTTTAAATGCCATTGTTGTGCGCACAGTAGGGGATCTGAGGACTGAACGAGCACATGGGCGTCCACGGGAGTTGCCCAGTGCCGTAAACACTTGCATCTGCTTCCTCCGCAGAATGTTTACAGGATTGACACGGAAATATCAGAAAATGGAGGCCCGGGCTGTTGGTACATTCAGCCGGACGCCAGATCTTTGAGTGGAATAATACCGTAGGCTCCTGGGACTAGTGGTTTGGCTAATTGGTACAATTTATGGTTAAAATTTCCATGCGTTTTAAACCTCTGTCTCTGGGAGAGGACCAGGAAGAGCAATTTTCAGTAGCTCAAAATGTCCCTCTTGGCCAGTATTTTCTAAAGAGTGAGAAAATGTGTCTGCATGCCTTTTTCCCATGGGAAATCCCACACAATAGGTTTATAAACAAAGACAGTGATAGGTGACCTTTAAGGGGCCTGCAGGGATGCAAAGAGGGCACTGTGACAGCCTAACAGGTATTTGGAAAATTTCTAGTCTCGGAGAGGAGAGAGGAAATCGTTTAGATCTGGGGCAGTGTATTGGCTTGCATAGCCATAACTGAGAAGTTTTACTTTAAGCTTATCATTGAATTCACTGACTTAGCACAGTGTCTTGAATATCATTGAACCAAAATTTTAAAAAATTACATGAATCGTTTCCCTAGATTATTTTATGTATTTGCCAGTTTTAGGACTCAATTTCAAGTTAGGTTTCAAGCTAAATGAAAAACGAAAACATCTGTGCAAGTAACTAAAATGTCACCCACTTGTTCTGAAATTAGATACCTGTCCAAAGCCTTTTGAGGATCCTGAACCATGTGGCTTCTCACCAGTCTTCCACTCTGAGGAGGGAGAAAGGCACAGCTTCAGGGGACTGAGTGTAAAACTTGCTTAAATGACCTTGCAGAAATGGGGAGGTGGGTAGGAGAGCTCAGAGTTGACCCTGGGAGCGGGCCATACCGTGGTAGGTGTGGTCACAACTCTCAAGAGCCCTCTTCCACTTGGATACTTATTTGAGAAAGTGTTTTTGATCTTTGGTTTATTCACTTTTGTTTCTTGACAGATGTTTATATTGAGTAGGGAAACCCTGTTGTAATGCAAATAATAAACAATTGCCCATTTTGAGTCCTTAGTAGCAGACTCTGCTGAGAAGTGCTTTACCTTCCTGATTGTGTTTAGCCTCCTCCTCTGCCACTACCATTGACTGCTTGATCTCCACTTCATAAATGAGGACATTCCAGCTGAGGGAGGTTAAGCAGTCTGTCCGAGACCACGCAGTCAGAGTAGTGGGATCTGGATTCAAATCTGAGAATGTGTGTCTTTGGCGCCCACACTGTTACTACTTTCTGCTAACAAGCACCAATTCTGGAGTAAGTTTTGATGGCAGAAAGGAGAATTGGGGCAGTTCCCAGGGAAGACAAGCCTGTGGCAGCGACCTGAGTTTTTGACAACTGCTAAGGGCACGGAAGGGATAGGGAAAGAAGACCCAGGAAAGTGGGGCACTGAGATTCAGAGGTTACAGGATAGAGACCGTCTCTTGATGTGAAATCTGAGTTTCAGTTGTCAGTGTAGTTTACACAAAAACTCAGAACAGTCTGAAATACGTGGGATGGAAAACCCATCTTGCAGTGGCTACACTGTCTGAGTTTATTGGTAATCATGGTCTGTACTTGGATTTCCTGCTGTGTTGACTTAACCATAATCTATGGGTACATCTCCAGGGTGGATAGTAAAGTTGACAAGTGAGAATTATTTAGGACGTTTACTTAATCAGTACCGTATAATAACTAAAGTGGGTACTTGGATTTTTCTCATATTTTTCCCATCATGGTATTTTTAAAGAAATATAGTCCCAGTCCTTTACTTTATTCTCTCCTAGTGGAAAGAGACTTGCAGCTCTCCTGAATTCAGTCCAGCGTTTGGAAATGTGTTGTTTGTAAATTGTATGATACCGAAATGACTTGTTACTCACCCAGCTTGTCTGCACTTTAGGCATAGGGGCTCAGCCTGCCCTAGAAAACTTAGAGAATCGCAGCAGCCCATGGGTCATGTGATCTCTGTAAACTAACAGGCCGTCGACAGTACACAGAGGCATGGTCATCTGTGATGCCCTTCACCATGGGGGTAGGGCTAGTCTTGCTCTCGACAGGTGTTTTCTTGTACATAAAGTGGCCTTATCATAAGGCCACTTTATGTCTAGATTACCTGCTCCTTTGATCCCAAGATAGAGAGTTTCCTGATGTTGAGGGAGGGCTCTGGAGCCAAACTGGGTTCAAATTCACTCTGCCTTAAACCAACCATGTAACCTTGGACCCAAGAGTAAACTTGGTTACCAAGTGTAAAATGGAAATAATCTGTGAAGTGGGAATAATAATATTAGCCTTCCTTACAGAGGTGATTACATGAGTTAACATGTGACATGCTTAGCAGAATCATTTAATTGTCAAATCTACAGAGTTCGGCCTTATAGTGAGCATTCACTAAAAGTTGGCCATCATTAGTTATTATAGGCTTTCATCAGAAAGTTCCAGGCTTGAGTGGTCTGAGTCAAACTGGCTACTTTAATAAAATTAACTGGGAAATTGCCCATTTTGGTGTAGTCGAACTGCTTGGGAGTTTGGGAACTAGAGTTATTAACAATTTGATCTTAAATTGATTCTCTTTGGGCAAATTACTTAACCTCTCTGAACTTCACTTTCCTTGTCTACTATAAAATATAAGTATGGTATAATACACAAAATTTAGGGACTTCCCTGGTGGTCCAGTGGTTAGGATTCTGTGCTTCCAACGAAGGGGGCTTGGGTTCAGACCTTGGTCAGGGAACGAAAATCCCACATGCTGTATGGCGTGACCAAAATAAACTTTTTCTAAGTACTAAATTTAAGGTATAATGATACTCACTCTATGGTGTTACTGTCAGAATGAAATATTATATATAATGTACACAGTCACTGGCATATGCTAGTCGCATCCATTTTTATTATGATAGGGCCCAAGTTAACCATCAGAATTAGGTTGTTCTGGCTAGTGGGGCAGGGAATTTTATGTTTATCTTTTCTTCTTTCAGTTCTTTAATTTTTGCCTGGCTAAATTTACATAAACTTACTCTGACTTGAATTACTTGACTGGACAAGATCAGTTAATTGTCAAATCTACAGTTTGCTTTTCTAGAAACATAGTCTAAATGGCTTCTTAACTTTGATATCTGACCTCCCAAATATCTCATCTAAATGAAAAAGTTTGTTTTATAGCAAGTATTGTCAAGAGGCAGCAAATATTTTATTCTTTTGACCAGTATTTTCAAAGTGAGTTGTTTTTAGCTCTTTAAGCCGGAATAACACTCACATGGTAAACTTCTCCAAGAGAGTTTGTTTTCCTGGAGATTCTGCAGGAAATGGGCATCCTTGTGAAGCTGATATGAAGATCCTGCCCTTGCTTGCTTGAGGAGATGGATGTGTGGGATTAAACTGGGAACAATGTGAGAGAACCAGAGGCTCAGGGAATGCCAAACGGGAAGAATGAGGTTTATCTGACTCAGAAATGGTTGGGTAGAGTGAAAGAGGGAGGTTGCAAAAGTTCCCAAATATGGTATATGAGCGGCGCTGTGTGGAATGAGATTTTGTTCCTTAAGGGGACAAGACCATAGAGAATGAAGTCCACGGCTGGTACAAAGTGTTTGGTAGCCACCAAAGGTTTACAGATACTGTCTTATTTAGTCCTCACGATAAAGGAGGCGGAATTGGTATGGTCCTCACTTTCCATCTTAGAGTGTAGATGAGGTCTCAGGTGACATAGCTAGCTAGTAGGAAGTAGGGCTTGCACTTGACCCCACGTGTTCAGGAGTAGAGTCCAGCATTCCTTCTACTACATTGCGGCTGTTGAAAAGCTGTACCAAGGAAGTCCTCATCACCCAGAGAAGTAGCCAAAGGAAAAGATAGGTGTGTGGATGAGAAAGAAGAAAGGGAAAAGGCAGAGGTTCGAGGGTATATGCTGTGTGGTGAAACTGTGGAGCCTTGAAGGGAGAGAGAAGGAGAGAGCACCCAGAGGGTAGGTTCCTGGGCACCGCAAGTGAAAGGCCAGGGGAGGGCACTAATGGTTTGGAAGAGGGGTCAGCAGAGTCGAGTCTCAGGTTCCCTGCAGACTTGAATCGTGGCAGAGCAGATCTGTTGTTCTTCTGAGGTCCTGGGGTGAAGAGACTGCTTCAAGGTACAGACTCATGGTCGAGAACGTAGGTTCTGACTACACGGTTTAATCCAGGGTGGGACTTTGGGTAGGATTATCTTCTGTGCCTCAGTTTCCTCATCTACAAAACGTAGATAATAATAGTACCGACTTCATAAGGTTATTGTGAAGATTAAATGAGATAATCCCTGTGAAGCCCTTAGAACAATGCCTGATGTACAGTAAGCACAGAATACCTTTTTTAATCCATGCAGCTTGTCCCTGGCAGGTAGATGTAGCCAAGTGGAGAAGAGGTGGACCTATCCCAGAAAGTACACCTCCTGCCCATAGTTACAGGTACTAGAGAGAGGGTGACATATAGTTACTCCCCTGAGCCCATGCTGTGAGCCTGTGCCGTCATGGTAACAGCAGACTTTGTGAGGTTCTCTTGTGTTTTGACCAAGCTTTCCCGCTCAAAGTGCTTCTGGGTGAGGTAAGGCCCTGTGACAAACAGATGTATTTATTCCTTGAAGAGCTGCAGCCTAGCAGGGACCTCTGAGGAACTAAGGGAACTGCATGTATAACACACGGATTGTTCTTTTTTTTTCTGTTTTGGTTTTGACAGGAAACAGCAAGAGATTGACTCCAAAGATGCTATTATTTTGCATCAGTTTGCAAGACCTAACAATGGTGTCCCCAGTTTATCTCCTTTCTGTTTGAAAATGGAAACTTATTTAAGGATGGCTGACTTACCCTATCAGGTATTTGCGTGCAAATATGTTTTATCCTTGTGGCAGCAGTATTGGCTGGCAAGGCAGGGTGGTGGGTGATGGGGCGGGGGGGGAAGTACTAACTCTCACAGTGGGGGAAGGGTTTGCTCTTGGTGCCAGAGGAAGTGGGTATGGAAGCAGTGGTGCCCAGTTCTTAGTAGATGCTCAGGAAACTTAGTTCCAGTTTTTTGATTTTTATATCCAGTTTAATGAGTGATCTCATTAAATCCAGAAGGGTCTGGATTTTTCATAGGTTTCAGGCAGGGACCATGTTATTTTCTCCTGACAAAAGAGTATTCTTTGATTAATAGTGTGGATAGGCCTGCTGGGCGGCTGTAAACAAACGTGGGTCTGACGTGGTTCTTTCCTGTAGGTTTCTATTTATTGCAAAAATTGTATTTATTTCTCATGAATCTTGGGGGCAGAGGATCCAGCAGGCCACCAAGGAGATATTTGTAGATTTTGTGAGTTTTCCCCCCGGAACTTTTCGCATTCTGTTTGGGTGACTGTCAGAGAAACACTCGTTCATTTCATTTCATTTCAGCCTTAGAGAGGGAACTGAAGAATGAATGCATTGAAAATATACATTTTTTTCTGAGTAAGACTGGAACTGTCTCACAAATTTGACAGGTTGTGTTTTCATTGTTGTTCAGTCATATTTTTAAAAAAATTTCCCTTATGTTTTTCTTTTTCACTTAATTTCTAGCCATAGGCATTAAAAAAAACAAACTTCGATTTTGTTATTGGTTTTTAATTTTATGGTCAAAGCAGGTAGTCTTTGTGATATTAATTCTTTGGAATTAACTGACACTTTAGCTTAGTATATGGCTACTTGTTATAAATGCTGAGAATAAAGACATTCTCTGAGAGTAGAGCTCTTTTTATATACTTGTTTGAGCATGTTTAGTATATCATTTATAACTCTTATATTTGTTTATTTTTTGTCTGCCTCCTCTAGCAGTTTCTGGAAGGACTGAGTTAAAATATTCAAGTATATTTTCTTATTTGTCTCTTTCTTGTCATTCTGTCTATTCCGCCTTTAGATAAGAGTATGTATATATTCAAGGTTATATTGTTTAGGGCCATATGATATGAAAGATTACATCTTTTACTGTTTTATTTCTTTTTCTGGTATATAGCACCCATCTCTGTGCCTTGTGAATTTTTTAACCTTGAGTTATGTATTATCAGATATTCAGATTGAGTCTCCAGCTTATTTGCCTGGAATATCTTTCTTCATCCTCTTTCTCTATTTTTTTTTTTTTTTGTATTTGTCTCTTGTAGGCAATGTATTAGTTTAACCAATTGGAGAGTCCTTAATTGGTGAGTTTAATCCATTTTTAATTGTAATGATTATTTTATTAGGACATATTTCTAACATCTTATTTAATATTTTTCTCCTCCCTCTACTTTTTTTTCCATTTCCTGCTGTCTAATAGATATTTTTTTTCCTTGTCATTTAAAATAAATCCTATTTTTGTTCTTATGGCAGTTGCTCTTAAGATCCAAATTTGTGTTTGTTTATCCCTACTCACTTCTTATATATGTCAGAATCTGTGTTTGCCCTCTGATGATACAAGTCTGTTAGTATGTTCATGTTAGTCTTGGGCTTCTTTCTTTTCAGGCTCATTCCAGGTGTGTTGCTATTACCTCATGTTTTAATTTTGGAATTCTGGAAATCCTTTCTCTTTTTATAGTCCTTTTTTTGGCTAAGAAAACTTACCAAGTTATTTGGCTAGCCTTATTTCCCATATGTCTTATCCTACAAGATTTCTTTATGTTTTTCTCTAAGTACTTCTTTGATGAATGTTTTGAGTGAGCCTTTATGGGGCAAACCTTCAGTGGATTTGCATGCCCCAGAACATCTTTATTATGCTGCACTTTTGATACGTCTTTGTCCAAAGTTCTTTTCCTTCGGTGCCTTAAAAATATTACTCCATTGTCTTTTTGCATTGATGTTGCTGCTGATAAGTCTGATGTTCATCTGGTTCTTTTTCTTTCTCTTTGGAAGTTTTTAGAATTTGCATTTATGCTCGACTCTTTTTTTTAAAATATCTATTTATTTGGCTGCACCATGTCTTAATTGTGGCAGATGAGATCTTTTAGTTGAGGCATGTGGGATCTAGTTCCCTGACCAGTGATTGAATCCCGGCCACTTGCATGGGGAACATGGAGTCTTAGCCACTGGACCACCAGGGAAATCCTTAATCTCAACATTCTTAACTGTCATCATACTCTGGCTTGGTGTGGATTTTTATGTAGTTTCTTTGGTCCTTTATAAACGCTTTTCATCTGAAGTCTTTAATCTCTTTTTAATTCTAGAAACTATCTATGTTCTTCACATATTTCTTTCTCTTTTTTATTTGTTTCCCCTTCTTCTTTCCTGTTCCTGATTATCCTGAAATCTGTATCCTGGAATCTCTGCTTTTATTTTCTGTTTCTCTGAACCTATCCTTTATCCTTTATTCTCTTCCTCTTCCTCCTTGGAGAATTCACTTCTCTGAGCTTCCATTGCATCCCTCTATTCTCTTCTTGTAATCATCCTACTATTTATCTCACCTATTGTGTTCAACTTTTCATTTTTCTTCTTACTATTTCCCCTTGGTTTGTATTACAATCCCTTCCTTTATCCCTTGGAGGATATTTCTTATGCTCATTAATTAAATTAAATTGGTATTTCCCAATCATTCTGCCTTACGTTGTATATATTCAGTGTGCTGCCTTTCTCTTAGTTACTGTACCCCTCAGATGTCTAGTTAATTTGGTTTGAGATCTCCTCTTTCCAGGGATGTTAGCTTCCCTGCCCAAGACTTTGCACTGGGAAAGGTCTAAAGCTTAAGATGCAGGCTGTGTGCCTCTGAAGGAATTTAAGTAAAGTAGGGAGGTGAGCCCCAGGCATCCCCACACCACTGTGATTCCTCCAGTTTGCTGCATTTCCTCCAGATGATCAAGGTTCAACTTTAAGCTCTTACAAAGTAGCAGCATTGGGAGGGGTGGTCTTCTTAGCAGGAAGCAGAGCAGCTGGGAGGTTAGAGAGGGAAGTCCCTCACCTAGCCAAGCTTTTGGTTGCCCTGATAATGATATTACCCCTCCAAGTCCTATGTTCCAGTGGCCTGTGGTTTCTGAGCTGGTTTCTCCACAGAGAAGGCATGTGGGATGGAGGGGTGTGGCACTGACCTTCCTAAAGCAGGGCTGGGAGAGTTGAATGACATGCTCAGTTTGGTCACTGGTCCTCTGGGAATATGACACTGAACCTGGGTTTCAGGCTGGGAGATCTGGGAGAGCAGAAGATGCTGGAAAAGATTGAAGGCAGGAGGAGAAGGGGACGACAGAGGATGAGATGTTGGATGGCATTACCAAGTCGATGGTCATGAGTTTGAGCAAGCTCTGGGAGTTGGTGATGGACAGGGAAGCCTGGCATGCTGCAGTCCATGGGGTCGCAGAGTCAGACACGACTGAGCAAATGAACTGAAGGTGATCCGGGTCTTAGACTCACAGAGGGTCTTTGTGAGTAGAACTGGAATGCAAGGGGTGAGTCTGGACAGAGAGGCAGGGAGATTATTCAGGATTTTGGAAGCCAGCAATGGAGGAGAAAATAGCAAAAGACCCCACAAGGCTTGAATCATTGTTCAGTTGGATTTGAAAGACCCTTGTTCAGCTCGGTGTGGACAGTCAGTGCCTGAAGGTGTGTGTCACTGAGGGACTCACGTTGGAAGGAGAGACTGCTCCCCAGCGGCTGCTTGCCGCTGGTCCCTCATCACTCCCCACCACATCACTGTGTTTAGCTGTGACTGCTTCTGGCATGAAGGCCTGAATCTGAGTTTTCTGCTCTGCTGCCTCTCCTGGCTTTCTGGATTTCCTGTGCCCTCCATCCTTGATGGAGTCATCCTGTGGGCAGTGGTGTGGCAGCTGCCATGCTGTGTTACCTTTTCCTTCTCTGGTGGCTCAGACAGTAAAGAATCCGCCTGCACTGCGGGAGACTTGGGTTTGATCCCTGGGTCGGGAAGATCTCCTGGAGAAGGGAATGGCAACCCACTTCAGTATTCTTGCCTGGAGAATCCCATGGACAGAGGAGCCTGGTGGGCTACAGTCTATGGGATCACAAAGAGTTGGACACTAACACTTTTCTTTTAAAAGAAAGAATGTAAATGATACCATCTAAAAAGAAATTATTTTTGCATGCACTGGATCTTCACTGCTGTACATGGGTTTTCTCTTGTTGTGGCTCCTGGGCTCTAGGGAGCAGGCTCAGTAGCTGTGGGGCATGGGCTTTGTTGCTCCATGGCATGTGGGATCTTCCTGGATCAAATCTGTGTCCCTTGCATTGGCAGGAAGATTCTTAACCACTGGACCACCAGGGAAGTCTGCCCTTTCCTTACTTGCCTTCAAGCTGTCAAGCTCTAAGTGCTTTGCTGCTGCTACTAAGTCGCTTCAGTCGTGTCCAACTCTGTGCGACCCCAGGGACGGCAGCCCACCAGGCTCCCAGGTCCCTGGGATTCTCCAGGGAAGAACACTGGAGTGGGTTGCCATTTCCTTCTCCAGTACAGGAAAGTGAAAAGTGAAAGTGAAGTCGCTCAGTCGTGTCCGACTCTGGGCGACCCCATGGACTCTAGCCCACCAGGCTCCTCTGTCCATGGGATTTTCCAGGCGAGAGTGCTGGAGTGGGTGCCAGCGCCTTCTCTGTCTAAGTGCTCTAGCAGCAGCCTAACCGCCTCTGGTCATGTTACAGGCTTCTGCTTTTCGTTAGTAGCTGGAGCAGCTGGACACGCGCCTCGCTCTGAAGCCTGGAGAAACCTTCAAGAGGGGGACTGTTTACCCCTTCTAAAATTATTATTTCCTGTTAAGTTATATTTTTTATGAAAGGAGTGATATTGGAGTGTTTCTTCTGTGAGGTCTGTATGGAAAATAAATGAAATGGGTATTCATTGGGGTAGGTAACAGGAAGATGGTTTTATGATTTAGAAAGGGATGCTCTGATTCCATCTCCGGGGTGAGGGTGGGGATCCTCTGAGACCTTGTGCGTCTTCAGTGAGGGTTTGTGTTGTTGCTGTTGGTGGCTGGGAAGTACTATTTGGGCTCTCTGCTTGGAGGATCAGTAGAGAGGTATTTTGTCATCAACCCAGGGAGCACTACCCTCTGCCCCTTCTTTGCCCTGTGCCTTTTTAAAAAAGATTAAAATGTCATGTTCCTAAGAGCATGACTTTATATTTGAAGCTTTTTTTATTTTTTAATCAAAATGAGACAGGGATAAATATTTGATGACCATTAGTAAGAACTCACAAGGGTTTTCTTAAAAAGCCTGATGTATTAGTTGGAGTTGTTAGCTTTTTAAAATAAGAATATAAATATTGGCAGATGAATTTTTTAAAACTTCATTTTGTTATAATACAGATTCATAGGAAGTTACCAAAAAGATGTAAGGAGGTCCTGCTGCTGCTGCTGCTAAGTCGCTTCAGTCATGTCCAACTCTGTGAGACCCCATAGACGGCAGCCCACCAGGCTCCCCCGTCCCTGGGATTCTCCAGGCAAGAACACTGGAGTGGGTTGCCATTTCCTTCTCCAATGCATGAAAGTGAAAAGTGAAAGTGAAGTCTCTCCTGCACATATGGTTATTTGTTTTCAAAATGAAAAGTTTACCATTTGTTTTTTTAATTACATTTGGAGGATATGGCCCTTATAAGAATTTTAACAATTTCAACAAAGTGTCAGTGGAAAATGAAAATCAATGATATCTTACTAGCTGGAGATTATCATCACAAATACTTCTGAGCATTTTTCCATACTTGTTTTTAGACATACATACATAAAAAGCTGGAGAAGGCAATGGCACCCCACTCCAATACTCTTGCCTGGAAAATCCCGTGGACGGAGGAGCCTGGTGGGCTGCAGTCCATGGGGTCGCTAAGAGTCAGACAAGACTGAGTGACTTCCCTTTCACTTTTCACTTTCATGCATTGGAGAAGGAAATGGCAACCCACTCCAGTGTTCTTGCCTGGAAAATCCCAGGGACCGGGGAGCCTGGTGGGCTGCCGTCTCTGGGGTCGCACAGAGTTGGACACGACTAAAGCGACTTAGCAGCAGCACATAAAGGGCTTCCCCAGTGGCTCAGATGGTAAAGAATCTGCCTGAAATGAGGGAGACCTGAGTTTGATCTCTGGGTCAGGAAGAGCCCCTGGAGAAGGGAATCGCTGCCCACTTCAATATTCTGGCTGGAGAATCCCATGGACAGAAGAGCCTGGTGGGCTACAGTCCATGGGGTTGCAAAGAGTTGGACACGACTGAGTGACTTTCACATAAAGATACCTGTAACATTTGCCATAACTGATTGTATAAGAAGCATGTATTTCACCCAATCATTCTTTTTAAATCTGAGAAAGAAAAGAGAAGGAAATGGCTCTTTTTGAAACTTCTGCTCTGGTTCATAGCCCTAACTTCTGATGTTCTATTTGTTTGCTGTTTTTGTTTGTACACCACCCTCCTGCCCTATTCCACCTCACCATCTTTTTGTTTTGGAAATTTTCAGAGCTACAGACAAGTTAAAAGAATAGTATGTGAACATCCAGATGCCCTTCCCCTAGACTCACCAATTGTTAACATGTTGCCTTCTTTCCTTTACTGCTTTTTATGTATACCTTTATGAAAACATTTTTTAATTCAACATTTGAACATAAGCTGTAAGAATCTCAACACTTCACCCCTCCACACTTTAGGATACATCTTCAAAACAGGACATTCTTCTACAAAACTATAGTGTGTAGTTATACAGGGAAGTACTCAGATTTTTCCTTTCTGTGTAGGGGAAACCAGTCCCTCCCTACTGTGTGTTTCTCTCCATGAGTCTCCTTTGCGACTCACATGAAACACTTCATTTCTGACACTTCTGGTCAAACATGAGGCCCACAGCAGTCAGTCCTCTCTAACACCAGCTGGATGTTGTCATTCAGTCGCTCAGTCGTGTCCGACTCTTTGTGACCTTGCGACCCCATGGACTGCAACATGCGACGCTTCCCTGTCCATCACCATCTTCTGGAGCTTGCTCAAACTCATGCCCATTGAGCTGGTGATGCCATCCAACTGTCTCATCCTCTGTCGACCCTGCCTTCAGCTGGACAACCTACACCTTAGTTCAGTCCCGACGCTACCCAGGGGCAGCATCAGATTCCCTGGGTGAAGTCCCGCAAGACTGCCCCCTGCTTTAGATGCTAGTCGCAAGCCCAGATTGTCACCTGTGCTTCTGACCAGCCGACTGTAGATCAGAGGTTCTAATGACCCCTCCTTGGGTTTGATTACTAGGCTAGAACAGCTCACGGGACTCAGGGAAACGCTTATGTTTACCAGCTTACTGAAGGATTTGATAAAGGATACAGATGAACAGCTAAATGAAGAGGGACATGTGGGAGGGTCCTGAGTAGGAACGTCTGTTCTTCCGTTTTGGGAGTATCACCCTCCCAGTGTGGATGTGTTCACTGGCCTGGAGGCTCTTCAAGCCCCATACTTAGGGATTTTGTGGAGGCTTCCTCCAGTAGTGTGCGCATGTGTGCTAAGTCATTTCAGTCATGTCTGACTCTTTGTGACCCTGTGGCCCGTAGCCCACCAGGCTCCTCTGTCCATGAGATTCTCCAGGCAAGAATACTGGAGTGGGTTGCCATGCCCTCCTCCAGGGGATCTTCCCGACCCAGGATTGAACCCGCATCTCTTAACATCTCCTGCATTGGCAGGTGGCTTCTTTATCACTAGTGCCACCTGGGAAGTCCTCCTCAAGTATCTGTGACCAGTTAATAACTCCATGTCCAACCCCTCTCTGCTCTCTGGAGGATGGGGGAGGAGGTTGAAAATGCTAAGCTTCTAATTGTGACTTGGTCTTTCTGGTGACCAGTTTATCCAGGAGCCCACTCAGAGTCACCTCCTCAGAACAAAAGGTTTTCCTCATGCTCTGAACACTTAAGAATTTATAAGGATTTTATAAGCTCTGTGCTGGGAACCAAGGGCAGAGACTAATGCATTTATTTCTTATTCACAATAATGGATGCATGAATTTTCAACGTGTTATATAATCCACAAAAGATGCTCAAATTTACCCCGTGGGGGACCTTTCAAGATGGTTCCAGAGGTGCTGTGAAAGTAATGGATATAAATTTAACTGAAAAGTTGGGGGCACTGTGGCCAGTGTAGCACGTCAAAGTTCCAAGATTGGGATTTCTCTGAAGGTTGCAAGTTATCCATTTTGAAATGGGGATGGTGATGTTAATACTTCTGATAAAGGCACTCTGTCAAACACATGGTGTGCATTTTCTCATTTAATTTTAGCCACTGCTCTTATCCTAATGGGCTTCCCAGGTGGCACTAGTGGTAAAGAACCCGGCTACTAATGCAGGAGACTTAAGAGGCATGGGTTTGATTCCTGGGTTGGGAAGATCCCCTGGAGGAGGGCATGGCAACCCACTCTAGTATTTTGCCTGGAGAATCCCATGGACAGAGGAGTCTGGTGAGCTACAGTCCATAGGGTCGCAAAGAGTCGGACACTACTGAAGTGATTTAGCGTGGCATAGCATATTATCCCAATTATATATAGATGAATCCAGGGGGATTAAGGGAGACCAGGGAAGTCCAAGGTCATGCAAATGAGGACTGAATGAGGGCACTAGAGTTTTAAATCCAAAGCCTATGCCTTTCACTGCTGTGCTAATAATGTAGCGTAAATGTAGATGCATTAATCTCATCTAGGGCAGACTTGCAAGGGGAAACAGCAGCTTGGCAAAGATAAAGAGGATTTACCTCTTCATCATTCTTCTGAAAATTACTTTCAGAAACTATTGTTGGTGGGCCAGTCAGACTCCAGTTCAGTTCAGTCGCTCAGTCATGTCTGACTCTTTGCGACCCCGTGAACTGCAGCATGCCAGGCCTCCCTGTCCCTCACCAACTCCCGGAGTTCACTCAAACTGACGTCCATCGAGTTGGACGTCCAGCCATCTCATCCTCGGTCGTCCCCTTCTCCTCCTGCCCCCAATCCCTCCCAGCATCAGAGTCTTTTCCAGTGAGTCAACTCTTTGAATGAGGTGGCCAAAGTACTGGAGCTTCAGCTTCAGCGTCAGTCCTTCCAGTGAACACCCAGGACCGGTCTTCTTTAGGATGGACTGGTTGGATCTCCTTGCAGTCCAAAGGACTCTCAAGAGTCTTCTCCAACACCACAGTTCAAAAGCATCAATTCTTAGACTCCAATTGCCTAAATAAAAATAGACCACAAGTTCTTTAATATGTTTAAGGAAGTTAAGGAATATTAAGTATTACTTAAAAATTAAATAGATTTATTTTAAAAGGAATATAACATTCAGAAAAAATTGGAATTCATGGAAAAAAAAGATTACTGTCATCTCACACTTAGTTTTGCGGGTTACTTTTGTGTTTTCTTTTTAATATTTTTTTAATTCATCTAATCTCTAGATATTTTCATAGTATCTCTAAAATGTTGTCTCTGCTTCCTGGAGTAGGAAGTGGCAACGTGATCCAGTATTCTTGCTGGAAAATTCCATGGACAGAGAAGCCTGGTGGGCTGTAGTCCATGTGGTCACGAAGAGTCAGACACAGACTGAGCATGTAAACACTCACACACGCACACACACACACACACACACACACACACCCCGCCACGAGAAAGCATATGTACAAGTCTTTGCACGGACATATGCTTTCTTTTCTCTTAGGTAAACACCTAGGAGTGAAATGATTGGATTGAGCGGCAGGTATGTACTTAACCTTTTAAGAAATTAACACACACACAAACACACACACACACACACAAAAGAAATTAACAGATGGTTTCAAAATGGTTGTGCTATTTTACATTCCCATCAGCAATGTCTGAGAGTTCAGTTTCCTGCACAGGAACTAACATTTGGCTACTAGTCTATAGTGTCCAAACTATTGACTTGTATGAAGTACCAGAAGTTTGTAATAATCTGATTAATTTAAGCTGTGTAGACCACCCAAAACTGGATTCAGATTTAAAAATCACTTTGAGATCCACACAGTCCAAATTTATTGAGAAAAGCAATTGAATAAATACAATCATCATCACAGAATCCGCTCCATCAGTGTAGTTAAGATCTTTTTATACAGGGATCGGAAGATGTTACCCTGTCATTCTCAATGCTTATAAGTCTGTGACTCCACCCCCACCTCCCACCAACCCCGTTTGGAATCAGAATCTCCCCTGAGACACCACAAACTTCTTCAAAGGGAGGTTGCCAAATGTACAGATTTCTGGCCCCCTTTCCCTGGATTCTGACTCAGTGATCTGGGTGTGGGCCTAGGAATCTGCATTTTCACAGGCACTGGAATTGAGTCTGTTGGGCACACTTTGTTATATCCTGCTGTTGTAATTTCTGGGACCACTTGTTTGTAATATAGTGGTATTACAATAAGCATTTTCAAGTGTAAGGTACTGTTCCAAGTGAGGTTTCTGATGAGTAGCCCAATCAGTATACGCCTCCTTATGGTTATTTTCACTTTCTGTGTTTTTGGGTTGTTCATACATTATGATTAGACTGACTCTGACCAGGATAATCACTTCAGCTCTCACTTTCCTTTTTTTTTTTTTTTTTAAAAAAACAACAAACAAACCAGTAAGCCAGAACAGTAAGGGTTTCCCTGGTGGCTCAGATGGTAAAGAATCTGCCTGCAATGTGGGAGGCCTGGGCTCAATCCCTGGGTTGGGAATATGCCCTGGAGAAGGGCATGGCAACCCACTTCAGTATTCTGGCCTGGAGAATCACCAGGGACAGAGGACCCGGCAGGCTACAGTCCATAGGTTTGCAAAGAGTCGGACACAACTGAATGACTAAGCACACACAAGCCAGAACCCATGATAAAATGTATGGGAGTAAAGTAATATTTTCGTGTGAGATAAACCTTTTTTTCCCCAGATTAACTGTTTATCCCCCCTTAAGAGTTTTTAATGCTGATTTCATTCACTTGAATACTGCAGTCACTATCAAATATACTGTTGGAATGTTTGTTTCTGTTAACCATACAGTGAGGTTAAAATAAAACTTTGCTTTTCTCTTTACAATTTACTCTGCTTAGAATTATTTTGGTGGAAAACTCTCTGCTCAAGGGAAAATGCCTTGGATTGAATATAATCATGAAAAAGTTTCCGGGACAGAATTCATAATTGACTTTCTGGAAGAGAAACTTGGAGTGAATTTAAACAAAAACCTTGGTCCTCATGAAAGAGCCATCTCCAGGGCAGTGACTAAGATGGTGGAGGAGCATTTCTACTGGTGAGTCCCCCCAGGGGCCTGGGTGGGTGTCCAGGGCACGTCCCCATCATGTGAAGCAAGCCAGCTGTTTCACGGTTCAGCTCCCCCGCCCCACTGCTGTGCCTTTCCCAGAGTGTTCTACATTCTGACCGACTTAGGAGTCAAAACTATGACTGTTAAGTCTCTAGGTATCTAGAGCAGAATTGACATTTCCTGCTGAGGCCCAGCTAGTACATATGTTAGGCTGTTTGAACTACATTGTCTGTGGCAACTACTTAATTCTGCAGTTATAGCGCAAAAGCAGCCATAGGTGATACACATATGAATAAGCATCCCTGTGTTTAAATAAAACAACAAAAGCACTGACATTTGAATTTCATTTAATATAAAATACTGTTCTCTTGATTTTTCTCCCCCTCAACCATTTACAAATATGAAAACTTCTTAGCCCCTGGTCTATATAGCTCCTTACCCACAATCTAGGCCACTGAAATGAGGGAGCTAGACTGGGCTTTTTACAAATACAAACTGCTGAATTAATGTTTCATCAGATACTCCGAGGAGGGAACAGAAGACTAAGGCAGATAGAAGTCTCAGGTGAAATAAATTATGCAAGCTTTGGCAGAGTATTGTCAGTTTTCCCTGTATGACAAGAACTTCTCAATGATCCAGAAGTAAAGCTTACTACTGTTTTCTGAGTACTTTTGCCTTGATTGGCTTACTCCTAGCTTGTACTTTGCTCTGATTGGCTGACTCCTAGCTTGTATTTTTCCCTGATTGGCTGACTTCCAGCCCATATTTCCTGAATTTGAAGCATTGCAGACCCTGTGTGGGTTAGGTGCCCCTGTTTTGCAGGTGGTATGCTGCTGTGACATTGCCTGAGTTAGGCAGACTTGGTTCTTCTTGCTTTACAATCTCATTGAAATGTGGGGTGTTTTTTTTTTCCATTTATCTTCTAGAGTTTTAGCCTTTCTGTATACTCCAATAGGTAATAAATATTTTTCCCCTGATTTCTGCACTTCATCTTGTTCTAAAGATTTAATAAAGAATTGCTGAGTCCACTTTTTTGGGCATTAATTGTTGCTACTAGGTCATTGCTCACTGAATAGCTTTCACCTCTTCCACTGAGAGTACACTCAATGTGGGGTTGACTGTAGAAAGTTCTTTGCCTTCACATTCCTATTTCATACATTCAGCTCTTTCTAAATGGAAAACTTGTCTCTTGAATTTTGTGACCTTCTCCTTTTTTTCATTTTCTTTTTCCGCTTTCAGTTCTTGCCTATTTATTCCAGGACTGACCTGAAGCATCACTTTCTTCTCTTTCTCACTGCAGAGATGAAGGTGGTGGGAGGAAGGAGGGAGTCAGGCAGAGTGGAGGCAGGGCTGCAGATCAGTGTGGGAATGATCACAGGCTCAGTGTGTTCTGTTCCTTATAATACTTATGGAGAACTGCTGGCCCTTCCCTCTCAGAGTGCAGGGGTTGCAGGGTGGAACAAAATGCATGAGTGCAGGTGACAGGCTTAGCCTCAGGGAAAAGCCCTGGGGGGACAAAGTCGTCTCACTTGCTCCCTGGGGTTGCAGGTCCTGCTCCGCAGTGATTAGGAAAGTGAAAACCAGTGTAGGGCCACCCAGGCTCTCTGAACCTTCCCCTGCTGAGCCGCCACCGCCCCGCACAAGTGCTACTTCATTTGATGGATGGGCCATTAATATGGAGAGCTAACAGTTTTTCAGCAGCCTGAAAAGCTGAAAGCCTTGCAGTTAGGTTGGTACTTTTGCGACACTGATTTCTGTGTGTGCTATGTGTGCCTGCAGAAAATTTATATTTGGCTTAGAAAGACTTTGATCCAGCAAGATCTCCAAGTTACCACCTGTCACTGCTTCTTGCTCTGGGTATTAGTGATGCATTATATATGTTTACTTCCTGATAGAAGTTCATCTTCTGTTCTTCCCTTCTCTTCTTTTCCTACTAATGTGGTGATGGGGCAGGGTGTGGTGGGGAGGGCTGAGAGGGAGCCTTAGGAGGTGGTATTCCACTGGGTGAGAATCTTAATTTTTCAGATCACAAACCGCCAAGTGCTTGGGAAGTGGCAATGGTCATATGTAGATTCTTCTCTTTTTTAATTAAAAAATAGTAATTTTAAATTAGTTCTTTAAATTTTTTTAATTTTTTTGACTGTGCTGGGTCTTCGTTGCTGTGTGGGTTTTTCTCTAGTTGTTAGCGGGGGCTACTCTCTAGTTGCAGTGCGTGGGCTTCTCATTGTGGTGGCTCTCTTGTTGCGGCACTTGGGCTCTAGGTTGCAAGGGTTCAGTAGTTGCAGCATGAGGGCTCCGTAGTTGCAGCTCCCAGGCTCCAGAGCACAGGCTCCACAGTTGTGGCACATGGGCTTAATTGCTCTGTGGCACGTGGGAGCTTCCCGGATCAAGAATCAAACCTGTGTCTCCTGCCCTGGCAGGTGGACTCTTTACCACTGAGCCACCGGGAAAGCTCTTAATTAGTATTTTTTAAATTAAAATACAAATAGCTTACTTTTGGGGGGTTAGCTACAGTTTCTCATTTGTGTCTCCTCAAGCGTTTATTTGAGAAATGAATAGTGAAGGTGGGAGGTCAAGTCTTGATTGAGATACAAATATCCAGTGGTTCAAAAAATAAAAAAAATCCTAGTTCCTCCAATTTCTTTTAGTCTTCAGTAGCAGAAGGAAAAACAAACTTTCTCTGTTTCTTTAAGTTTCCAAACCTTTAGCTACCTTCTTGCTTTGGGGAGATCCTGAACAGTCTTTCTTGAGAGCTCTAAATCCCAACACCCACCCCCTTTACCGGGCACAGTCTATGGGAAGAAAGTGCATGTCTGTGGAAACCAAGGGCCGGCATAGGGAACTGACCACAGTATGCAGGAAAATATTACAAGTATGAGCTTTCCACGAGAACTTGTTGAATTTTGGCCATCGATGAGCTCTGAGGTTGTGTTTATACTTACAGAAGTGTAAGAGAGAGAATTAATTATTTGACTCAATTGATTCAGTTATCTGGAGTTTTCAGAGATGTCTGTCTTGGTCTGAAACTTTAAAAATATTCTACTTCAGATATGATTTTCTGAAAAACAAAGACTCCTGTCATTATATAATGAAAACATTATCTAACATCATATAATTCTGAAGCTCTGAATTAGGTCTGTACAAAAAGCACACTCAACTATAAAGTGGTTTTTTTCTTGCACTTGAAATCCATACAATTATATCCCACTTGCATTATAAATGCTATTATTGAAGACAGGTTTTTTTATCCTCTTTATTTCACTGGATGCTAAAGTTAAATGCAGGGAAGCCAGATAAAGCAAGGTCTGAGAGACTTGGGGTCACATTACTGATATGAAATTGTTTTGGTAACAGATGCTGTAGTGGCTTCTAGGTGACATACTGTCCCCTTGTGGACACTACTGGGTGTCGTGTGTGTGTGTGTGTGTGTGTGTGTGTGTGTTAGCAGCTCAGTTGTGTCCGACTCTTTGCGACCCCATGGACTGTAGCTGCCAGGCTCCTCTGTTCATGGAATTCTCCAGGCAAGAGTACTGGAGTGGGTTGCCATTTCCTTCTCCAGGGGATCTTCCCCACCCAGGCAATGAACTTGGGTCTCCCATGTTGCGGGCAGATTCTTTACCTTCTGAACCACCAGAAGTGTCTTAAGCTCTTCTAATCTCAATGGTGTTGGGTACCATTGTCAAAATCCCTATATAGTCATAACAGTTTCACCCATAAAAACATGGATGTTAGAAAAGAGGATTCAAATCACTTCTAGGTTGGCTATAATTAAAAATTTTTTTTGATGTGGACTATTTTTTAAAGTCTTTATTTAATTTTTTGCAATATTGTTTCTGTTTTCTGTTTTGTTTTCCAACCGCTCTCAGAGCGTGTGGTGTCTTAGTTCCCTGACCAGTGATCAAACCTGCACCCCCTGAATTGGAAGGTCAAGTTTTAACCACTGGACCGCCAAGGAAATCCCATTTTTTAAAATTTTGAGTTTGACTTTTGGTGAGTGGGAGAGATGGGATGCTTTAATAAAAGGACTTACCCTAGATTTTCTCTAAAAGCCAGGAGACTCTCTTTCCTTGATTACAACTCGATTGAAGTGGTCCCTTCTTTTTTTTTGTGTCTCTCCCATCAGTTTTAGATGTAGTGAGGGCCTCGTTCAGAGAGGCATTTCTAATACTGTGAAAGGTGGTGAAATTGCAAAAGCATATCATATGCTCCTGCACCCTGGAGCATCTAGAGTACAAGTGAAAGGTGGCAAGGAGGTAGTAGCATGACCAGGAAAAGGGCCTTCTCATGGTAGGAAAGGCCACAGGCTAAGATTCATCAGCAAACAATAGGTTTGCAGTTTCTTCCATACATGCTAATAGTCATTTCGGCCACAGCCCAGGCTTCATATGAGCTTATAATGAGAGATATCTTTATTAAAGCATCAGAGATCTACTTTTCTTTCCTTCCTAGCTCCTTTAAAAATGTTTCAGCAGGGTTTACTCTTCAGTTCTAAGATCATCGATAGTGGGGGAAAAAACAAACCTCTTTGACGTCATTTTGTAGGAAAGACCAGATATATCCGTTGTGATATATAAAACAAAATGAGTATCAACTTCCTGACAGAGGCTCTTAGAATGAGAAATTATTTTAATTGCTCAGCCTGGTCCCGTTTCCAAATTGGCCCTCCCCATCCTCTCTGGTTTATAACTCACAGTTCCCTGAGTAGTGGCCTCTTCCCAGCAGAGAGTGAAGAGGCAGATCTCAGAAGGAGAACAGGGGCAGCCCTTCTGCCTCAGTCTCCACAGGCCTCTCTCTTTCCATTTTCCTGCGTGAATATTGTCAGCCTTTAGAAACACCACTTTGCAGCAGCTGGCTCAGAACCTTTCATTCAGTCAACAGGTCATCCTTTCAGCAGAGTTCCAGGATGAATGACCCCTGGGGGCTGGATGTCAGGGAAAACAAGATGCTGTCCTCAGCTGGCTCACAGGGAGGGCGCCATCCAGCCTGCATAGCCAGGCAGCGCTGGGGGAGAGTCTGAAGAGCACCTGCTGGAGCAATGCGATGCAGGCTTCCGGAGGAGATGATGTCAAACAGGATCTCCCTAGATCTCCCAGTCAGAGTGGTGGGGGAAGGGATCGGCTGAGAGGGTAGGATGAGGATGTCAGGCAGAGGGGGCAGCAGTCTGCAAAAGTTTAGAGGCAAGAAGGAGGCGGTCGGGGAGGCATGTATAATTCTGTATAATTCTGTGGGGAAGCAGTGCCATTTCGGGGTCAGGC
>SJXQ01000625.1:339151-395589 GCA_006408695.1 Aepyceros melampus
TCAGGCTGTGGCGGGGGGGTTGGGATGGGGGAGGCTGAGGTGTCAGGTGAGGCAGCAAATGCATGACTCCGAGAAGCAGTATGGGATTTGTGTTTTAGGAAGCTTTTTGTGGCTGACTAGGGGAAAAGGGATTTCTAGACGTCCTTAAGGGGGAGTCCTTAAGGTCTCTCCGTTGGGAGACCTATGCAGAGGCCACCGTCCTCAGGGTTGGGCAGTGATGCAGCCTGAATGATGGTGTCAGTTGAATTGGTGACAAAGCCGCAGGGTGACTGGCTGTCAGGAGGGAGGGGTGGGGAGCGGCGAAGAGGACCTCCCGGGATTCCTTCTGGTTTCGGTGCAAAGTGGCAGATGTGCGAGGAAGAAAGAGGATGAATCAGCTTTGGAAATGTTGGTTTGAGTGCCTGAGGTTCCCTCAGTGTATCTTCGGATCTCAGGACAGAGGTCTTGTGGGCTGTGATATGGAGTTGGGAGTCCTCACTTTGAAATCATGAATGTGAAACATAGATCACCCCACGAATGAGGTGTAAGAAGGTAGAAGGGATAAAGATAAAAGTCTTGGCAACACGTAAGAAGTGAGAGGAAAGTGGTAGAGACGTAAGCCAAGAGAGAATTCTAAGAAAGAGGCTGATTAGTGTTGGATGCTGCAAAGAGTTCAAGGAAGAAAAAGATGAAAAGAAAATGTATTTGAACTTTGCAACAAGAGGGGATTGTTGACTTGGATGAGAGTGGTTTCGATGGAGTGGTGGGTACGGAAGTCCCTTTCACGTGGAGATGCTCAGGAAGCTTTCATGTGGGAGGGTGTGGACTTGTGGTTGTCAGGATATGGCAGCAAGTGTGAGGGATGTCTTTAATCTGTAGAAATTGACTTAGGGACCCTTGAAGTGCACATTTTCATTGACATTGCATTTTATACCCACTTCACAGGACTTGGCCATAAAAGAGCCTGCCTGGCCCTCATTTGCTTCTCTTCCCCGATACTGGTCTACAGTTTTGGCACAGGGAGTCAAAGAGAGGAAGGAAAACAAGAGCAGGGTGGGGAAGAGAAGGAAAGAAAGCCAATGTCTGAGGTTACTTTCAGCTGCCACATTCTGAATCAGCCCAGTTTTCTCCTATGTCCTGCATCTAACCTGCTAATGCAGGTGGAGAGCCTTACACAGCCTGGGGCTGGGGATGGTGTGTGTTTCTCTTCCCTGCTCAGCTGTGTGGCCCAGACAACAGCCGCCTCGTCTGTCCCTGCGGCTCCTCTAACTCATTCGTCTTCTCAGATTCTCTTCCCACTGCTGCACCCTCATCTTCTGCGCACGCCCTCCTTTCCTGCTCTCAAAGGAGACTGAGTTCATGGGGCGGAAGCTTGGAACCTCCTTGCAGCCCCTTACTTCTCCATCTCACAGAGTGGTGTCCCTACTTCTCTCCATTGGCCCTTCCAGCCTGGCCCTCTAGTCTTCTCACGTGCCTTTGAACTAGGCTTCCCCCAAGCCACTCCTTATCCTAGAAACTTTCTTAGGCAACCTCAGTTCCTCTTGCATCTTTGAAACTGCCACCGCCACTGCCACCTAAACCTTCAGGATCCTCCCTTGCAGGTTTTATGGAACTTTCAAATCCAACAGGTTAACTCATCTTTCATCACCTAAATCTGTCCACTTTGTGTGTGCTGGGACTGGTTACCATCCACTGCAACCATCAGCCTGGGAGATCACGTCCTCTATCATTTCTCTATTTCCGGTCCTTTCTGCACCTTGCCATACATCTGGTTATGTGTCTCATCTGCTTAAAACCTTTTGGTGGTTAAACTTGGCTTTCACAATAAGTTTTAGTCCCTTTGTAGCAGGCACATCTTGACCCAGTCCTTGCCCATCCGTCTGGCTTCAGCGCTTCCAGGCTCCCTCAGGCATCCCAGGCCCCACCTGCCCATCCTGAAGTTCTTTCTGTTCATGGAGCAGCTGGGACTCTTCATGCACACACCTCTGCCTCTGCTCTACCTGGTGAACTGCTGCTCATTTTTCTAGATTAGTTGTGCTTGTGATCAAACCCATGTGATTTGCTTACAAAGAATGAATTCTTTTTCACACCAATCTATCTGTTTAGAGCCACCCCAATCCTCATTTTTACACTTTAGATGCTTCTTGATGCTATTATTACCTGGTCATGCTTAACTTAGGGTAATTTAGTTTTATTTTCAGATCACTGACTTCCAGAATAATCAAGGATGGAATTGACCTTTTTATGGTGAATTTAGGTCTAGCATAGTTATTACTAGAATCAAAGTGCTGATTAGTGGAATATGAAAAGTGATACCCTAATTATTGCAGGTATAAAAAGAACAACTAGAAAAACATTTTGTTTGCACATTTATAAAAAAATGCGAGAATAAATGAAATCTTTTGTATCAGAAGTTTTATTGATTCTCTACATATTAGTCAGTTACCATTGCAATGTACTTTTTCCTCTTTTCAGTCAAAATTTCTTGCTTCCTCAATACTTTATTTTGAGATCCTTACTAAAAGATGTGCACAAATCTTTCTAACGAGATTTATAAGCATCTTTTAAAAAACTAATAATAAAGAGTTATAGTTGTGGAATAGAGTATGTTGAAATTGGTTTTGAGACTTTTCAGTGAAAATCAGGAAGACTAAAAATTAGAGAAATCTGTTTTTTCCCCCTTATTTTCATACTTTAAAGAATAGAACTGTATAAAATAGTCAAAATATCAGGATCTTATTTTTTGCTTTTGTTTCTTTTTCTTGAGATAAAAAGTAGCTACAGTTAGCTATCATCCCTTGTGTTCTCTCTGTAAAAAGTATTTTCACTCCTCTGATATTTTCCAAGTGACCATTCCTGCTGTATCAACCAGCAGCGGGAGATGACTCCAGTACAGCTTTTATTGCTCACTGTGAGGAAGAGCTAAAATATCTTCTGTCTCTACACCCACAGCTATGTTTTTCTTAGCCTCCAGTAGGAAAACCTTTTTAATTTCTATCTACCAACACTATGAACCATAAAAACAGTCTGGTGATCACCCCCGCTTCAGAGAACAAAATCAGCAAGGCCTGAGTATTGCAGCCAGCACACCACATGAGCAGCTGTTAACCGCTTAGCTGTCCACACAGATCACACAGGAGCTTCTGGACTTTTTGCCACAACCATCACTAGTTGGGAAGAATGATCCAACCAAGTTCCTTTGGTATTTCTATTCACTCTAGGGTCCAGGAGAACAAACTGAAGCAGAGAGCTGCCTTTCTGGAGAATGAATCATATGTATACTATTTATAATTTATATAGTTCATAGTAAACATGGACAGCTACAACTATTCCGTGAAAGTGAAAGTGTTAGTTGCTCAGTTGTGTCTGACTTTTTTTCCCATGTCGCACCATAGCCCACATAGCCCACCAGCTTCCTCTGTCCAAGGAATTCTCCAGGCAAGAATACTGGAGTGGGTAGTCATTCCCTTCTCCAGGGGATCTTCCCAACCCAGAATTGAACCTGGGTCTCCTGCATTGCAGGTGGATTCTTTACCATCTGAGCCACCAGAGTTTCTGTCAAAAAGGCAAAAAAATTTCTTTTGGAAAAAAAATCCCTTTATATCAGGAAATATAAAATGTATACACAAAGTGTATAAAACAAAAAATGTACAGCTTAATTAATCAACATAGAGCATAAAAAAGAATGAAATAATGCCATTTGCAGGAACATGGATGGACCTAGAGATTATCATACTAAGTAAAGTAAGCCAGACAGAGACAAGTATCACATGATATTGTTTATATGTGAAATCTAAAATAATGATACAAATGAATTTATTTACAAAGCAGAAATGGACTCACAAACATAGACAACAAACTTATGATTACCATAGTCAGGGAGGGGGACAAATTAGGAGTTTGGAATAAAAATATATATACTACTATATATAAAATAGATAATCAACAAGGACCTACTGTATAGCACAGGGAATTATATTCAGTGTCTTATAATTACCTATAATGGAAGAGAATGTAAAAGAGAATATAAATATGTGTGTATATATATGTGTGTCTGAGTCACTTTGCTATACACCTGAAACTAGCACAATATTGTAAATCAACTATATTTCAATAAAAATTAAAGACACAGAACACAGGCTTGTATAACCATCACTTTGATCAAAAAGGAATGAAACCAGCACCCCAGTACTGCCATCTCCTTCCCATTGCCACCCCCCTCCAACCCACCCACAGAGGTACTCACTGTCCTGCCTAAAACCCTTTTAAAGTGGGTTTCTACTTGTTTTCTGTGGGGCCGCCTGAGAGAGCAGCAGCATGGCCTTGGGGGTGGAGGGTCTGCGGGCAGGTTCAGAGGCGGCTTGGTGGATGGTAGCGTGGCAAGCTATCTGACCCTAAGTCCAGGCATGGACTTGAGCCTACTGTAATATCTGCCTTTCAGACTCCTCTTTGTAAAAGCTGCAGTGATTCAGTCCTCTAGCATGTGCTGAATTCCCAACCCCTCACTGGAAATTGACTCTGTGGACCTGCTATGTGTCTAACGCACAGTAGTAACTTCTTTCCACGCAATTCCAGGACCTTAGCTTATTGCCAGTGGGTGGACAATCTCAATGAGACCCGGAAGATGCTCTCTCTTAGTGGTGGCGGTCCCTTCAGTAACCTGCTGAGGTGGGTCGTGTGCCACATAACGAAAGGAATCGTGAAACGCGAGATGCACGGCCACGGCATTGGCCGCTTCTCCGAGGAGGAGATTTACATGCTGATGGAGAAGGACATGCGGTCTTTAGCAGGGCTTCTGGGTAACGTACCACACCTTCTATTCTGTATTTTCTATCCTTACTTTTTGCATGATTAGTAAAGCACTGCTAGTTTACTGCTTTAAAGCTTTATTTTGGTTGATTTCTTTGCTTCTACATGTAGGTTGCAGTCCCAACTTTTAACCGAGTCCCCTAATTTTCAGGAACATGCGTCTCTTTTCTGAATCACTAGAGGGTGAGTGTTTCTAGTGTGGTGACGGTCCCAGGTGAAGAGAACATAGAACGTGGCCTAGCATTACTAACCGGCTGTAAGTGATAGTATTTCTGAATGTGTTGTGAGCCAAGGAGGAATTTGAGCAAGGAAGCGCTTCTATTTATAAACGGGTCAGGGCAAAAGGCTATTTATAGACACGTCTGCTCAGAAGATTTGACTGGGTACTGTTGACCTCCAGCTAGAGAGATGCCAACCCAGCCCCAGTGAATGAGAAAATTTGACATTTTCTCACATTTTTCATTTCTCTTTGTAATCTGAGTCCTCTTCTTATGAGCATGTTTGAGCTCTTCTGATTTTGTATTTACTGCACCCAGTGGGTTTAACTGCACTTGGGAAGCCTCTCAAAGAGAAGCACCAAGGGGCCTGTCTCCATGGGTGCGTGACGATGCTCAGTCGAGTGACCCCCCTTTGCTCACCTGGTTGGCTGGTGGCTGGGCCGATGTGACATTGTTCTGAGTGAAGCTTGAGCCTTAGCTCTGACAGTTCACAAACGGATCATTTGAATTCAGCTTCGATCTGTGGAATAATGGCCTCTCCTGGGAACAGCTCGTGTATACGGAACCAAGGTCATAGGACCTAGTCCTTCAGAGCTGCCGATTTTGTCCAGTGACTGTGGTTTTCCTTGGTCCTCTCTCGGTACCCTCATCTCTGTTCTGGAGCACATTAAGTACCTCCTCCAGGAAGTGGAGTTTCGTATTTGTTTTGTTCAAACCTACCAGGTACCCAGGAACTTGGGGCTGTTCTGTCACCCATGCAGAGTGACCCACTCTGACTAGCTCCTTCCTGCTCCTTGCTGCAGATGCTTACTGGACCTGGAGTCCTCCCTGGAACCTGCAGAAGGAGATCCCAGCAGCACACCCAGCTCTTGGCCAGCTTTGTTGTAGGGGCAACAGCAAGGGTGGGTGGGCCTTGATGTGCTGGGTTCCTGCTCTAAACAGACACTCGGAAGCCCTGCCTGGCTTGGAGGTTGATGCTGTCTGGACCTGCTGGTGCTCTGTCTCCGTGGGCCCAGGTGGGCCTGCCTGATGTAGGTATGAGTGGAATTTGCCTCCAGTTTGTCTCGTTCCTTTGGAAACTTAGTGCTGGACTCTGGGCCACACAGAAGCCAGTGCAGAGAGGACCATTTCTTCTCAGCAGTGGCTCCATCTGCTCCTGGCTTCTTCCCCAGTTTTCACTGTACAGAGCCCCACAAAGCCAGGAGTTAGCTTCCAAAGTGAAGATAGTTCATCTCTAATGGTTTAACAGTGCTGGTTCCTTAACCAGAGTGGGGTGATCATCTCCCTTCTAGAACATTTTTGGTTGGGGAACTTGGAATCAGGGTGATAGTCATAGTGAGGATAACACTAGTGTCTCTCTCTCCCATGTTTGATTTCTCCCCACTGATGGTGAGGTGGGAGGCAGTTGCATCACTGATTGCTGGGCTGGGTCCCTGGCAAGTATCACAATGGCATTCTGAGTCCAGATGAGTTTCTAGGATGAGAAACTGAGTGGGTTATTTGAAAAGCTAAAGTTTGCTAGAGTTCTATTCTGAATGGGGGTCCAGGGAGCAGTCCGGTTTTGAATTCTATCATAAGAGAAGCACATTTTCTGTGTCTAGGGAAGAAGAGGCTCTCTGGCTGAGCATCATAATTTTCCTACTAAATGAGGCAGAAAGCATCTACTTTTCCCTTCACCCAATATATAGCTTACTTATAATATCCAGCTGTTTTATGATGTTGCTCTTGGAGGCTGAGGGCAGCATGGACTGTGGAGTCTCATCATTGAAGTCAGTTTCTTGGGCTTTGTGAGTTGAAGTCATACTTGTCCTTAGGAGGCTGGCTTCCAACAAGGAGATGTGTTAAAACTCCAAGCTGAAGTGCACAAGTACTTGAGGAGAAAAGTACTTTTTTTAGGAGCTGCTATGGAAAGAGCCCTGCTTCCCTGCTGGCTCAGTAGTAAAGAATGTGCCTGCCAATGCAGAAGATGTGAGTTTGATCCCTGGTTCAGAAAAATCCCCTGGAGAAGGAAATGGCTAGCCACTCCAGTCATTTTTGCCTGGGAAATCCCATGGACAGAAGAGCCTGGCTGACTAGAGTCATGACATTGTGAAAGAGTCAGACAGGACTTAGCGACTAAACAATAACAACAACAATGGAAAGAGCCAAATAATAAAGTGGAATTTGTAAATGAAAGTGAGAAAAACAAGCTGGTTTCCAGCCAACTATACTAGACTAAAGTGAAAGTGAATGCACGTTTCCCTCCTGGTCCAAGGCTTTATTGATTCATGAAAATGGCTCGAGGCATCTTTATTTTTCAGAGTCCTTGTTACCATTGGGTTGGCACATGTCAGAAAGTCAGATCTATTGGCTATTTTAATAAACATCAGTGTGTAATCTTGGCTATTTAATAAAGAGTAATGGGATGTAAAGTAGTTCTTCTTTCAAAGGAAGCAACATGAGTCACTTGTCATGTGTATGCTTCATGTCACTCTTACCAGCATGTAGAGTTACAATGTGGTATAGTTTTTCAGAATGATTGTATTTTGCTGTTGAACTGAAAAATAAAATCATTTAAAATTTGTTTATTTTTCAATTTGTAAATAACTTTGTTTTTCAAATATATATTCAACTGTTCACTTAGTTCTTAGATAAATAATATGTGAAAGTTGTTCAGTCATGTCTGGCTCTCTGCTACCCCATGGACTGTAGTCTGTGGAATTCTTCAGGCCAGAATACTGGAGTGGGTAGCCTTTCCCTTCTCCAGGGGATCTTCCCAACCCAGGGATCAAACCCAAGTCTCCCGCATTGCAGGTGGATTCTTTACCCACTGAGCCACAAGGGAAGCCCAAGAATACTGGAGTAGGTAGCCTATCCCTTCTCTGGCAGATCTTCCCATCCCAGGAATTGAACCGGGGTCTCCTGCATTGCAGGTGAATTCTTTACCAACTGAGCTATCAGGGAAGCCCATAAATGATATGTAGAAGATTAATAATATATAGGCTTTGTGACTAGTAATAGAAAACTCTCTAACTCATTTTTAACCTGAAATACCTTTGGAGTCCCATCTGTCCAGACTGAAAAGGCTTGCTATGGAGCAGAAGTGGTGATCCCGTATATTAATTTTGTATCCTGCAACTTCACCGAATTTATTGATGAGCTCTAGCAGTTTTCTGGTGGCATCTCTAGGATTTTCCACATATAGTATCATGTCATCTGCAAACACTGACAGTTTTACTTCGCTTCCAGTTTGGATTCCTTTTATTTCTTTTCTTCTTTGATTGCTGTGGCTAGGACTTCCAATACTCTGTTGAGTAAAAATGGTAAGAGTGGTCATCCTTGCCTTTTTCCTGATCTTAGGGGAAATGTTTTCAGCTTTTCACTGTTGTATGTGATGTTACCAATGTGTTTGTCACATATGGACTTTATTATAAGAAAACTGGTCTTAGAGTGTTGAGACTGCAGAGCAGGAAGCTGGGCTGGGTAAGAAATAGATTGGGGTGGGAATCTTATAGCTGCAGAACAAGAACTTCCCTCTTTGGGGAATGTGCCTTAGGCTGTTTCCAGACTGCAGTTTTATAGTAGTCCTTGTCTTGTGGTTCTCGAGCGCCTGATTGCAATATGAAGCCTTTGGAAAGCAGCTTTTGTCAGGTGGACCGGAACTAAGGAAAGGTGAAGCAGTAGCTCCTCATGTGTGGGCGTTGGGGTGGATGAAGCTGGGCCAAGTTTCTTCTCATGTCTCTGACTGCCCTTCAAGTTCAGGCTGGGGAGACAGTCTGCAGGCTGGGGGTGTAGGTGGTAGTTCATACTGCTAGGAAGGGGTCTTCAGGGAGCCATGCATTTATCTGATCATAATGAAGCAGCACAGATGACTGAATTCTAGTGTTTCTTTACTTTTGATTGGACCTTCATAGACCCTGCATAGTGACACAGCACTTATGGGAAAAGCAAATGAATAATTGGCAAATAGAGTTGGTTTGGGAGACATAATCATATAGAGGATAGAATAATAAGAATGCAATTTCAGTTATGAGGCTCAGCTGGGCACTGTTGGTGGGCAATAGATACCTGCTGGATGAATGACGGAGAAAATTGAATGAATGGAGACGTTTAGCAGCCAGCCAATGGGGCACTCCAGGATCTGTGGATCTGAGGGTACTTTCTGAGCAAAATTTGAAGTTTGTGAATGCTTTTAAGAGGCAGGACCAGAAATAAGCCTGGACTCTCTAGGTGGAAACTGAAAAATCCTATGAAAGAATGTTCTTTTTAGCCACGGCTGGAGACCTTAGGTGCTGAGTGTACTTGGAATGATTAGAATGCAGACAGAAGGGTAATGCCTTTTACTCAGGACTATATGAGTCTGACTGTAGGAGCGTAGCTGCCTTTGGCTCTTTGTAAGGGACTGTGAATGAGTTGGGGATATTTATTGCTTAATTTTCGACTGCGCTGGGTCTTCCTTGCTGTGCATGGGCTTTCTCTAGTTGTGGCAAGTGGGAGCTACTCTTCATTGCAAGGCACGGGCATCTCACAGCAGTGGCTTCTCTTGTCGGGCACAGGCTTTAGAGTACAAGGTCTTCATAATTGTGGTGCAGAAGCTTAGTTGCTCCTCAGTGTGTGGAATCTTCCTTCACTGGCAGGAGGATTCTTAACTGCTGAGCCCCCAGGGAAACCGGATCCGCCTGATTGCTGCACCTGCAGTTCAACCCAGCCTGGATCCTGTAGTACTGTGTTTAGGATGTGTGATTGGCTGAATCTGTGGATATGGAACCTGTGGATATGGAGGGCTGATTAAGGGACTTACTTGAGCATCTGCGGATTTTGGTATATGTGGGAATCCTGGAACTGATACCCTAATGGATGACTATGATTACTAGATAATTAAGCCTTTTAGGGTTTTTCCTAAAAAAAAAATTATGAGAATTTTTATCTATAAAGAGAATTATGATGCTGAAACACTGATTATGATTATTAATAGTATGGATTTTTTTTGTCCAGAGTGCTTGGTTTTTGTTTGATATGGTAACAGGAAGCTTAAGTTACTAGACACTCACCACTCTCTTTTTCTTCATTCTTATCTGCCTCCTTATATTGTCAGCTTTCCCTTCTCTTAGGGCAGCTGAAGGTTTAACCATGACAGAACACGTATAAATTGGTTTATCCTTAGGTGGCTACTTATGGACCGTTTGTAAGTAATTTGCATTTTTCTTCAGAAAGAATGATGCATTTCATCAGTTCTCTTTGATCACAGGCCTACCCAACGAAATTGTGATTACTGCAAAGGGTGCTCTAAAGAGCTGAGCAGAGAGCTGTAATGTCAGGAGACTGAGGATTGTGGTTTGCAAGAGAGCTCAGAACATTTAAAGGTTTTTTTTTTTTTTTTCCCCCAACGATGCAAACTTAAGTGACAGCAAGGATAAAATCAACACTCAACTCATAATTTGCTTCTACATAAAAAGTTGAATTGAAATCTAAATTAAGTGAGAAGGTCAAAAGAGAGCATTTCAAGATTTTTAAACAACTAAAGACTAACAGGAAAACTACCTGAACATTATTTTTGTATCAGTTATGCACTGGCTGCTATGCTAGGCTCTTGGGAAACAAAGATGAATAATAATGGTATAATGGTGTCCACTTTCAGGAAGCTTATAGTATATTGAGGCTCATGTTTCTAGGCTGACAATATCCTAGGATGTGAAAAATTTCCCCATGTGATCTTAGAATTATGATTGTGATCTTTCAGAAATTAGGAGGCTAGGAAAAGTGTCAGAAGATGGAGATAGGAAATCATCCTTGTTTCCGAAAGGGGGAGAGAGAAAGTCGATTCTCATGATGAAATAAAACACTAGAATGAATTATTGAATAGATGACTGGTTTTCTTGAAGGACTATTATTGGTTCATTACGAATGTCATATCAAAAAATGATTGCAGCCATCCCTCTGTGTCCACTGGGAATTGGTTCCGGGACCTGCTGTTAATACCAAAATCTGTGGATGCTCAAGCCCCATTGTTGGGTCTTTGTATCTGTGGGTTTCACATCAGCAAACTCAACCAGCCTTGGATCATATATGTGAACAGTGTATTTATTGAAAAAAAAAAAGCACACAAGTGGACCTGCAGCAGTTAAAATTCATGTTGTTCAGGATCAGCTGTTTATTTTCTTGACTTGCTGGGCCTACTGATTGGATAGACAATCTCTTGATTTCTTCAAACCATTGGAGACCATCTCTCATGATATGCTTATGGAAGATGGCTCATTTTCAAAGGTGGCTTCATGGATGCCTGTGGTACCACCAAGTTTTCTTGAGTGGTTTGTTGTGGGGGAGAGGGATCCCTTGATGGCTGGACTCTTTCTACCCTTTCTTCACTTAGATCAGCTCCTCTGTTACCTCTCTGTGTTTTGGGAATCTGTTCATTTTGTTTGATAGAGAACTTCCCCTACCAAAGAAAAAAGTTGGAAACCCCTGGATTAATTGGTGGTGAATGTGTGCTTGGCTGAGTATCTGTGCCCTCACAGTACCTGTTAATGACTGGTATCCCCTGAATCTCCAGGGATGCTGCTCTTGTCTTTTCTCAGAGATCTATTGACAACTTCAGAGACAAGTTTAATGGTTTTTAAATGACTCCAGGTGGAACGATAGCTAAAAATTAGATGGAAAAATCAGGAATCAAAGCTGTCAACCATAACAAGAAGAAAGCCAGTAGGGATAAATATCAAATTCTGTACTTAGGACCCTAAATTGAATTGCACTAATACAGGGTGGGGAGAGATGTATGAAAAAAGATATGAGGATTTTAGTTGACTTCAATCTCAATATGTCACCAGCATGATAGACTCCCAAAGAAGCTAATAAAAATGTAGCCTGTTTAAACAAAGCATAATGTCTTGGATTAAGTTGTTTCCTCAAGGAAGCTTTTCTGGAACTTTCTCCCAGACTGTGTCAGGAGAACCTATTTCCTGCTCCCAGGCCCCTGGTACTTTCTCCCCCAGAGCACTTCCTGTACTATCTCTGAGTAGTAGGCTTGACTGTCTCCTCAGCTGGACTGGGTGCCAGGCCTGGTGCATAAGTTTCTGTCTCTAGAGCCCGAACAAGCCCCTGGCACATATGAGGCTTTCAGCAAGTGTTTGTTGAACAAAGAATGCAATACTCAGTTCTGAGGTCCATCTTTTAAAAAGAACGTGGCCAAACCTGGGTGCATCCAGAGAAGGGTGATTAGGAAGGTGGTTCGACTCAAGATAATTTCCTGTGAGGAAGAGAGTGGGCATAGATAGTCTGGAGAAGTGCAGATATAAGGGTCATAAACTAGTTTTTTTTCAGGTATTGAAAGAGGGTGCCTTAGGTGTTGCTACAGGTGATGGGCATGTTTGGGCAGAGGAAAGGAGGGCAGAGGGGGACTGGGGTGTGTATGAGGTGAAATGACAGCAGATGGCAGTCAGGGTTGACAGCACTGTAGAACAGACCCATCTAAAGTTAGACGGGCTTGTGACAGAGAGGTCGAGTGGGCTGCAGTCCATAGGGCTGCAAAGAGTCGGACATGACTGAAGCGACATAGCACGCGTGCACACACACATCTTGTCATGTGGGCGGAGCCGCTGTTTTTTATTTGCTCCATGAGGGTGAGGACCACCATCCAGATAGCTGGGGAGTCTTTTCACAGGCAATATGATGCTTAACTAGAAATTGTCGTGGGGATCCTTTCAGTTCTGATGGTTTGATAATTTTGTATTCATTCTCTTGAGAAAAGAGCAGAGGCGGGTTTCCATGTTATAAGACGAGGCAGATTTATTCACTCGTGTTCTGGTTCATCTCTTGGATTGAGATTTATGTTTGGGCTGCCACTCATGACTTTCAAAGGCAGGGTGCTTTAAATGATCTGCATTTACTCTGTGCCTCTTGTTTTTAAATCTACTTTTTGAACAAGGTTGATTTCTGATACACCTCTCTTCTAACCTTCTACTTCTGTTGAAGTGATTTTTACTCCAAGGCTTTTGGACAGTAGCAAAATTATTTTTTGTTTTTTTTAAGAGAGCTTGGGAATAGGCTGTTTTACTAGCTACTCATCCTACCCTGTTTAATTGCATCATGTAAGCTGCACTGCCTTCTCATGAGGTGTTCAGGCCGAGGCTGGGAGCCTACCTGGCACACAGCAGCCACAGGCCATGCCTCCCAGTGAGAGTGGCAGGGCAGAGTCTTCAAAACTGGCAGCAGAAAAGGATGAGAAACATTAGGTTATATCTATGTACATATTAGCATATTTAGCATATGTTGAGTAACTGAACAGAGGGCAGAGGAGGAGAACAAAGACAGGAGTAATTATGCCTGTCAATCTAGCTCGAAAGAGAAAACCCACAGATAAAGAAGAATATGATAGACACTATAAGGTATGTTCTGGAATCTCAAAGCAATGTTTCCTAATATAGGTTCTAAGCCCCTTGCAAATTACAGGGGCCTGTCAGGACAGTGGTTCTCAGCCCTCATTGCTTATTAGGATCAGGGCTGGGAAAGGTATTTTTAAAATCCAGGAGGTGATTCAAATATGTTTGTCATTTACTATAGGGCAGAGAGAAGGGCTGGTGTGTGTTTTGGGAAGGGGCCACAGGAGGGAACTGTGTCTTGGTTAGGGTGACCTTGGTTGGGTCTGTCTGCATGGGCCTTGGCCCACTCCTTCCTTCTCTCCATGTCACAGACCTACTACGCAGACTGCAAGGGTTTTTTTTGTGTGTGAATAAATTTTAGACAGTATTTTTAACAGCATCCTGAAGATGTTATAGTCTTACAGCACCCGTGGGAGTTGGTTATTTCATAGATGAGAAAGCCCAACGGGAGTCAGAGAGGCTAGGGAGCCAGTCTAGGGCTATGCAGCTAGCGAATGACAATGCATTTCTTTTGCTTCAGGACAACTTCTGTATGTGTGCATAGGTGGCTTGTTAAAGTCACCTGCAAGAATAGTAATAATTAGACTTGGAAACCATAAATTTTATTTTTACCTGGATTGATGAGGTTCCTATGAAAACTTAAGCTTTGTACAGATTCATACCGGAATCTGATCTGACTGAAGTGAAGTGATCCATGTGCTCTGAAAGATCTTTACATATTGTTGAGTAACTAAATTGATGCAGCTTCTAATGGAGAGGGCCATTAGTGCCAATCCTCAGAGAGCAACAGCTCTTCTCTTTAGGCATCACATCCATTGCAGGCTTCCAGAAGGAGAGAGCAATGGAGGCCTGGGGGGCCTGGCCACCTTCAATAGCCAGGGATTGATTGGTGGGGCCAGGCCCTCTCTTGTTAAAATCTTTATATCCTTATGGGAACTAGACAGTTGTGGCGGATTTCTTTTCTAGTTTCATTGTTGCTATCTCAGTTGGTAAAAATGTGTTGATTATTAATGAAATAAAAAAGTTACTTAGCAGATTAAAATGAAATGCTAATCAGCGCTGAATTCTTAGAATCTTTATGGCTTATTTAGTGGCACAAATGGTTGATGTGATTCTGACAGAAGCAGCCTGGTTTTTGCTTTATCCTGGGGTCTTCTAATTGTTTCTTCCCTGAGAAAAGTCACTTTATGTTTAAATGTAGTGTGTGTGCATATCCAACTTTCTGTGGCCCTGTGGACTGTAGCCTGCCAGGCTCCTTTGTCCATGGAATTTTCCAGGCAAGAATACTGGAGCAGGTTGCCATTTCCTATTCCAGAGGATCTTCCTGACCCAGGGATTGAATGTGTGTTTCTTAGGTCGCCTGTATTGGCAGGCAGATTCTTTACCACTAGCGCCACATGGCAGGCCCATGTATTTAAATGTTTCGGGTTCCAATTCCTGAATGATTAAAAGAAAAGAAAAATATCCACAAGATAATGCCATGTAGACAGTAGATCTTTAAATCCGGTTCCATAGTGAATATTTCATAATAACCTATAAGCCTATAAGGACTTTGCTGTACACCTGCTGGAGTCCTGCCTTCTTTCCCATTTCATTTCTTTTTTTTTTAATTTATTTTTTTATTGAAGGATAATCACTTTACAGAATTTTGTTGTTTTCTATCAAACCTCAACATGAAACAGCCATAGGTATACATATATCCCCTCCCTTTTGAACCTCCCTCCCATCTCCTTCCCCATCCCACCATTCTAGATTGATACAGAACCCCTGTTTGAGTTTCCTGAGCCACACAGCAAATTCCCATTGGCTATCTATTTTACATATGGTAATATGCAGATGACACCACCCTTATGGCAGAAAGTGGAGAGGAACTCAAAAGCCTCTTGATGAAAGTGAAAGTGGAGAGTGAAAAAGTTGGCTTAAAGCTCAACATTCAGAAAATGAAGATCATGGCATCTGCTCCCATCACTTCATGGGAAATAGATGGGGAAACAGTGGAAACAGTGTCAGACTTTATTTTTGAGGGCTCCAAAATCACTGCAGATGGTGACTGCAGCCATGAAATTAAAAGACGCTTACTCCTTGGAAGGAAAGTTATGACCAACCTAGATAGCATATTCAAAAGCAGAGACATTACTTTGCCGACAAAGGTCCATCTAGTCGAGGCTATGGTTTTTCTAGTGGTCATGTATGGATGTGAGAGTTGGACTGTGAAGAAAGCTGAGCGCTGAAGAATTGATGCTTTTGAACTGTGGTGTTGGAGAAGACTCTTGAGAGTCCCTTGGACTGCAAGGAGATCCAAACAGTCCATTCTAAAGGAGGTCAGCCCTGGGTGTTCTTTGGAAGGACTGATGCTAAAGCTGAAACTCCAGTACTTTGGCCACCTCATGCAAAGAGTTGGCTCATTGGAAAAGACTTTGATGCTGGGAAGGGTTGGGGGCAGGAGGAGAAGGGGACGACCGAGGATGAGATGGCTGGATGGCATCACGGACTCAATGGACATGAGTCTGAGTGAACTCCGGGAGTTGGTGATGGACAGGGAGGCCTGGTGTGCTGCGATTCATGGGGTCGCAAAGAGTCGGACACGACTGAACAACTGAACTGATCTGAACTGAACTGTATGTAAGTTTCCATGTTACTCTTTCCATACATCTCACCCTCTCCTCCCCTCTCCCCATGTCCATAAGTCTATTCTCCAATTTCATTCCTTAAACCTTGCCCACTCTGTGAAAACAACACTTGTCTTCTCTCTGCTTCACAAACACGCCATGCTTACCCTGACCTGCGGTGCGTCTCTTAGCTGTCTTCCCTGACTAGAATTCCTTTCTCCGGATTGTGCACCACTGGATCCTTCTGGACATTCATGTCTCTGGGTAACTACCACCTCCGCAGAGGGGCCTTCCTTGGCCACCAGTCTAGCGTAACTGCCAGTCACCCTCTATCACATCACCTTACTTTAATTCTCTGCATTGCACGTATCACTGGCTGATGCTTTCTTATTTACTGATTGATTTGTTTATCCTCTCTCCATGGGATGTAGACTCCATGAGAGCAGTGACCTTGTCTGTTCTGTTAGTCACACAATCCCAAGTACCCAGAGCTGTGTCTTGCATATAATCAAAATAATTTTAAGAGCTGACATTTATGGAACATTTCCAGTGTGCTTAGGCAAATAGTAATACAATACATAGTCCTTACCCTCATATGGTAATATATGTATACTTTTGTAATAATATACATGTGTATTTGAAAGAAAGTAAAAGTAGCTCAGTTGTGTACAACTCTTTGTGACTGCATGGACTGACTATACAGTCCATGGAATTCTCCAGTCCAGAATACTGGAGTGGGTAGCCTTCCTCTTCTCCAGAGGATCTTCCCAACCCAAGGATTGAACTAGGATCTCTCACATTGAAGGCGGATTCTTTACCGACTGAGCCACAAGGGAAGCCCCACATGTGTATATACATTAATTATATAATATACAACATAATAAAACATAATATATTATACATATGATATATGTATAATATGTAAAACACACAGAGAAGTAGAATAGTATTTAATAGTCCAAATAATAGCTTTATAACCATCACTTCTATTTAATAGTTAATGTTTTGTCATACTTACCTCAACTATTTTTTTCTTGATGTGGAAGTGTTTTAAAGTTACAGATATCATGACATTTAACCTGTAATTTTAAATGCTGTGCTGATATTTTTCTCCTGTGGTTGTCAGCAGTGATCCTTGCCTCCCAGGATTCATCCTCTCTGGTAATCCCCTTCCCTTGAGCACAGGCTGGACTTACTGCTCTGCTTCTGACAAACAGAATATGGCAGAAGTGATGGGATGTCCCTTCTANATATTTTTCTCCTGTGGTTGTCAGCAGTGATCCTTGCCTCCCAGGATTCATCCTCTCTGGTAATCCCCTTCCCTTGAGCACAGGCTGGACTTACTGCTCTGCTTCTGACAAACAGAATATGGCAGAAGTGATGGGATGTCCCTTCTAAGATTAGGTTTTTAAAAAAAATGGTAGCTTCTGTCTTGCACATCCTATCTCTCCTGCCCTTGATCTTTCACTTGCTCTGATGGAAGCCTGCACCACTGTGAGCAGTGTGGTGGGGAGGCCCACGTGGCAGGGATCTCATGGCCAGGATCCAGCAGTACTATATAGTCCTGTTAACAACCTCATGAGTGAGTTGGGAAGCATCTTCCCCCAGTCAAGCCTTGAGATAATGGCAGACTGGCTGACATCTTTTTATTTTTCCCCAATATTTGGGATTAAAAAAAAAATTTTTTTTTATTGAAGTACAGTTGATTTACAGTGTTGTGTTAATATCCTCTGTATAACTCAGTAATACATATATACACATTCTTTTTTATATTCTTTTCCATTATAATGTATCCCAGGATACTGAATATAGTTGCCTGTGCTATACAGTAGGATCTTGTTGCTTATGCATTCTATTTGTAATAGTTTCCATCTGCTGCTGCTGCTGCTGAGTCGCTTCAGTCGTGTCTGACTCTGTGCGACCCCATAGACGGGAGCCCATAGGCTCCCCCAACCCTGGGATTCTCCAGGCAAGAACACTGGAATGGTTGCCATTTCCTTCTCCAATGCATGGAAGTGAAAAGTGAAAGTGAAGTCGCTCAGTCGTGTCCTACTAACCTCAAAATCGCAGTCCATCCCTTCCCCACCTCTCCTCCCCGTTGGCAACCACAAGTCTCTTTGCTGTATCTGTGAGGCTGTTTCTGGTTTTTTTTGTGTGTGTGTGTGTTAGTTGCTCGGTTGTGTCCTACTCTTTGTGACCCTATTGACTGTAGCTTGCCAGTCTTCTCTGTCTATGGAATTCTCTAGGCAAGAATACTGGAGTGGGTTGTCATTCCCTTCTCCAGGGGATCTTCCTCACCCAGGGATTGAGCCCAGGTCTCCCACATTACAGGCAGATTTTTTTTTTTACTATCTGAGCCACCAGGGAAGCCCCTATAGATGAGTTCATTTGTGACATATTTTAGATTCCACATGTAAGTGATATTGTATGGTCTTTGTCTTTCTCTTTCTGACTTGCTTCACCTAGTATGATAATTCTAGTTGCATCCCTTGCTGACATCTTCACTGCAGCCTGTTAAAGACCCTGAGCCAGAGGCACCCAGCGAAAGCTGCCTGGATTCTTGACTCACAGAAACTGTGAGGTAATAAATATTTGGCCTTTTAAGCTGCTAAATTTTTGAGGAAATTTGTTATGTAGCCATCAATAACAAACACACCTTCATAGCCCCAATCCCATTAATCCTAGTAGGAGCCTCTTTGAGCACTGCTGAACCGTGAAGGGTACAGCTGGGTTGTCAAGAGGAAAGAGTGCTTATCTTGCTGTGATGGGCAACAGGCATCAAATCTCTGTTGCCTTATGTGGATAAAAGATTTTACATCTTTTGGAAGTGGAATCTTATCTTTCAGCCTCTTCAGAGACACTACCACTCATTCTGGTTTTAGCAGTGTTCTTGTCTTCATTGTGAGGAAACCCGGATTTCTTCTGAGATTATAGGGCTTGACTCACAGGAGGTTTCTGTCTCTGGATTCAGTGATCTTTGAGAAAGTGGTGTGCACTGGGGAGACAGTGTGTGGGACATTCTTAACCATCTAATGGTCAGGATACATGGACAGGAGGGTTCAGGAGGGGAGTGATGGATCTCCCACAGGATAGGAGCTAAAGACCAAGTCCTGTGCTTGAAAAGACGCAGCACACAGAATTCTGATGTGACACCCAGCATACTCATGGGTGTATCATCTGAGAAGCAATCAGATTCCTTTTTTTTTTTGCCATTCCCAGACCAGGGATCGAACCCAGACCCCAGCAGTGAAAACACTGAGTCCTAATAGTGGACTGCCAGGGAATTCCTCAGAAAGATGAGGTCGATAGCAGTTTGGTTTCATCCCAAGGGACTTGTGCCTATTGTGTGAGTCAGGTCTGCCACTCTGGCCAGATGCTAAACAGTTCTGGTCATTAAAGATTTTCACCAATTTTGGTGATTGCTCAGGTGTTTGAGTGGAGAAAGAATGGCAATGCATTCCAGTATTCTCACCTGGGAAATCCCTTGGCTAGAGGAGCCTGGCTGGCTATAGTCCATGGAGTTGCAAAGAGTCTGACACGACTTAGCAACTAAACAAATGTTTGAGAATGGTTGAAGATCCTGGATTCCAGCTAGGGTGAAACCTGGGGTCCATAACATGAAAAAAAGTCCTCCAGGAATGTAGAGTCTGCTTGCAGGACCCTGATGGCCAAACACAAAACCTGCCATTAGACTCTGCTTCTGTTCAACTTTCTTAAAAGAAGAATAAGTCCCTTACAAGAGAATTTGATTTTAAACTTCAACATGACATTGAATTCAGTCTGATGTGTTATTTTATTAACTAAATCATATTTTGAGGGCAACCAGATAGTCTTTATTGAATAAAGAGAACAGCTGCCTCCTCTGTTGCCCAAATACAGAACAGCCAGGACAGAAATGAAATTAAGGAGAAAGCCTCTTGGGAAGTGATTTGACTTGGGGTGCTCTATATTCTTTACCCTTAGAAGATGTAGTTGGGAAAGTGAAACTTGGGAGATGCATAGAGCTTTTATACTCCTCAAATCTCACTATTCAGTTAAATGTCTAGTCAGACCCAAAACCAGCAATATTGCAGCAACTTCAAGAAGAGAGATAAATAAGAAGGCCGATCATCAGAGAGTCAGTAACGCTGTGTCATTGTTAGAGATGTCAGCTATGGTTCTTGAAGACTTCCAGAAGCTGTTGTTTAATGATACCAAGTTATAATAATAAGTGAAGCTAATCAGGTATTTGCCTCCTCCTGGGAAATATTCTCCTACTCTAGATCTCCCATATATGAAAATTTTCTACAACTGCTGCAATTCCTTTATCCCACTTCCTTAAAATTACAGTGTATGTGCATGAATGCTTTGAGTGTGGAGTTCAGAAGGTGTTCAGACACATTAATAGGAGGACTGAAGTTCAGAAGAGCAAGTGCAATCCTGTCCTTATAGTGGAGAACGTATGTGCATCCTTGTTTGATCCACAGGGAAATTTAAGAGCAGGGACATCAACAAAGAGAAAATTGGGAGGAAGAGGTGAGATGGCAGTTAGGGAAGGGGTCAAGATAATGCATGTACACTGAAAAAAATTTTCTTGTATGTTCCTCTAGAGAATTTTGTAGAAGATTATAGGAGTATCTAGTTGCCTTCCAGAATGCAATCTGAGGAACGATTAAATTTAGGGGCTTCTTCTGGTGCCCACCCCCCACCTTAATTTTTTTTCCCAGAGTGGAAGCCAATTGGTGCAATTAGTAAATGTCAGACTATTGTAAAAGTTAATGATTTTAATTCTGATATTTACCCATAATATCAATAACCTCAGATATGCAGATGACACCACCCTTATGGCAGAAAGTGAGGAGGAGCTAAAAAGCCTCTTGTTGAAAGTGAGAGTGAAAAAGTTGGCTTAAAGCTCAACATTCAGAAAACGAAGATCATGGCATCTGGCCCCATCACTTCATGGGAAATAGATGGGGAAACAGTAGAAACAGTGTCAGACTTTGTTTTTTTGGGCTCCAAAATCACTGCAGATGGTGACTGCAGCCATGAAATTAAATGACGCTTACTCCTTGGAAGAAAAGTTATGACCAACCTAGATAGTATATTCAAAAGCAGAGACATTACTTTGCCGACTAAGGTCTGTCTAGTCAAGGCTATGGTTTTTCCTGTGGTCATGTATGGATGTGAGAGTTGGACTGTGAAGAAGGCTGAGCGCAGAAGAATTGATGCTTTTGAACTGTGGTGTTGGAGAAGACTCTTGAGAGTCCCTTGGACTGCAAGGAGATCCAACCAGTCCATTCTGAAGGAGATCAACCCTGGGATTTCTTTGGAAGGAATGATGCTAAAACTGAAGCTCCAGTACTTTGGNAGAAACAGTGTCAGACTTTATTTTTTTGGGCTCCAAAATCACTGCAGATGGTGACTGCAGCCATGAAATTAAAAGACGCTTACTCCTTGGAAGAAAAGTTATGACCAACCTAGATAGTATAGTCAAAAGCAGAGACATTACTTTGCCGACTAAGGTCCATCTAGTGAAGGCTATGGTTTTTCCACTGGTCATATATAGATGTGAGAGTTGGACTGTGAAGAAGGCTGAGCGCTGAAGAATTGATGCTTTTGAACTGTGGTGTTGAAGACTCTTGAGAGTCCCTTGGACTGCAAGGAGATCCAACCAGTCCATTCTGAGGGAGATCAACCCTGGGATTTCTTTGGAAGGAATGATGCTAAAGCTGAAGCTCCAGTACTTTGGCCACCTCATGCGAAGAGTTGACTCACTGGAAAAGACCCTGATGCTGGGAGGGATTGGGGGCAGGAGGAGAAGGGGACGACCGAGGATGAGATGGCTGGATGGCATCACGGACTCAATGGACGTGAGTCTGAGTGAACTCCGGGAGTTGGTGATGGACAGGGAGGCCTGGGGTACTGCGATTCATGGGGTCGCAAAGAGTCGGACACGACTGAGCGACTGAACTGAACTGAACACCAAACAGAACCAACCGCTCTACTGTTCAGCGCATCTCCTGCTCTCCCTGGCTGCTCCCAGCCACGCTGCGTGCCTTCCGACATGCCTTACAGCCACGAGAAGATGAGCTGTGGCCCAGACAGGTATGCCAGCTTCCCCAAAGATCCTCAGCAACTTAAAGGTAGAATGGAGAGTAAACATGTGTTCCACAGCGCTTCCCTATGGCCAAGCCAGTTAGCTGTCCTCTGCGTGACTCAAGAATGGAGCTATTGGTTTAGAGGCCAAAGTTGAAGGTTAACACCTCCAGCTCTAGCTCACGGTGTGAAAACTAGAATTCTCTGGAAGTTAATGGGAGATCCAGAATAATGGAATCTGCCCTTCAGATGCCTGCAGAGGACTTTGAAGTGGTGTCAAATAACCAGTTAAGTGAGAGCAGGTAGTTAAGAAGATGCAGAAGCAGGTCTCAAGGTCAATTTACATTTATTTGCTGATGACTCTGACTGAACACACTTCAGACACAGCAGAAGTTAAAGAGTCTGTCGGGTGACGCCATCTCCTGTGGACGGCTCAAGGTGGTCCGTGGAGAGCGGCGCGAGCATGTCTTCGAGCTGAGGCCCTGGCTCTGGGCAGACGGCTGGTGCTGGGCCTGGTCCTTCTGCCTGGACGGGGCCTCCAGGAGCTACTCCTTGTTCTCATACTTGTGCTTGATGTGCTTCCACAGCTTCTGCATTGTAGAGACAAGGGCCACAAGCTGAGCTTTGCTTCTCACATCGTACACGCCTCCCACAGCCCTGGACTCTGAGACCAGCCTGAGAGAAACATGGACCACATCCAGACAGCTTGCAGTGGGCAGCCTGGAAGCAATAGCAGGCTTGACGTACACTCCCAGCATCTCCAGAATGCTCTCAATCAGTGTGTGAAGGAAGGGGAACGCATGACCCCACTCTACAGGTAAGAGAGGTAGAGACACCAAGGGCCCCCAAAGCACACAGTTATTAGGGAAGAGAGGCTGGGAATGGCTCATTTCTTCAACTCCCAGGTATTACTCCAGAGGTCCTAAGAGCCTGGTCCCCAAATACTTCACACTGAGCCATATTTTAATCTCATCAGACTTACGATCCCTGGGTCAGGAACTAGCTGTATTCTCATTGCTAAAGCACCAAGAATGGGTGGATTATGACAACGTTCTGAGATGCCTTCCCCACATACTGAAAAAGCCAGGGGAACAGCTTACAAATGAACAGGAGCAGCGCTTTCATAAGGACAGAAAGCTACCCTGGCCATAGGCTGTACATCAGGAGACAGAGCCTGCCTGGGCTGTAGGGTCAGACGTTTCAAATTATTAACAGAGTGGTGGAACACAGCTTATTTGTGCAGGGCGTTCCTTAGTGTGAGCCATAAATTAAATACGTTAATTTAACAATATGAAGTATGCAGAGCACCCAGCACAGTCCTGGCACACAGTAACTTTAAATGGTGGTGTTATTCTCTATCTTATGCTTCCACTTTCTCCCTGGGATTGTAAAAAATGCTAGTTTTTGAGTGGTACCACCTACCACCTACGGGGACACCTTGCCAGCATCTCATGGACTCCTCACAATAATTCCCTGAGATAGCTACTATCATTTCTATTTCACAGAAAAAAGTGAAGCTCAGAGAGCCTAACTCACACAAGTTATTAAGTGGTAAGGCCCGGTATTCCCACCCAGGGTTCTCTGCTTTTATATCCTCCCGATCCCCCTCACCCCTCACCTGCTAACCACAATTAATACCATCGCTGCCAGCATAGAAAAGCGTCGGAACTGAAAAGTGCTGTCTAAAAAGGCCAGCCCCAGTGTCTAAGATGTCCTATTCACGGCCGTCGCCCGCTCAAATGTGCCCTTGAAACCCTCAGACGAAACAGGGGGTCCCGGATCCAGCCCTGACTTGCCACTGGCCTCCTGGTGGTGTGGCCCTAATAATTCTTTGCTCTCACTCGGCTTTAGTTTTCGCTCCTGCCAATGGACAAAATGGGTGTGTGGGGTGGGAGACAGCGACACTAGCAACCCCTGCAGAGTGGGAGCTGTTGATCCCGTTGAACGTTTTAGGGTTCATACTGGCGGGGAACGGACAGACGGCAGTCTACAGATAGAAGAGCTCCAGGGTTCCCCCGCTACTCGTAAAGGTAGACTGCGTCCCGCCCCACCTCCACTCTGTCACCCCTCAGAAGGGCCCAAGGTCAGGGACGGTCCAGGCCCTCACCCCCTCGTTGATGTGTTCATAGACCGCGTCTGCGCCTTGATCGAAGGCGCGCTCGAAGAACAGGGCGCCCACGACGATGGTGAGGGCGAAGGTAGAGGTCCTGCGGAACAGCGAGGAGTACAACCGGGCAGTCAACGTCGGGGCCGCCATGTTTGTCCGCTGCGGAACGAGCGCCGGCGCCGCGACGACCTGTCTCTCCAAAGGGCCTCCACCTGCAATGCTTTATGGGATTCTAGTTCTTCTGAACCTCGGCGCTCGTCGTTTTGAACTATGGAGGTAAACTGATGGCTTGCGCGGGATTAAGGTCTCCTAAAACCCAGATCATGGAATCCCAAACAGCTTGGTGAAACGTATTACTGAATTCTTCTTAAGCATTTTTTTTTTTAATGATTTAATATTTTCACTACAACACCCAGAAGCCCTCGCGCTTCCTCCACTTCCGCTCTGTTTCCGCTTTGATTCGCAAAGGTTTCTGGGAAGGGCGGGCCGCTCCCCAGCGGGAGGACTACGAATCCCAGCGAGCAGTGCACGGCGTGAGGGCGCCGGAGGAGGAGCTCGGAGCCGTCGGGGCCCGCCGAACCAGGTATGTTCTATGAAGGGGACATAGAGGGAGAGTTTCTCCTCACCCCGCTGCGGGAGGACTTGGGCTCTTCCAGCTAGATCCGCGAGCCCCGCGGCGTTAACACGACGTGGACTGGATACGTGGGCGAGGCCTGGATGCCCTGTCTCAAGCTTGTCCCCAGCCCTGTCGCCTCTGTCAGCCCAAGTCCAGGTCTAGAGTTGGAACCTATGGCAACAAGTCGGGTCCAGGGGGCTAATTTCCTCTGCCCGAGCCCCGGGGAAGAGGCGATTCTGCCCCTGCTTCCTATACTCCTCATCCCTGGGTTTCGCAAGCTGACAACCTGGCTTGGAAGACGGGAGACCTAGATCCACTTATTCCTTCTGGGGAATAGAAACAGCAAGAACTTCGGAGGACGAGGGCGGTCCAGTAAATGTTTTCTAAGAGGCCCGAGCCCTACGCTGCGAATCCAGCGGTGAACCAGTCCCTGCCCTCATGAAGCGCTCCTTCCAGTGTGTGTGGGGAGGGGCAGTAATAACAAGTAATACTTAGAAGAGCAGAAGACAGGTTCGTTGGGGAGGGAGTGGTGGTAATATTTTAGCCAAGGTGCCCAGGAAGACACTTAACCCTAGACCTGAGTGAATGAATAGTAGCAGTTCAAACAGGAAAACATTGGTGCAAAGGCCTGGAGACTGCCTGTCCTGGGGTGTTCCAGGGGAAAAAGTAGAATGGACTGTGAAGTAGCTCAGATCAGCTCATATCTGGCCTGTAACCCACAGTAAAGAGTCTTACTTTTTTCCTTGTTGCACTAGGAAGCCACTGATGGGTTTTAAGCTGGGGGTGTGACATGATCTGATCTACTTTCAAGGTCATTTCTGGCTGCTCTCCAGAAATCAGACAGAAGAGGGGAAGTTGCTGTGGTGGGAGTGGAGGCTGGATGGTAATTTAGATTAGGGTGTGGATTACAGTAGTGATCAGATTTGGGATGTATTTAGGGGGTGGGTCAAACGGAACAGATGCATGTAGGGGGTTCAGTTCAGTCGCTCAGTTGTGTCTGACCCTTTGCACGCCAGGCCTCCCTGCCCATGACCAACTCTCTGAGTTTACTCAAACTCATGTCCACTGAGTCGGTGATGCCATCCAACCATCTCATCCTCTGTCGTCCCCTTCTCCTGCCCTCAATCTTTCCCTGAATCAGGGTATTTTCCAGTGAGTCACCTCTTCACATCAGGTGGCCAAAACATTGGAGTTTCAGCTTCAACATCAGTCCTTCCAGTGAACACCCAGGACTGATCTCCTTTAGGATGGACTGATTGGATCTTCTTGCAGTCCAAGGGACTCTCAAGAGTCTTTTCCAACACCACAATTCAAAAGCATCAATTCTTCAGCGCTCAGCTTTCTTTACAGTCCAACTCTCACATCCATACATGACCACTGGAAAAACTATAGCCTTGACTAGACGGACCTTTGTTGGCAAAATAATGTCTCTGCTTTTGAATATGCTATCTAGGTTGGTCATAACTTTCCTTCCAAGGAGTAAGCATCTTTTAATTTCATGGCTGCCAACTACACCATCTACAGTGATTTTGGAGCCCCAAATAATAAAGTCTGCCACTGTTTCCACTGTTTCCCCATGTATTTGCCATGAAGTGATGGGACCGGATGCCATGATCTTCGTTTTCTGAATGTTGAGCTTTAAGCCAACTTTTTCACTCTCCCTTTCATTTTCATCAAGAGGCTCTTTAGTTTGTCTTCACTTTCTGCCATAAGGGTGGTGGTATCTGCATATCTGAGGTTATTGACATTTTTCCTGGCAGTCTTGATTCCAGCTTGTGCTTCCTCCAGCCCAGCGTTTCTCATGATGTACCCTGCATATAAGTTAAATAAGCAGGGTGACAATATACAGCCTTGACATACTCCTTTTCCTATTTAGAACCAGTCTGTTGTTTCATGTCCAGTTCTAACTGTTGCTTCCTGACCTGCATACAGATTTCTCAAGAGGCAGGTCAGGTGGTCTGGTATTCCCATCTCTTTCAGAATTGTCCACAGTTTATTGTGATCCACACAGTCAAAGGCTTTGGCATATATTTAGAACCAGTCTGTTGTTTCATGTCCAGTTCTAACTGTTGCTTCCTGACCTGCATACAGATTTCTCAAGAGGCAGGTCAGGTGGTCTGGTATTCCCATCTCTTTCAGAATTGTCCACAGTTTATTGTGATCCACACAGTCAAAGGCTTTGGCATAGTCAATAAAGCAGAAATAGATGTTTTTCTAGCACTTTCTTGCTTTTTCCATGATCCAGCGGATGTTGGCAATTTGAGCTATGGTTCCTCTCCTTTTCTAAAACCAGCTTGAATATCTGGAAGTTCACAGTTCACGTATTGTTGAAGCCTGGCTTGGATAATTTTGAGCATTACTTTACTAGCTTGTGAGATGAGTGCAGTTGTGCTGTAGTTTGAGCATTCTTTGGCATTGCCTTTCTTACAAATGGGAATGAAAACTGACCTTTTCCTGTCCTGTGGCCACTGCTGAGTTTTCCAGATTTGCTGGCATATTGAGTGCAGCACTTTCACAGCATCATCTTTCAGGATTTGAAATAGCTCAGCTGAAATTCCATCACCTCCACTAGCTTTGTTCGTAGTGATGCTTCCTAAGGCCCACTTGACTTCACATTCCAGGATGTCTGGCTCTAGGTGAGTGATGTAGGGGGTACCGGAAAGAGAAATCGAGGATGACATCAAAATTTTGACCCCAGCAACTTAAAATCAAAGGAATGATTTTAGCTTCTGTTTGGCCATGTTAAGTTCGAACTGCTCCTTAGATGTCAGATGGAGGTGGTGGTTGTTCAGTCGCTAAGTGACTCTTTGTGACCCCGTGGACTGCAGCTCACCAGGCTCCCCAGTCCTCCACTGTCTCCCAGAGTTTGCTCATATACATGTCCATTCAGTGGGTGATGCTGTCTACCCATCTCATCCTCTGCCCCCCCTTCTCCTTTTGCCTTTGATCTCTCCCAGCATCAGGTCTTTTCCAATGAGATAGCTTTTTGCATCAAGTAGCCAAAGTATTGCAGCTTTAGCTTTATCATCAGTCCTTCCAAGGAACATTCAGGTTGACTTCCTTTCCTTGACTGGTTTGATTTCCTTGTAGTCCAAGGGACTCTCAGGAGTCTTCTCCAGCACCACAATTCAAAAGCTTCAGTTCTTCGGTGCTCAACCTTTTTATGGTCCAACTCATATCCATACATGACTACTGGAGAAACTATAGCTTTGACCATATGGACCTTTGTCGGCAAAGTGATGTCTCTGTTTTTTAATACATTGTGTAGGTTTGTCATGGCTTTCCTTCCAAGGAGCAAGTGTCTTTTAATTTCATGGCTTCAGTCACTGTCCACAGTGATTTTGGAGCCCAAGAAACTAAAGTCTGCCACTGCTTCTGTCCAGAGGGTAATGGCGATATGAATCTAGAGTTCAGAGGAGAGGTCTGAGCCAGAGATAGAAGTCGTTTGTGTAGGTGTGGCATTGAAAAGCAGGGGCCGGATTGGAAACCTGGATCTACCTCTGACTTGTAAAAGCAACTGTAGTGTGAAATGCTCTATAACCATGACCGGTTATTTTCTGTTTGCAAAGCATCTTGGTAGCCCACTGGGGCAGGAGATTGTGAAGCTTCTGGGAAAGAACACTTGTACCTTGCTAACAGCTAGTCTGGCTGATGGTAAGTTAAGAGGAGGGGGGAATTATTTTAGGTGAGATGGGTAGGGAAGACCACAGGGAGTTAAGGTGTGGCCTATTTTATTTTTATTTTTTTGCCTTTTTAGTTAATTCTCATTTTGGAGCAAGACTTTATTTAAAAAAGTTTTCTTTAAGCTATCGCTTTCCGTTTAGAAATTATTATTCTATGTGTAAACCTAAAAAAATAAGAAAAATAACCTTAACTTTCCCTTTGATTAATATTTGAACTCAAGTTGAGCAAATGAAATTCCTTTAAACATTTAGCCCTATCTTTAGCCCAATTACATTCCCTTACACATTTAATTGCACTTACACATTTAATATATTTGATTTACCTTTTAAGTACTTCAGATATATAACCTAACAAGTATAATATCCCCAGAATAAGTAAACAATTAACTGAAAAGCCAATATATTAAGCTTATAAATGTGATAAATTTTAAGTTCTTGTAAACAGTTTGATACTGTTAACAGACTTAGTCACATTCTCTTAGGTCACATTTTCTCAGTCTGGGGATTCAAAAAATACTGGTTCCATCTCTGTCATGAAAGTGGAATATGGGGGGGGTCACTCTGAGAAGCTCTTATAGCACCCCAGGCGTTATATGCAGGTGTTTAACATGCAGCCGATGTTCCCAACCATTGCTAACTCCATAGCTTAAAGTAACGCGTCTCAGACACGTTACTGACAGATAATTGATCAGTCGTGTGTGTGTGTGCTCGGTCCCTCAGTCATGTCAGATTCTTTGTGACACCGTGAACTGTAGCCCGCCAGGCTCTTCTCACCGTGGGATTCTCTAGGCAAGAACACTGGAATGGGTTGCCATTTCCTCCTCCAGAGGATCTTCCTGACCCAGGGACTGAGTCCACATCTCCTGCATTGGCAGGCAGATTGTCTACCACTGCATCCACTGGGAAGCCCATTTTATCAATTATCTAACTACAAGTTTTAATTTTTATATTTTAAATTGGAATCAGTTTAATCAGTTCCTGAAAAAACATGTTTTTCTCTTGTATACTCAACAGAAATTCTTTTCAGTGAGATACTTTTAAATACCAAGTATACCCTGATTATTAATAAACTTAGGACAAGAACATTAATACAATAATCAAGTTGCTTTTCTACCTCTATTTTCTTTGCTAAAAAATGATTGTCTACATTAATCAAATTCCATGAAAAGTGAAAGTGAAAGTCGCGTCAGATTCTTTGTGACCCCATGGACTCTACAGTCCGTGGAATTCTTTAGGCCAGAATACTGGAGTGGGTAGCCTTTCCCTTCTCCAGGGGATCTTCCCAACTCAGGGATCGAACCCAGGTCTCCACATTGCAGGTGGATTCTTTACCAGCTGAGCCACCAGGGAAGCCCAAGAATACTGGAGTGGGTAGTCTATCCCTTTTCCAGCGGATCTTCCCGACCCGGGATCAAACCAGGGTCTCCTGCATTACAGGTGGATTCTCTACCAACAGAGCTATCAGAGAGTCCCAGTCAAATTCCTTACATATATCTTAAAACAAAAAAAAGATGTATTCATTTGTTCTTTATTTTTCACCGTGCTCGGTCTTCATTGCTGTGCTCAGGCTTTCACTCCTTGTGGAGGGGGCGCTTCTCTTTGTTGAGGAGCCCAGGCTCTAGAGTGCACATGGGCTTAATTGCTCCCGTAGTGTGTGGCGTCTTCCCGAACCTGGGATCAAACCTGTGTCCCCTGCGTTGGCAAGTGGATTCTTAACCACTGGACCACTGGGGAAGTCCTGTATTTTCAATTTTAAACTCTCCTGGAGTGTGACAGGAGACATAGCCAGTAAGAAAAGTGTTTTATCCACTTTTCTGAGTTATGCTTTGCTTTCCGGTCAAGTCGGGGTTTCAGCACACTGAGGGTGTTCGTAGACCAGCAGATTTCCGATTGGGACACAAATTTGGGGGCTGTGTCCACCCAGAGTGACTACCTTCAGCAGAAGCGGCCGGTGGCATGCAGGGGAAGAGAAGGTTGATGAACAGTGGAACCTCAGTTCTCCAGGCTTTTATTTCTTGAGGAGATCTGCTAGGGGGGTGCTAGACTCACTGGTTAGAATACAAATTTCTCCAGATCTGCGGAGTCAGAATTCCTGAGGATCCTATTCAGGAGGCTTCATTTTTAATAAGCTCCTCACCAGAAGCAATGGAAAAATTTGAGGAGTTGTTTTCAGAGGGTTGATCTGATGCTGCCCAGGGTGGGCTGAACTGAGGAGGCTGGTCCAGGGGCTCAGTCGCCTGCCAGTGCAGGAGGTGTGGGTTTGATCCCTGGTCTGGGAAGATCCCTTGAAGACGGCAATGGCTACCCACTCTGGTGTTCTTGTCTGGGAAATTCCACGGACAAAAGAGCCTGGCGGGCTACAGTCCATGGGATCTCTGAGTGACTAAATAACAACTACAAACCAGATGTTATTGAAATAAAAATGTGAGAAAAGGAAATAAAGGGCAGGGGGAGGCTGGTCTTGGTGTGAAAGGGTGAGACGTGACTTGGGCAGCAGTGGCAGAAAGTCCTGTGGTATTGGGGTGGTGGGGGAGGGTGGAGGAGGGAAAGACAGAGGTGTTTTGGAATTGGGGCGTGTGGTTCAGGAGCCTTCTTCGGGTGATTTTTTACCTCTCCTGATTGGAGCTCTGTCCTTTCAGGAGGCCAGGATGAGAGAGCTGCGTGGTTGCTACAAGACCCTGGGGGGATCTGAGGGAGACCCTTAGCATCTCGGGGGTCCCATCAGGGGAGACATTTGGGTCTCCTAGGCACTGCTGTTGGATCCGGTCCCGAGCAGGCAGTCTGCAGGCCTCCCGTGTGGGGCGGGTCTGATGCCACCGACTCCAGACGGTGGGCATATGCCATGCTGGAATGTTGCTGTGCTCCTAGTGGGCGCGCCACAGAGCTACCCTCTGGCCAAGGTTTGCTGTTTACCTGGGGCCTGGTGGTGCTGTAATCAGAAGAAGTGACAGGTGAGCCCGAGGGCAGCATGTGGAGAGCGCAAGCCTGGATCATTACCGGCTGCCTCCCAGCCCCCGCGGCCGAGCTGTTGGCTTATTTTAGCCTTGTGCCAAAGCCAGCTCTGGACCCGAGCTGCTCACGATAAAAGGAACCGAGAATATCAGTGGAGCAGCCTCAGGGTGGGGCACTGGGGAAGGGAGCGCCGGGCCCCGTGTCAGCCGGCTCTGGGCGAGAGGCAGCCCCGCAGGGCCTTGACAGCGCTGCAGGTGCCTGAGTGCGCCTGCCGGCCCACCCGCAGCGCTCGGGCTGATGAGAGGCCATCAGGGTCTCTCCCAGTCGCGGCTTTGAGCAAATTAGGAAGTGAGGGTTTCTGAATGTGTGGCCTCACCTGTGAAATAGACGCTCTGGTGTCTGCTCAGGGGGTCTGTGAGGTCAGGCAAGAGAATGCCTCGCACTACGGAGTCAAATTGGACTCTCTTCTTCCCTCCTCCTCCTCCCCTCATCACAGCTCATTGTCATCCTTTCCTTGAGCCCGACGGGGGTGCTCTAAGTGGGCCGGGGGGCTCTGCTGGGGACAGAAGCCCTGTGGGGAGGGGGAGGGTGGCAGACTCGCCTTGGGGGCCTCGTGTCTCTCTTCTTGTCCTCATGGTCGTCCCCATATTCAAGCTTACGGAGAAGAGGGTGGGCGAGCCGGTGAGCAGGGGGCGCGAGGCCTCGGGCAGGGATGGGCAGGCCCCTCGCTCGTTCCAGCAGCTGCTCTGCGTTTGAGCAGGTGCAGCCGCTGGACGGACAGACAGCGCGCTCTACCCTGTGGAGCTGTGTTCTAGTGAGGACGCAGCCCATTTAACAGTAACTCAGCGTGTGAGACGAGCTCTGGAAAACAGAGCAGGTGGCGAGAGGGACAGACGTGTCTGCTGCTGAGACTTTGGCTGCAGTTTTAAATCAGGTTTGGGGGGGAGGAGTGAGCCCCCTGGGTGACGATAGCAACAGCAGTCACAGCCTCCACTCTCCGCGGTGGTAAATTCACGGCAGTGGCGGGGTTCCTATTTTCTAGCTGAGGACAGACTCCGGGAGATGAAAAAGACTTTCCGGAGGTCACCCAGCTGATAAGCGGTAGAGCTGGAACTCAAACCCAGGCCTGTGTGACCCCAGAAGGTGGTCCCCCCCGAGCCTTGCCCTCTGCCCCGTGGCCACGAGGAGCCACTCTGTCACCTGGCACAGGTCCAGGAAGCCAGCAGATGCTGTTGCCACTGCAGACCTGGTCTCTGGGCGTGGGTGGGCAGTGCCGCCTGTGTTCCCGGCGAGGGAGTGGGGCCGGATGGTCCTGTGTTCCCGGACAGGGCTGCGCTCACATGATGCAGAGCGTCCTCGGAGGATGGGGATGAATCATGGCTGCGGAGAGGACCCGCTTACTCAGCACCCTGTGCTGGCATCTGGGCGCCAGAGAGACGTCCAGCCGTCCCCACCCCCGCCCCTGCCCTGACCTCCCGCTCGGGACTGCCAAATACGGTGATGAAGGCTGTGTCCTGTGCAAGGACGCCTGGCACGCTCTGCCTGCCGAGTGGTGTGTCTGTCCAGAGGGCTCTGCAGCCGCAGCCCCTCCTAATGTGCCCCGGGGCACTGGAGCGGGAGGTCGGGAGTCCTGGAGGTTCATACCTGGGTGGTGCCCGGCCAAAATCACCTTGCTGGGGGCCCGCTCCTGCCCAGGGTCAGGGCCTCTGCCCCCTGGGGTCAGGCCTGTGAAGGTGGCAGGAAGTGCTGGCCCTCGTAAAGCCGCTCTGCTCCCCTGACCACATTCCCGGGCACAGGGAGAGGGGGGGCCCGCAGAGCTGGCAGGCGGGCGGGGGTCTTAGGCTGCCATTGGGGCTGCGAAGTAGCCTTGTGCCGCCTTGTGCTGGGTGCTGTGGACAGCTCACTTCCCTTCTCCTGGCCTCACTTTCCTCATCTGTATTATGGAGCAGCTGATCACAGAGGTCACTTGGGCACTGATACCCTGGCTTTTTGGAGGCCAGCAGTAATGACGGTGATGATGGCCAGTGTTTCTTGAGGGCCTGCTGTGGGCCAGGCTGTCTGTTACGTGCCTGTGTGTCTGTGTGCTTTTAGAGATCTCCTGGCCTAGCTGTGTACCTTGTGCTTTCCATGTGGGGAGACTGAGGCCTGGAGAGGGCATGTGACAGAGCCACAGCCTGGCAGAGCTGGGATAGGATGCATGGCCCGCTGACCTGTCCTGGACAGCTGAGCACTTCCCCTGCACCATGAGGGGCGGCTCGGGTGGGCAGCGGGGAGGAGGCACTGGGGGGCTATTGCTGCTGCTGAAACTGGTGTGTCCTCCGTGGTTTGTGCACGTGAGAGACAGGGGAAAACACAAACACACATATACACAGACACACCCCCAGCCCCAAGGGCTCATCATTTGAATCGGTGTCACCAGGTAGGTTGAGGGAGGGGTGTGTATTCTTCATTTCCTGGTGGGTTGGTGGGTGGCTTTCCCAGCAGACCCGAGCCCCAGGCATGACGAGACCTGCTATTCTTCCTGGAGGTGTGATCTGGAGCACTCCAGAGCCCCTCTCTGAGCCTCAGTTTCCTCCTTTGTAAATGGGATCATGATACATACCTCTTGGGACTTGTAGGGGCCATGTGGTCCTGGGGGTGTTGTGAGTAAACAGCAGAGGAAAGCTGTCATCAGCGTGATCTGCTGGGAGGAGACTCTCTTAGCCATGGGGAGTGTGGGCTCCAGAGCCGTCCCCGCTGTCTTCTCAGCCAGGCCTAGCCGCTTTCCAGCAGCATGATCTTGGCGCAGTCATTTCCCTTCTGGAGGTCTCAGAGCCCTCATCTGAAACCTCACAGGTTGTCCTGAGGATTCAGTGAGAGGACGCCTTCTAGAGCTTTGAGCCCAGTGCTGGCCTGTGGTAGGTGCTCAGTGGAACCACGTACTACCTGACATTTATCGTGCGCTGGCGCAATGCCAGGCGTCGTTCGCGTCATTTACATTGCTGAGTCGCGCCCGACTCTTCGGCAACTCCATGGACTATAGCCCACCAGGCTCTTTTGTCCATGGGATTCTCCAGGCAAGAATAACGGAGTGGGTAGCCATTTCCTTCTCCAGGGTATCTTCCTAACCTGCGGGTTGAGCCCCCGTCTCCTGCATTGGCAGGCGTGTTCTTTACCGCTGAGTCCACCAGGGAAGCCCTGTATTGCAATTTCTCTTTTACTAATAATTCATTTGGATAAGCAAACTTCTGTGTGCTGCTCTTTAAGCAGTTAGCCAGCCAGTCAGACCCACTGCCCCGTATTCCTAGCTGGAACGTAGAGGCCTGAAGGGGTCTGGGGTCACGCAGCTGGCTTCCCAGTGCCTTGGGGGGTTTTGCTCAGCCAAGTCTGCCCAGAGCCCCTATTCCATCACAGCCTCCCAAGGGACGCCCCTCCCCTGGCCCTTCCCTGTGCCCGTTCCTCTCCTCTGAGCTGCTTCAGGCCTCGTGAACGGCTTGGTTAAGCACTCGGCCGTTAAACGTTCATCTCTTACAATTTCAATCCAATTCCTGTAAGTTTATTGGCAAGACGGGGTGTATTAGAGCTGCCAAATTTAATATATCAAGTCCGTGTGTCTAGGATGCGGTTTCTCAGCAGTAATAGGAGAAGAGAGGTTTTATACGTTTTCATTTTGAGTGACTGTCTGTTCCCGATCCCATTACTGCCCTTGACTTAATGGCTGCTGTCTGTCACGGGAGCGGCCTTCTCCAGGGGGCTCGTTTGTCTCTGTGTCCCTCCTCATTTTCAGGAGGGATATATCCCAGGATGTATCTACCCCCTTCTGGCTGCCCTGTGGATCGGCTCTCAGCTTTAACTGTATTCTCCGGGCCCCGGGGGGCCGGGGTTTCTGCTGCTGGCCTGGGCTGTTACCTGGTGACCTTGGGGAAGTCACTTTCTCTCTCATCCTCGGGGCCTCAGGCAGCCACTCTGGGAAAGGAGGGGTCAGACTCTAGGGCCTGAAAGGTGTGGGACGATTCTGGGCTCAGCCCTTTGCCAATCCCACGTGATGGCCCTGAGTGGACCCGTTTGTCCTCTCATCTTGTGACACCAAACGGGGACCCCAGGGCTGGCCGTGAGTCAGAGTTGCCACCTGCCTCTGGCTGCGGTGGTTGCCACCCGTGAGGGGTCTTACGGGTCTGAAGACCCTGAACCGTTCTCGTTTTCCTCCGTGATCACCACCTGCGTGTCCGCCCGAGCCCTCTGGCTTCTCTAAGCCTTGAGCTGGCTGTGGAAGAGCAGACACCAGCGGCGGGATTGTCGGGCACCGGGGGTTGCCTTCCGAGTACCAGCTGTGTGGCCTTGGGCGAGTCACTTCCTCTCTCTGAACCTCAGTTGTTCCCATAAGGAAAATGGGAATTAACGCACGTGTTCAACACATATTTGGTTGCCTTCTCTACTGTGCACCACTTTGGGGGCTGCAGCAACACACAACACAACTATCCCAGCCCGCAGGCGCATATTCCCGTTGAAGAGACGACATAATAAACGGAACAAATAACATTTACTTCAGAGGTGGTAAAGCGGAGCAGGGAGTGGGGAAATCCAAGCAGAGAGCTCTGCTGTTGTCAATGAAGTAGTCATGGGAGGCCACTGGGAAGGCAGTGTTTGAGCAAAGATGGAAGGAGCACAGCTCTGAGAGGGGAGATGAGAGGTGTGGGGGGCCCTGCGGGGGGCTGGCCAGTGGGGGGCAGGCAGCCGTTCTCTAGCTTGGCTGCAGATGAGAACCCCCAGGGAGCANGGCCTCGGGCGTGGGTGGCTCCTCCCAGCAGCCCCTGGCTTCGGACACTGGGTGTCTTCTCCTGGCTGCCACTGACCTCAGACGTGGGGTGCTGGGGGCCAGCGTGAGGAACCCTGCCCATGGGAAAGGTCATGAGGAAGGAGGCTTGGCATACGCAAAGGTGTGATCAAGCCTCAGGAAACCCCCTGTTCCTGAGCATCTACCCCCAAAACCAGAATCCATTTTATGCACTCACCTACACCTCTGACTTTATGGGGGGCTCTCCCCCATAACCATTTCTCTCGGAGAAGGAGTTAACTTGCAGCTCCAGTTAATAAAAATTCCTGGGTGTGACAAGCCTGCCTGTATAGGTTCCTCTGGCCACATGTGATTGTTTACAGCCTCCCAACAGTGAGAGGCATTAGATGATTTAGACTTACTAAAAGCAGATTCTTTTGGAAAGTTAGAATTTATTAGTATAGTGGGTTGATTAGGAATTATATTGGTGAAGGATTATTCATTTATTGTGCCTATAATTGCTATTAATTCCCTGCCATTGGGTGTGACAAGGGTGTCTCAGGTAAAACCTCTCTGCTGCAAACTAGTTTGTGTGATAGGATTGTCCATACTCCTGCCACTATGGAGCACGTGGTTGTTTACTACCTCTCAACCATAAACAGCACAGAGTTTGGGGTATTTTGAAGGTCTTGGTTAGCATGGGGCTTTTCTCATTGTTCAGTCAACGATTGCCGCCAGGCCTCCACATCCTTAAGCACCTGGGAATATATTAATCAATGCATTTGTAATATATAAAATGAAATATAGTAGTTTTGATATTAGCAATCCTAGATTTGTTGATTTAATGAATTTTCTTCCTTGTTATAGATCACTGTACTTCGTTATAAATTACTGTGTCCTTGCTATGTAAAAATGTAACTTTATCATTATCTTAAAACTAAATAGATCTTAAGGGGAACATTGGTGAAAGGATTTCACTTGTTGGGCTGATGTTTTGTTGCTAATCTTCATATTCCCTGCCCTTATAATGAATATAACTAGCATATAAGAGAAATAAGTATTAACCTTTCAGATTAATCATGTTAACCTTGGGTTAGATAAATTACTTTCTTGATTGTAACTACCTACACTCTCACCCTATAGGAATGTAACTTTATCTGGAGGGTGGTGCCTGGTTTAAGAAAAAACACCCTTGGAAAAAATGAGTTTTGTGGTTATCAGAGAGGGTCATGAAGTGTCAGCAGGCCTCATGGCCAGAAGATGATGTAAAACCCCTAAGACCTTTTTTTTATGTAAAGCACCCAATTTTGATAAAGGTCAGGACTGCTGACCCCCACGTGACTCTGTATTCATCCCTATGTGTAAAAAAGGTATATAAGAAAACCTGAAAATAAAGAAAATGGGATCAGTTTCTGGAAGGGCTGATTCCCCCCGTGTTGTTCTTTCTTTCCCCTTCTGGCTGAATTCCCACCTGGGGAGTGGGTACTCACCAAGCCTACTAATTATGCCTGGGCTTCTAATATCGGACCAGGGAGGCCTCAGTGCCTCCTCTCCTTCAGGAGAATGGAAAGACACCTGGGGTCCACGTAGGTAGTGGTTGGTATTCCACATAAACCAAGTTATTCAGCCTTCTTTTCTCCATCTAAAATTTTCCTACTATGCTATTATTTCCTAATCTAATCTTATATTTCTAAGTAAGTCTTTTTCTCGCCGACTCCGTCTCCACCTTCGAATCACCCTGGATCTACTGGGGCTGGACCCCGGCAGTGAGGTGGCTCCTCCTGGCCACTGCCCCTGACCTTGGACGCGGGGTAGGTCCTCCCAGCTGCCACTGACCTCTGACGCAGGGTAGCTCCTCTCGGCCACGGCCCCTGACCTCTGACGCAGGATAGCTCCTCTTGGCCATTCTTGTGCCATCACAGCCTGAAACTCTAGGTTTCTGCCCCTGATCTCGGATGCAGGGTAGCTCCTCTTTGCCACCTGTGCTTAGTGAGCCGGCTCGCAACTGCCTGCGCTTAGTTTTTACGATATTTCACCTTCTCCGACTTACTTCACTCAATATTACTATGTAAGTGCCATTTCCTTCTCCAGTGGGCCACATTCTGTCAGACCTCTCCACCATGACCCGCCCGTCTTGGGTTGCCCCGCAGACATGGCTTGGTTTCATTGAGTTAGACAAGGCTGTGGTCCTAGTGTGATTAGATTGACTAGTTTTCTGTGAGTATGGTCAGTATGTCTGCCCTCTAATGTCCTTTGCAACACCTACCATCTTACTTGGGTTTCTCTTACCTTGGGTATGGAGTATCTGTTCAGAGCTGCACCAGCAAAGAACAGCCGCTGCTCCTTACCTTGGATGTGGGGTATCTCCTTACCACCACCGTTCCTGACCTTCACAGCCTGGCACTCTAGGTAGCTGCCCCTGACCTCGGACATGGGATAGCTCCTCCCTGCCACCTGCACTTAATGAGCCAGCTCGCAGCCACCTGCGCTTAGTTTTTATGATATTTCACCTTCTCTGAATTACTTCATTCAATATTACTATGTAAGTCATTAATAAAAATGTTATGCAGGAGAAAGTGAAGGTCAGAGCTCAGTGGCACACCACTAGAAACCTCCCTGCAGGTTGACATTTATCTATCAGGCAGCATTCTACATTTCTCTGTCTTGTTCACAGACATATCAAATGCCTTGCTGATATCCAGATACAGAGTGCTTATATTTTTACTAATCTGTCAAGCCAATAATCATAATCAAAAATAGAAATGAAATGAGGTTTGTCCAACAACTTGTTCTTACAGAATTGATGCTGACTTGTGATGGTTACCACTTTTTTCTAAGTACTTACAAATCCTCCTTTTAATAGCCTGTTTTAGGATTTTGCACTCAATCAGCATGATGTCCCTTGTCTAACCTAAGGAGACCATGTGCTTTGTGTCCCTTTTCAAAACCAAAGCTCATATTAGGGTCTTTAGTCTTCTGACACATGTCACCCATACCACAATCCCAAAATGTTAACAACTATGACTAGGACATCTAAGCCACAAGACATCTCACAACTGTAGAATATAATTTCAATTCATTTAGAACAGTCGAGTGCTCTCTTATGGGCACCTTGCCTATATTAGGCTTCAATTTATAGTTATGGTATTGGTTACCCTTTTAGGTTAGAATATTTTTTTTTTTTCACAAAAAAGATAAGATCATTCATTCAATACCATTCCATGAGTTGTATGTCTATCCTATCCTTGCTCTTCTTGTTCTAAACATATTTTTAAAAAGCTGTTCTGTTATCTGTAGCAGGTTTTTGCAACCTTTAGGGTCATTTCAGGTAGGATTCTTTATGGGATTTTTTTTAAACCACATCCTCTTATATTCATTTATCCTTGATTTTTATGCCTTCATTTCAATACATGTTCTTCAGAAATACAGGATGGAGAGCACCCAGTAATGGCACACTGGTTTCAATTGCCAGCAGATCTCCCTAGCTCTTTATTCATCTCCTTTTTTTCACTGTCTCTGGGCATGTAATCATACCTACTTCAGTGTAGAAAACCACTTTCCTAAAGTCTAGGATTTTGCTTTATAGAGTACTTATGGACTTTCAGCTAAAATGGTTGCTTTCTGTAAAAGTTTCTGTCACCTTCACTTCACCAATTTCTCTTTTTTTCAGTCAGTGAGAGAAGCAAGTCTCCTTATCATTTTCTCTACCTTCTAAGAGGTGGAGTTGTCAACAATGGAGGTNGCCATTGGGTGTTTTTTTTTTCCAAGTCGCTTGCAGTTGCTGTGTAATCCAAATAAGATCTTTCACTGAAACTATTTACTGCTTTTATTTGCCATGTAGATTCCTTTCTGCTATTTCATTTTCCTCTATTATCCATTATACATAACCTTTATATACTAATACCTGTTGGCTGTGCTGCCCCCAATCCAGGAGGGGAAATCACATCAATGTCAATGGGACATCAATAGTTGTTCTGTGCATTATGGCTCTGTAAGTTGTCATTGAAAAGCAGTAGAAATCCAGGAAGTGAACAGTCAGAGCTGGATTGTTCAGGCAAAGAGCCCCATTCCCAATTCTACCCACTATACCTTTTGGGTCAGCAAAAAAAGATAATTTCTTTGAATAAGTTTTGAGGTCATAAAATTCAGTGAAGGGAGGCATGGGTAGATACTGATTATATGAAGATATTATGGAATGGTGATTTCCATCACTTACCCATAAATCTGTAATATTTTCCATCTGAATTGAAAAACAAATGTCCTTATGCTTCATCCTCTGATATTTTGGCATCGGTGATGTATCAGTGCCAGTCAGAAGCACATTTGCTTGAATTTACAAGTAAGTCATATGAGGTCGTAGTCAGGAAGACAGACGACCATATAAGAGGAGACGAGGTTAAGGTACTTCATGAATGGTTGTAAAGGGCACAAACTCGGCTTCTCTGGTAATATTTCATGTTTTGATCAAGTTTCTTCACAGCCAGCAATTTGTACATAAAAGGCAATAGAAACTCACAGGCAATAGAAACTCACAAGAATACGTTGTGTTTGGGGTCAAATGGGCTGTTGCATTAAATGAGTTAGGGAGTAGGGATTTCTGGCTCTCAAACTAAATATGATCAGTTAATGATATCGATGCTGCTTTTCTTTTACCGTGAAATTAGTAGTGATTCTTACCACCTTCAGGGGATGCAATCATGAATGGTTGTAAAGGGCACAAACTTGGCTTTTCTTGTAATATTCGATGTTATGATCAAGTTTCTTCACAGTCAGCAGTTTGTACATAAAAGGCAATAGAAACTCACAGGCAATAGATACTCACAAGAGTACATTGTGTTTGGGGTCAAATGGGCTGTTGCATTAAATGAGTTAGGGAGTAGGGATTTCTGGCTCTCAAACTAAATATGATCAGTTAATGATATCAATGCTGCTTTTCTTTTACCATGAAATTAGTAGTGATTCCTACCACCTTTAGGGAATGCAAGTAGTTCAAACTCTACAGATCAAATAAGTTAAGTCCATAAATCTCTTTGCCATGACATACTATATACTCCACATGTAGAAAGTTGACCAGTTCAGTTCAATCACTCAGTCATGTCCGACTCTTTGCAACCCCATGGACTGCAGCATGCTAGGCTTCCCTGTCCATCACCAACTCCTAGAGCTTGCTCAAACTCACGTCCATCTAGTTGGTGATGCCATCCAACCATCCTTTAGGGATTTCTGGCTCTCAAACTAAATATGATCAGTTAATGATATCGATGCTGCTTTTCTTTTACCATGAAATTAGTAGTGATTCCTACCACCTTCAGGGGATGCAACTAGTGTTCAAATTCTACAGATCAAATAAGTTAAGTCCATAAATCTCTTTGCCATGACATACTATATACTCCACATGTAGAAAATTAACCAGTTCAGTTCAGTCACTCAGTCATGTCCGACTCTTTACAACCCCATGGACTGTAGCATGCTAGGCTTCCCTGTCCATCACCACCTCCCAGAGCTTGCTCAAACTAATGTCCATTTAGTTGGTGATGCCATCCAACCATCTCATCCTCTGTCATCCCCTTCTCCTCCTGCCCCCAATCCCTCCCAGCATCAGAGTCTTTTCCAATGAGTCAACTCTTCACATGAAGTGGCCAAAGTATTGGAGTTTCAGCTACAGCATCAGTCCTTCCAATGAATATTCAGGACTCATCACCTTTAGGATGGAATGTTTGGATCTCCTTGCAGTCCAAGGGACTCTCAAGAGTTTTCTCCAGCACCACAGTTCAAAAGCATGAATTCTTTGGTGCTCACCTTTCTTTATAGTCCAACTCCATACATGACTACTGGGAAAACCATAGCTTTNCACCTTTAGGATGGAATGTTTGGATCTCCTTGCAGTCCAGGGGACTCTCAAGAGTTTTCTCCAGCACCACAGTTCAAAAGCATCAATTCTCTGGTGCTCACCTTTCTTTATAGTCCAACTCCATACATGACTACTGGGAAAACCATAGGTTTGACTAGACAGTCCTTTGTCGGCAAAGTTGACCAGAATGATTATTAACACAGAATTAGGAGAGAGAGAATATTAAGCCCAATTCTGTGATCAAAACTTTAAGAATGGAACTATTCAAGAGGGCAGAGTCCCTACTTCACTTGCTCTCTGCACAAAAATTGAATAACAGTGACTTCAGGGCTTTCTTCTACCCCCTTTATTATAGTCTAAGTTAACCTTCTTTCTAGGGCTGTGATTATGATGGAAGAATAACACACTGCAATGACAGAATGAGAGAAGTAGAGTGTGCTTATTTTGCCTATGTGACAAAAAAGTGCTAATACTTTAAAATAGAGGGAAGAAATAGAGTAAGACAAACTTTGATCTTAGAAAATTCAGAAACTTAATTTTTTTTTTTTAACAAAGCGAATTGAAATGAGGTTTTTTTCCCCCAACAATCTAGGTAGACAATGCCTATTCCCATAAGCTTTACTAGGTATAGATAAACACACTCACCAAAAAGCGTCTCTTTCAGTTATTGGTTAACTTCATTAATGCCTCTGTGCCTCACTTTCTTCATCTATAAAATAGGAATGTTGATAACACCATCCTCGTAGATTTTCTTTTTAATTAAATGAAGCAGAACATGTAAAACACCAAGGACATTTCTTAGTAGATCTAAGAAACATACTTAAGTTTTTTTTAACAATATTGAAATCGAATTTTTTTGCCCCAACAATCTAGATAGACAAACCCCTTTCCCACAAGTTTCCTAGGTATAGATAAATACTCTCACAAAAAAAAAAATCACTTACTTGTAACTTTATTAATGCCTCTGTACCTCAGTTTCCTCATGCATAAAATAGGAACAGTGATAACACTTTCCTCGTGGATTTTCAATAAATGAAGCAGAACATGTAAAACACCAAGGACATTTCTTAGTAGATCTAAGAAACATACTTAAGTTTTTTTTAACAATATTGAAATCGAATTTTTTTGCCCCAACAATCTAGATAGACAAACCCCTTTCCCACAAGTTTCCTAGGTATAGATAAATACTCTCACAAAAAAAAAAATCACTTACTTGTAACTTTATTAATGCCTCTGTACCTCAGTTTCCTCATGCATAAAATAGGAACAGTGATAACACTTTCCTCGTGGATTTTCAATTTAATTAAATGAAGCAGAGCATGAAAAACACCCAGGGAATCACTTAGTAGATCTAAGTAACATACTTAAGTTTTTTTTTTTAATACATAGAATTGAAATCAAGTCCCTCCACCTAAGTATTCTAGATAGACGATGTCCTTTCCCAAAAAGTTTACTGTCGATAAATACGCTAACAAAAAACTTTACTAGTGACTTCATTGTCTCTGTGCCTCAGTTTCCTCATCTCTAAAATGGGAATATTGACAACACTTCCACATAGATTTTCTTTTAATTAAATGACGCTTAACATGTAAAACACCCACCATTGCTTAGATCTAACTAACATACATAATATTGGATTTTTTTAAGAGTGCTAAAATCTTTATTTTTACCACACAGCCTTGTAGATTTTCTTTTACCTTACTGATTTTTATTTTTAATTAAGTGAAACAGAGCATGTAAAATACCCAGAACATGCTTAGTAGAATTAAGTAACATACTTAATTTTTTAATAGAATTGAAACTGAGTTTTTGTCCCCAAAAATCCAATAGTGCCCTTACCAACAAAGGTCATTAAGTATTGATAAAGATGCTCACCAATACATCATCTTTTACTTACTAATGACTTGCCTAAAGCCTCTGGGCCTCAGTTTCCTCATATATAAAATGGGAATGTTGATAACACCTTCAGTTCAGTCGCTCAGTCATGTCCGACTATTTGCAACCCCATGAATCGCAGCACGCCAGGCTTCCCTGTCCATCACCAACTCCCAGAGTTCACTCAGACTCGCGTCCATCGAGTCAGTGATGCCATCCAGCCATCTCATCTAGTATTGATAAAGATGCTCACCAATACATCATCTTTTACTTACTAATGACTTGCCTAAAGCCTCTGGGCCTCAGTTTCCTCATATATAAAATGGGAATGTTGATAACACCTTCAGTTCAGTCGCTCAGTCATGTCCGACTATTTGCAACCCCATGAATCGCAGCACGCCAGGCTTCCCTGTCCATCACCAACTCCCAGAGTTCACTCAGACTCGCGTCCATCGAGTCAGTGATGCCATCCAGCCATCTCATCCTTGGTCGTCCCCTTCTTCTCCCGCCTTCCCATACAAGATCACTGGAAAAACCATAGCCTTGACTAGACGGACCTTAGTCAGCAAAGTAATGTCTCTGCTTTTGAATATGCTATCTAGGTTTACTTGAAGATTTTCTTTTTGATTAAATGAATAAGAATGTGCAAAACAACCAGGACATTGCTCGGAAGATCTAAACAACACATTAAAATTTTTTTTTAATAGAGATAATTGAAATCGTTCCCCTGCCCCAGTGGTCTAGCCAGATAATGCTCTTTCCCACAAAGTTTACTAAATAGATAAATACACTCACTCAAAAACATGTATTTCCCTAACGAGTAATGCCATTAATGTCCCTGTGTCTGTTTTCTCATCTATAAAATAGGAATGTTGATAACACCTTCCTTGTACATTTTATTTGTAGTNTTTCCCCCTAGCGGTCTAGCCAAACAATGCCCTTTTCCACAAAGTTTACTAAATAGATAAATACACTCACTCAAAAACATATATTTCCCTAACTAGTAATGCCATTAATGTCCCTGTGTCTCAGTTTTCTCATCTATAAAATGGGAATGTTGATAACACCTTCCTTGTACATTTTATTTGTAATTAAATGAAGCAGAGCATGTAAAACACTGAGGACATGCTTAGTAGAAGTAAGGAACATACTTAATTTTTTTTTAATAGAAGTGAAATCAAGTTTTTTTCCCCAAACATTCTAGGTAGACAATGCCCTTTCCCACAAAGGTTACTAAGTATAGATAAATACGGTTAGCAAAAGCATCTCTTTCACTTACTAGCCACTTCATTAATGCCTCAGAAGTATAAATGGGAATATTGATAAGAGTTTCCTCGTAGATTTTGTTTTCAATTAAATGAAGCAAACCCTTTAAGACACCGAGAACATTGCTTAGTAGTCTAAGTAACACACTTACTTTTGTTTTTTCTTTTTAATAGAGACAACTGAAATTGATTTCCCCCCACAATATTCTAGATAGACAGTGTACCTTCCACAAATTTTCCTGAGTGTAGATAAATATGCTCTCCAAAAAAGAATCTCTTTCACTCACTAGTAACTTCATTGATGCCTCTGGACCTCAGTTTCCTCATCTATAAAATGGGAATGTTGATAACATATTCTTCATAGATTTTCTTTTTGATTTAATGAAGAAGAGCATGTAAAACACCCAGGATATAGCCTAGTAGATCTAAGTAACATATTTAATTTTTAAACAGAATTGAAATATAGATTTATTTCNTAAGACAAATTTTGATCTTGTAAAAGTTAGAAACTTAAGTTTTGTTTTGTTTTTTAATAAAGTGAACTGAAATGAGGTTTTTTTCCCCCCAACAATCTAGCTAGACAATGCCTGTTCCCACAAGCTTTCCTAGGTATAGATAAATACACTCACCAAAAAGCATCTCTTTCAATTATTGGTTAACTTCATTAATGCCTCTGTGCCTCACTTTCCTCATCTATAAAATAGGAATGTTGATAACACCATCCTCGTAGATTTTCAATTAAATGAAGCAGAACACGCAAAACACCAAGGATATTTCTTAGTAAATTTAAGAAACTTAATTAATTTTGTTTTTTTTTTTAACAATATTGAATCGAGTTTTTTGCCCCAACAATCTAGATAGACAAACTCCTTTCCCACAAGTTTCCTAGGTATAGATAAATACTCTCACAAAACAAACAAAGAAACATTTTTTCACTTACTTTTAACTTTATTAATGCATCTGTACCTCAGTTTACTCATGCATAAAATGGGAACAGTGATAACACTTTCCTCGTGGATTTTCCATTTAATTAAATGAAGCAGAGCGTGAAAAACACCCAAGAAATCACTTCGTAGATCTAAGTAACATACTTAAGTTTTTTTTTTTAATAGATAGAATTGAAATCAAGTCCCTCCACCTCAGTATTCTATATAGACAATGCCCTTTCCCAAAAAGTTTACTGTCGATAAATACGCTAACAAAAAACTTTCCTTTACTAGTGACTTCACTAAGTCTCTGTGCCTCAGTTTCCTCATCTCTAAAATGGGAATATTGACAACACTTCCGCATAGATTTCCTTTTAATTAAATGAAGCTTAACATGTCAAACACACACCATTGCTTAGGAGATCTAACTAACATGCATAATATTGGATTTTTTTTAAGAGTGCTAAAATCTTTATTTTTACCCCACAGTCTTGTAGATTTTCTTTTTCCTTACTGATTTTTATTTTTAATTAAGTGAAGCAGAGCATGTAAAATACCCAGAACATGCTTAGAGTTAAGTAACATACTCAATTTTTAAATAGAATTGAAATTGAATTTTTCTCCCCAAAAATCCAATAGTGCCCTTACCAACAAAGTTCATTAAGTATTGATAAATATGCTCACCAAAACATCATCTTTTACTTACTAATGACTTGCCAAAAGCCTCTGGGCCTCAGTTTCCTCATACATAAAAACGGGAATGTTGATAACACCTTCAGTTCAGTTCAGTTCAGTTCAGTTCAGTTCAGTTCATTCGCTCAGTCGTGTCCGACTCTTTGCAATCCCATGAATCACAGCACGCCAGGCTTTCCTGTCCATCACCAACTCCCAGAGTTCACTCAGACTCGCGTCCATCGAGTCAGTGATCCATCCAGCCATCTCATCCTCAGTCGTCCCCTTCTTCTCCCGCCTTCCCATACATGACCACTGGAAAAACCATAGCCTTAACTAGACAGACCTTAGTCGGCAAAGTAATGTCTCTGCTTTTGAATATGCTATCTAGGTTTACTTGTAGATTTTCTTTTTGATTAAATGAAGAACATGCAAAACAACCAGGACATTGCTTGGAAGATCTAAGCAACACATTTAATTTTTTTTTAATAGAGATAATTGAAATTGTTTTTTTTTTCCCCCCAGTGGTCTAGCCAGACAATTCCCTTTCCCACAAAGTTTACTAAATAGATAAATACGCTCACTCAAAAACATGTATTTCCCTAACTAGTAATGCCATTAATGTCTCTGTGTCTGTTTTCTCATCTATGAAATGGGAATGTTTATAACACCTACCTTGTACATTTTATTTTTAATTAAATGAAGCAGAGCATGTAAAACACTGAGGACATGCTTAGTAGAAGTAAGGAACATACTTAATTTTGTTGTTGTTGGCTTTTTTTTAATAGAATTAAAATCAAGTTTTTTTCCCCAAACATTCTAGGTAGACAATGCCCTTTCCCACAAAGGTTACTAAGTATAGATAAATACGGTTAGCAAAAGCATCTCTTTCACTTACTAGCCACTTCATTAATGCCTCAGGTTCCTGAAGTATAAATGGGAATATTGATGAGTTTCCTCGTAGATTTTGTTTTCAATTAAATGAAGCAGACCCTGTAAGACACCACCGAGGACATTGCTTAGTAGTCTAAGTAACACACTTACTTTTTTTCTTTTTAATAGAGATAACTGAAATTGATTTTTTTCCCCACAAAAATTTAGATAGACAGTGTACCTTCCATAAAGTTTCCTGAGTGTAGATAAATGTGCTCTCCAAAAAAGGATCTCTTTCACTCACTAGTAACTTCATTGATGCCTCCGGACCTCAGTTTCCTCATCTATAAAATGGGAATGTTGATACCATATTCTTCATAGATTTTCTTTTTGATTTAATGAAGAGAGCATGTAAAACACCCACGATATAGCCTAGTAGATCTAAATAACATACTTAATTTTGTTTTTTCTAATAGGTGGGTTTGACATTGAGCTTTTTTCACCAACAATCTAGAGACTGTGCCATTTTTGAAAATTTTACTGTGTCCACAAATACGCTCACCATAAAGTATCTCTTTAGTAACTTCATTAATGCCTTTGTGCCTCAGTTTCCTCATGTATAAAATGAGAATGTTGATAACACCTTCCTCTTTGATTTCTTTTAATTAAATAAAACAGATCGTATGGCACATCCAGGACATGGCTTAGAAGATCTAAGCAACTCACTGAATTTTTTTTTTTTTAATAGAGAGAATTGAAATTGGGTGTTTTCCCCAATGGTCTAGCCAGACAATGACCTTTCTCACAAAGTTTACTAAATAGATAAATACGCTCAACGAAAAGCATGTATTTCCCTAACTAGTAACCAGTAATGTCTCTGTGTCTCAGTTTACTCATCTATAGAATGGGAATGCTTATAACACATTCTGCTGGAAGCCAGCATGAGGAATCCCACCCGTGACAGGGTCATGTTGCAGAGATTTGATGGGCAAGGATGAGTCAGATCTCAGGTTATCCCCCTGGCATTTCCTGAGCATGTACCCCCCAAAAATAAGAATCTGCCTGCTTTTCCACTCTTCTGACATTCTTTGGAAAAGATAAACTCTGGGCTTTAGTATTCTGCATTTGAAAGAGTGTTTCAATCCAAAAACCTCTCTGATGGCTTTCTAGCCTGCCTGCAGGCTGCGAATGTGATTGTTTGAGGCCTGTGCAGGAGGCACAGGAAGCTTAAAACATCCTAGGAATGTAGGGGCTTCCGAGGAGTCATAATCACTAGAATAGGACTGATTAAAAGTTTCATTTGTTGAGCCAATACTTGCTGCCAAATTTTCATATCTTAGATAGTTGGTATATAGAAAAACAGGTAGTAGACCTGGTATTAGCAATATTAGATCTTTGAGTACTTTCTTTGTTATAACCCACTGCACATTTTTCTACAGGAATGTAACTTTATGTGGTACTTTGAAGGTGATGCAGAGTAAAGAAAAATCACTTCTAGGGAAAAGGAGTTTTCTGGTTGATAGACAATTGCCCAGAAAGAGAGCCATAAAAATATTAATAGGCCTCTTGGCCAGAAGATAATGTAAACCACCTGAGACCTTTTGTATATGGGAGGGTATGCAAATAGAAAGCCTGGTTTTTGGCCTGATAACACTGCATAATTTTGTTTTACCCATTGATCTCTATGTGCAATCAAAAAAGGTATAAAAGGCCTTTCTAGAGAATAGGGGTGGGGCCAGTCCTTGGAAGGGACTAGTTATTGGAAGGACTCATTTCCCCCGTGTCTCCTATTTTCTCTAATTTCAGGCTGAATTCCCATCTGAGGCCTGGAGGCTTGCCGTGTCTACTTACCTGTCCTGGCTGCTAAGATCTGTAAGAGAGAGTGCCCAGGGCGGGGCCCTTTCTGATATTTAAATGAATGCTGGGGGCCTAACATAGATGGTGCAAGCTCCTTGTCTAGAACTTTATTGGCTTTCCTTGTAAACCAAGTTATTCAGCCTTCTTTTCTCCATCTAAATTTTCCTACTATACTATTATTTCCTAATCTAATGTTATACTAATAAATAAATAAGTTTTCCTCACCTATCCATCTCCCCTTCGAATCACCCTGGATCCACCAGGGCTGGACACCGGCAACCTTCCTCTTTCATTTTATTTTTAAATTGAAGCAGAGCTTATGACACATTCAGGATGTTGCTTACTAGGTCTAAGTAAAATACTTCTTTTTCTTTTTATAAGAGAGTTGAAACTGAATTTTTTTCTCCAACAATCTAGAGAGACAATGCCCTTTTCCACAAAGTTTATTGAGTGTAGATAAATACACTCTCAAAGAAATCATCCATTTCACTTCTTGTAACTTCATTACTGCCTCTGTGCCTCAGTTTTCTCATCTGTAAAATAGGAATGTTGATAACACCTTCCTTGTACATTTTCTTTTTGATTTAATGAGCATGGCATGTAAAACACCAGGACATTTCTTAGTAGATCTAAGTAGCATACTTAATTTTTAAAAATAGAATTGAAATAGAGTAATTTTCCCCAAAAAAATCCAGGTAGACAATGCCCTTTCACACAACGTTTACTAAGTGTAGATAAATATGTTCACCAGTATCATTGGTTTCACTTACTGCTGCCGCTGCTATGTTGCTTCAGTTGTGTCTGACTCTGTGTGGCCCCATCGATGGCAGCGCACCAGGCTCTCCCACCCCTGGGATTCTCCAGGCAAGAACACTGGAGTGCATTGCCATTTCCTTCTCCAATGCATGAAATACTAGTAAATTTAATAAAGTCTCTGTACCTCAGTTTCCTCATCTATAAAATGGGAATGTTGATAACACCTTCCTCATAGATTTTCTTTTTCATTTAATGAAGAAGAGCATGTAAAACACCCAGAATATAGCTTAGTAGATCTAAGTAACTTACTTCATTTTTTGTTTTAAAAGAGAAAATTGAAACCTAGATTTATTTCCTCACAATCTAGTCAAAGTCCATTTTCATGAATTTTGCAAAGTGTCAATAAATACCTCACCAAAATGCATCTCTTTCACTCACTAATAACTTCATTAACCCCTCTAGCCTGTTTCCCCCAACCATCTAGACAGACTGCCCTTTCATAGCTAAATATGCTCACTAAAAGCAAGCACTCTTGTCATCTCCTGTTTGACCACTTCCAGTTTGCAGACTTTATTTTTGGGGGCTTCAAAATAACTGCAGATGGTGACTACAGCCATGAAATTAAAAGACACTTACTCCTTGGCCAGAAAGTTATGACCAACATAGACACCACATTAGAAAGCAGAGACATTGCTTTGCCAGCAAAGGTCTGTCTAGTCAAGGGTATGCTTTTTCCAGTAGTCATGTATGGATGTGAGAGGTGGTCTGTAAGGAAAGTTGAAGGCTGAAGAATTGATGATGTTGAACTGTGGTGTTAGAGAAGACTCTTGAGAGTCCATGGGGTCACAAAAGTTGGCATGACTCAATGAGTGAACTGAACATACTTCATTTTTGTTAAAAGATAAAACTGAAAATGATTCCCCCCACCCCCACAAACAATTTAGATAGAGAATACCCTTTCCCACAAAGTTTACTGAGTATAGATAAATAGGCTCACAAAAAAGAGTCTCTTCAAATTATAGTAACTTTATTAATGCCTCTGTGCCTCACTTTCCTTATCTATAAAATGAGAATGTTGATAATACTTTCCTGGTAGATTTTCTTTATAATTAAGTAAAGCAGAGCATGTAAAACACCCAGGACATTGATTAGTAGAACTAAGCAAGATACTAATTTTGCTTTATTAAATAGAGAGTGTAGAAATAAATTTCCCCCGTTCCAACAGTCTAGATAGATAATGTTTTTCCCTCAATGTTTACTTGTATATATGAATTTTCCGACCAAAATGTATCTCTTTCACTTACTTGTGACTTCATTCATGCATCTGTGCCTCAGTGTCTACATCTATAAAATGGGAATGATGATATACACCTCCCTTGTAGTATTTTTTCAAACTAAATTAAGCAGAGCATGCAAAACACCCAGGACACTGCTTCATAGATCTAAGTAACATACTTAATTTAGTTTGTTCTAAGTTATACTTTGGAAATTGAGGTTTTTTCTCTCCAACAATGTAGATAGACAATGCTCTTTCCACAAGCTTCAATAGGTATACATAAATTGTCTGACCAAAAAGAATCTCTTTCACTTATGATTACCTTTTAATCCCTCTCTGCCTCAGTTTTTTAATCTATCAAATGGGAATGTTGATAACACCTTCCTAGTTGATTTTTTTTAATTAAATGAACAAGAGCATGTAAAACACATAGGACATTTCTTAGTAGACCTAAATAACATATTTAATTTTTTAATAGAGAGCACTGAAATAAAAAATCCTGTAAAAAAAAATTATCCGCCAATTGAAAAACTTAAAAAAAAAAAAAAAAACACACACACAGGAAACAGTGTTATGTCAGTATGCACAGCAAGGCTTAAGATGTGGAAATCAAGGTTTTTTCTCTCCAACAATATAGATAGACAATGCTCTTTCCACAAGCTTTACTAAGTATACATAAATTGTCTGACCAAAAAGAATCTCTTTCACTTATGATTACCTTTTTAATCCCTCTGTGCCTCAGTGCTTTAATATATAAATAGGAATGTTGATAACACCTTCTTAGTTGAATTTTTTTTTTTAATTAAATGAACCAGAGCATGTAAAACACCTAGGACATTTCTAAGTAGACCTAAATAACATATTTAACTTTTTAATAGAGAGCACTGAAATAGAAATAAAAAATCCTGTAAAAAATTATCATTCAATTGAAAAACTAAAGAAAAAAAAAACCCACAGGAAAGAGTGTTATGTCAGTATGCACAGCAAGGCTTAAGATGGCAATGGGGCTTAGTGTGTCTGAAGTAGAGTAAAGAAGTCAGGTTAGGTTGAAGGGAATGAAGAAAAAGTAGATAAAATCAGACGGTTAGCTAGGACCTATTAAAAAAAAGAAGAAGAATTGAAAATGGGTTATTTTGCCCAACAATCTAGATAGATAATGCTCTTTCCAATGAAGATTTCTAAGTATAGATAAATACGCTCACCAAAAATCATCTCGTTCACTTGCTATTAACTTCATTAATGCCTCTGGCCTCAGTTTCCTCATCTTTAAAATGGAAATGTTGAAAACTCCTTACTCGCAGAATTTTTTTTTTTTTCATTTAAATGAAGCAGAGTATGTAGAATAGCCAGGACATTGATTCTTAGATCTAACTAACATATTTATTTATTTTTTTTACAGAGAGAATTGAAACTATGATTTATTTTGCTCACAATATAGTCAAAACCCTTTCCCATGAATTTTACTAAGTATTGATAAATACTTAGTAAATACTTAGGAACCAGAGATCAAATTGTCAACATCCACTGGATCATCAAAAAAGCAAGAGAGTTCCAGAAAAACATCTACTTCTGCTTTATGGATTAGGACAAAGCCTTTGGCTATGTGGATCACAATAAACTGTGGAAATTCTGAAAGAGATGTGAATACCAGAGCACCTGACCTGCCTCTTGAGAAATCTCTTTGCAGGTCAGGAAGCAACCATTCGAACTGGACATGGAACAACAGACTGGTTCCAAACAGGAAAAGGAGTATGTCAAGGCTGTATATTGTCACCTTGCTTATTTAACTTATGTGCAGGGTACACATCATGAGAAACGCTGGGCTGGAAGAAGCACAAGCTGGAATCAAGACTTCCGGGAGAAATATCAATAACCTCAGATATGCACATGACACCACCCTTATGGGAGAAAGTGAAGAGAAACTAAACAGCCTCTTGATGAAAGTGAAAGACAAGTGTAAAAATGTTGGCCTAAAGTTCAAGATTCAGAAAACAGATTATGGCATCTGGTCCCATCACTTCATGCAAATAGATGGAGAAACAGTGGAAACAGTGGCAGACTTTCTTAATGGAGGCTCCAAAATCACTGCAGCTGGTGACTGCAACCATGTAAGAAAAAGATACTCCTTGGAAGAAAAGTTGTGACCAACCTAGACAGCATATTAAAAAGAAGAGACATTACTTTGCCAACCAAGGTGCATCAAGTCAAGACTATGGTTTTTCCAGTAGTCATATATGGATGCCAGAGTTGGACTGTAAAGAAAGTTGAGTGCCAAAGAATTGACATGTTTGAACTGTGGTGCTGGAGAAGACTGTTGAGAGTCCCTTGGGCTGCAAGGAGATCCATCTAGACCATCCTAAAGAAAATCAGTCCTGAATGTTCATTGGAAGGAATGATGTTGAAGCTGACACCCCAATACTTTGGCCACCTGATGTGAAGAGCTGACTCATTTGAAAAGACCCTGATGCTGGGAAAGATTGAAGGCAGGAGGAGAAAGGGACAACAGAGGATGAGATGGTTGGATGGCATCACCGACTCAGTGGACATGAGTTTGAGTAAACTCCGGGAGCTGGTGATGGACAGGGAAGCGTGGTGTGCTTCAGTCCATGGTGTCACAGAGTTGGACAGGACTGAGCCACTGAACTGAATGAATGATAAAAACACTCACCAAAAAGCATCTCTTTCCCTTAGCAGTAACTTCATTAAGACCTCTAGCCTCAGTTCCCCTGTCTATAAAATGGGAATGTTGACAGCACCTTCCTAGTTGATTTTTCTTTTTTGATTAAAGAGGCAGAGCATGTAAAAACCCAGGACATTGCTTAGTAGATCTAAATAAATATTTATTTTTTCAAATAGATATGAAAGTAGGTTTATTCCCCCAATAACCTAGATAGAAAATGCCCTTTCCCACAAAGTTTTCTACATATAGACAAATACGCTCAGCAAAAAGCATCTCTTTCACTTGTTATTAACTCCATTAATGCCCCTGTGCCTCAGTTTTCTCTTCTTTAAATTGGGAATGCTGATAACATCTTCCTCGTTTATTTTCTGTTTGATTTACTGAAGCAGAACATGTAAAACATCCAGGACATTGTTTAGGGGATCTACGTAACATACTTAATTTGTTTTTAAGTGAATTGAAATCAAGTTTTATATTGCCCTCAATCTAGATAGCTAATTCCCTTTACCACAAATTTACAAAGTCTCAGTAAATATACTCACCTAAAAGCTTCTCAGAGAAGGCAATGGCAACCCAGTCCAGTACTCTTGCCTGGAAAATCCCATGGATGGAGGAGCCTCCTAGGCTGCAGCCCATGGGGTCGCTAAGAGTCAGATACGACTGAAGCGACTTAGCAGCAGCAGCAGGAACTATATTGCAAAGAAGAATGGATAATCTGATCCAACTTTAGTTGACACAGCATTTTACCAGTATTTACATATACAAAAACATCTGGAAAGTTATACAGAGGACCACATGGATCATTTTGAAGTGATAGGATCCAAGGTAAATGAAAACATGAATTTCCAACTTTTCCTATAACAATTACCTAATAAAGAATAGAATAAAATCTTTAAACATCACACTACTCCCTTTCCCTGAGAGATACTGCTTCCAGCTTGAGCTCCAGACTGGAAAATGACTGCACTCAGGTGCCCTGTCATTATCCTCCTGGGCTTTCTATTCTGCATATGTAATAACAAGAAGGTGCTTTTAATTTCAAAAATTCCTTCGAGCTGTAACATTCTTTGGCTTGGTCCGTATCATTCCTAGGTAAGTTCTTTACAAAAAAAGGAAACATACAAAAAGGGCATGTGGGGATTTAATGTCCATAAAACCTCTCATCACACTTTCCCTGTTGTCAATTAACAATGTTGTGATGATTTCAGGTGAACAGCCACAGGGCCTCAGCCACACATACACATGTGTCCATTCTCCCCTAAATTGCCCTGCCATCCAGGCTGCCACATAACATTCAGCATTATCCACTCTTTTTAAAGATTCTTTCCTCAGTACAGAGTATTGAGTTCCCTCTGCTACACAGTAGGTCCTTCTTTGTTATCTATTTTATATATATTAGAGTGTGTGTGACAACCCCAATTTCCAGAGAAAGACGGTTTTTAACCTATGTATTAACAAATAAACAAAACACCCTGGATGCTGAAACAACACACCTAGCAACTCAAGCCAAACAAGAAACAAAAGCAAACTGGCTAAACACAATCCCCGGTCCCATTCTCAGTCCATAGACTCTTGGTTTCTTTCTTAAGATCACCTGTTATATATACATCAGAAAATGATAATAATAATTATAATGATAACTAACCTTTATTTCTCGGCTATCCATAGGGCCATGTAGGGCTGCCCTTGTAGCTCAGCGGTCAAGAATCTGCTTGCCAATGCTGGAGACAGAAGAGATGCGGGTTCAATCCCTGGGCCAGAAAGATCCCCTGGGGCAGGAAATGGAAACTCACTCCAGTATTCTTGCCTGGAAAATTCCGTGGTTAGAGAAGCCTGGCAGGGTACAGTCCACTGACTCACCAAGAGTCGGACACGACCTAGCCACTGAGCCGACAGACATAGGGGAATTCACCGCGGGGCAAAGAGGAAGTCTGTTTCTTAGAAAGGCGGGGACTGGCGGTGGTGGCCTTGACTCTCCCGCGCCCTCTGCTGGGGGCTTGGCTCCACGCTGATCTCCACACTTGTGCCTTCGCTACAAGGTTCCCGCCCTTTGGGCGCTGATGTGAGACTGCCAGGTGGTAAGGGGGGGACTGGAGATTACTAGGGGCTGCAGTGGGGACGTGTGGAGTCTGAGAAGTGAGATGCAGACTGAGGGCAGAGTCTGTGGGGTGGAGAGCGAGGTGCAGCCTGTGGGATGCTGGGTCACCAAGATCTACTTTCCGATATGCGAGTGTGGTCCTGGCACTACCGGT
>SJXQ01000626.1:0-20791 GCA_006408695.1 Aepyceros melampus
CCCGCCCGCGCCCCGGCCCCGCCCGCGCCCCGGCCCCGCCCGCGCCCCGCTCCGTCCCTGCGGGCCTGGGTTTCCTGCCCCCTGTGGCTTCCCAGCGCTTTGGCTAATATTTAGGTGGAGGTCTGAACACGCCCAAACACACACACCCCGAGGGGCCACCCCCAGGCTCCGCGCTAACAATGCTACATCGTCACGGAGTATTAAAACTTTTTGAATGAGTTGTCTCTGCGTCGGGCAGCTCACGTTCGACGTGCTAAAGTGCTCTGCTTTTGCTCAGACCTGGTGAAGCCTGGGGCTCGAGTGGGGCTGGGCAGAGACCCTCGGGTTCACTGCATTCCTGCCTGGTGCCCACGGGCAAAAACACCCTCGTGGCTTCTTGTGCCTGTGGCAACCTTGCCTCACGGTGAAGGATCGCCCGCCAGGGCATGGTGATAGCCAGCCAAAGCCCCGGTCGAATTACCAGCAATGCTTACGGGGCCCTGTAGTTTTTATAGGTGAAACAAAAGCTGTTATTGAGCGTGTGGATGTCTATTGACGTGGCCAAACGTGGTACTTTGATCAGCGTTGGAAAGTTGTTAGACTTGTAAATAGCAAAGGTCGTCGTTGAAATTATGTGGGTGCATATGAACGATTCCAACTACGTATCTAAAACTTTATGTAAGTGGGCACATTAAAGGACTCATCCTTGTCCTTTAGCCTCAGGGCAGAAACCAGGGAAAATTTTCAAACAAGAGAGGGCCAGGGTCGCTTTCGTGTTTACTAGAGCTCTGTCCAGAGTTCACATGGAAGTCAGCGTGCAAGGGGTAAGCGTGAAGCTAGCGGACGGACAGAGGAAGGCACGTGGCACTGGCGTGTGGCGAGCTCTGTGGCCCGGACTCTGAGCGGGGAGCCATGTTTTGGCCCACAGCCGAGGGGAGGGAGCACCATTGCTTAGAGTGCCATGGCAGGCTCGCCGGGACTCACTACAAGAACAGCTGCGCTAAGGGCTTCAGCCTCTCCTTCACGGCAGTGTCTGCTGGAGGCAGGTCCTTGGCCTTCATGAGGACCGCGTGGGCCTCTCGGAAGAGGTCCTCCCCCACCGCAGCTTCCACGCGCTGGCGCCATGCGGCCAGCTTAGGCCGGCTTTTGAAGATGTCACAGCCGGCACTGACGGGCTGCAGGAGAGGGAGCCGACTGGAGGTGCTCAGGGAAGCAGAAGGCCGCCCCGGCCTAGGGATCCCCTGGGTGGATTTTCCCTCCTTTGCCACTAGAGGAAACACTGGGAAACTGCTCAATGTCCCTGCAGGGTGGGGTTTTAGGCCCCTTTTTACAGATGAGGACTGAGGCTCAGAGGGGATGTGACCCACCCAGGGCCCCCCTCTACCCCCAGCCAGAAAGGGCAATGTGAAATGGTGCACGGGCTCCCTCCCGGGGTACCCCGCTGCTCAGCAGCCCCCCTCCCCCACAGCGCTCACATGCATCAGCTCTGTGATGGCCACCAAGTCCGCCACTGAGATGTGGGGCCCAGCCAGGAAGTCCTGGTCCTTCAGGAACTTGTCCTCAAGCAGCTGCAGGCACCGGTCCAGCTCGGCGAGAGTGTTCGCCAGTGTCTCAGGGGGCACCCGCTGGCCCAGGAACACGGGAAACATCATCTGGCAGGCAGAGAGAGGGCTCCGCGTCTGCCTAGGGCCGGGCCTGGTTCTGGCTCTCGTCCTGTTGACCAGCCATCTGCGCATTTCTCCTCACTACCGTCACCCCTTCCTACCCACGGCCACCACCAGCCCAGGCCTCATCGCTGACTCACGCGTGGCCAGCCTCCACCTCTCCCTGGGTCCTCACATCAGGCAGCCAGGGGCTCCCTCTGCAAGCCTGTAGCTTCTCCCTGCATAAAGCCTTCCATGACTCCCTACTGCCCCCTCCCCACAAAGGGCTCAACACACAGCAGCTCTCCCACCACCCCAGGCCTCTCAGATGGGAATCTGCGGGAACTGGCCTGCAGATCCCTCTAGGACGTGCTTCAAGTGTCCGGCCCTGATCAGTGCTCCTGGCTGGGGTCGGCCTCTGCTTTGCCAAGCGCCCAGGTGACCGTCTCGCTCCCGGCCAGTGGGCCACACTCAGTAACAGCGATCTACACTCACTCTCCTCAGCTTCTCTCCCTTCGGCCCTCAAATGCACCAGGCTCCCTCCCCCACCACAGCTTTTATTGTCATTGTTGAGTCCCTAAGTCGTGTCCAAATCTTTTATGACCCCATGGGCTGTAGGCGACGGCCAGGTTCCTCTGTCCATGGGATTTCCCAGGCAAGATTATAAGAGTGGGCTCCCCTTTCCTCCTCCAGGGGCTTTTCCCGACCCAGGGACTGAACCCGAGTCTCCTGCACTGGCCAGCAGATTCTTTACCACTGAGCCACCAGGGAAGCCCGTGGCTTTTAACGCTATGGAAAATTCCTTCGGGCGGAATGGGCCCCAAGATGGAACTCCCTGGCGGTGCGGTGCCAGGACTGCAAGCTCCCAATGCGCTGCTGAGGGCCCAGGCGCCGTGCTCAGCCCCTCACACACACAGGGTGACCACTGGGTACTGGGCCCTGATCACAGACTCAGGGTTCACGGCAAAGGCCTCTGCACATCTGATAAGCAAAATGGCATCTGCATGCTCCTTTAATGCGCATTTGCTTGGTTTTCCCTGAAGTTAAATGTTTTCATCCGCTTACTGCCCCTTTCTCTCTGTCCTTCAGCTACATCTCTGCTGGTCTCTCTGCCTGTTTTTCTCCTGTGTCTTTGTCTGATGGTCTTCTAAGAACATCTTAAATATCAAGAATGTTACTTCTCTCTAACATATCTTTGCCAAGATTTTCCCCAGTGGTTTTTTTTTTTTTTTTTGCTGGCTTTAATTCTCTCTTTTTTCCCCCTTCTTCTACAGATTTCACCACATAAAACTGATGAGCCTTTTCTTTAAGTCTCTTACTGTTATTAGGCTTATCAATCTTTGCATACCCAGAAATTAGATCAACATTTAGTGAAATATCTCATTTCTTCCTACTTTGAGGTTTGTCACTTAACATCTCTCCATCTGAAAAGTATGTGTGTGGCAAAGTGCTTTTCCCCGAAAAAAGGCAAGCTTCCCGGGCAGTGTGACATGTGTAGGAAAGCAGAGGGTTCATTTCCAGCAACTCGGGAATCAAGACCTGATGGGGGCGGGCTTTCCTGGTGGCTCAGGGGTTGTGTCCACCTGCCCGTGCAGGGGAGGACACGGCTTCCATCCCCAGTCCCGGAAGGCTCCACGTGCTTCGGGGCCGTTCAGCCTGCGAGCCGGGGCCCACGAGCCTCGAGTCCCGGAGCCCGCGTGCCCCAGAGTCTGCTTCCAGCAAGGAAGATCCAGCGGAGCCGAAAACAACTAAACAAACAGGTGTGTTTTTGATAAGACACCTGGGGGAGTCGCTCCCAGGCCCTGTGCCTCAGTCTCCTCTCCGGGAAACAAGTCCATTGCCCTGGAGCACCTCTGGCATTCTAGGATTCAGTGTTCTCAGTTTCGACAGAGAGCCTGGCCCCTTGATCATCCCAGGAGAGCTCCCTGCCCCGGGGCTCACCTTCTGCCACATGGCCCGGGTGCAGCTCATCCGGAGGGCTGTGTGCTGCCACGACAGGTACTCGTCCACGCGGGCTCGGGCCTGCAGGTCTTGGGGGTACCAGTGGTCAGGGGCCTCGTACTTGCGGGCCAGATACAGCAGGATGGCCACACTGAGGGACATGGGGGGTGCAGAGGACACGTCCCAGTCCTCATCAGCCATTCCACAGGGACCAGGCCCTGGGTGAGGCCAGGCCCTGACCTCACACGTCTTTCCCCAGAGCCTGTGGGTGGAGCATCTCAGCGTCTTCCTGGTTCTGGTACACAAGCAGGAATGCGAGGCCCAGAGGTCAGGTGACAGCCAGGACCACACAGACCTACGCTGGGCCACCTAGTGTCGCAACGAAGGGCGCTGAGGGGAACCAAGCGTCTCGGGGCTGCAGAGGGCTCCAGACCCGCTCCCCACCATCTCCAGAGCGCAGGCAGTGCCAGGAACGAGACCAGGTGCCCCTTCCAGCCCTGGGCACCTCTGCCCACTTCAAGCCACTCTCCACCCCTTGGGCCAGAACAGGGACTTGGGACACGCAAGCCATGAGCCAAGCCATCAACAGTGGACGCACAGATGGCCGACAGGTGCGGGGCCCATTACCTCTCAGCCAAGGTGAAGTCCCCATCCTTCAGGGCTGGCACCTTCCTCAGGGGGTTCACCTGGACAAAGTCATCGCTGTGGTTCTGGCCTGTGGAGTGGCCGGTGAGGCAGGTGGGGGGACTGCGAGGCCTCTGAGACCTCTGTCCACTCCCACCCCGACAACCAGCCCCCAACTTTCTGGGGTCCCTGTCCTGGGGGGGGCGTCAGGAAAGAGAAGGACACTCCGCTGGTCAGGAAGTGACATCCCCTGAGCCCACCAGAGTTTCCTGTTCCCGTGTCCACCCGCTTTGGACCTGGGCCAAGGAGCATCTCAACTTGGGCTTGGGCGGAGTGACGGGAGGGTGGGTTTCTGCAGGTGCAACCCACCAGCCCTGGTCAACTCCATCCCTGCATCAGGCCCTCCAGCCCCCTCCCTGGGCTCTAGGCTTGTCCCCTGCAGAGCCCCACTTTTCTGTGCTAACTGGGTGACCTGTCCACACACCTGTTCCCAGGCCTGAGCAAACCTCACTCTCACCAGCAATGCCTGACCTGCTCAGCCACTCAGCCCTCCCGCAGGTTGCTCCTCTTTCCTTCTTGTGCCAAACTTCCACACTCCTTCCCCACCAGGGCCCCCCAGTCTGGCTCACGTCTGCATACTGCAGCCCTTCCACCACCACCAGCAGCTCAGGCCCGTGTGGAGGGGAGGCCAAGTAGTGAGTGTGAAGCCGGAGGCTTTAGCGGAATGGGGCTCCAGCCTGGCCACAGGACCACCTGCGGGCCTCTCTGCTCCTTCTCCCTTGTGGGCAGTATCACCACGATCCATTCTCCCTCCAGAAACAGGCTCTGTGCCCGGCCCTCACCCCAAGGATCACTGAGAAGGCAGAGCAAGGTGGCACCAAAGCACCTTGGCTCAGCCTGAGGCGCCAGAGGCAGAAGGCGGGCAGACTCAGCCAAGCACGGTGTCGCTCCCAGCCTGCCCAAGGGGTTCTGAATCCAGAGCTCCTCCTAAGGTCCGGTGACAGCCCTGCCCCTCTCCACGGGATTCTGCCCAAGTCGAGGGGACCTAGGCGGGCACAGGTAGGAGTAAAGCGGAGGCCAGATACAGGTGAACAATCTTCTGGGCAGTCACGCATGGGGGCTGCCGCTGCTGGGAACCAGGAGGCCGCATCACTGTTTTCTCCGAGCCAAGCCGTGGTGTGGAGAGCCGTCTCTCCACTTTCCTCCACTTCTTCGCCCCGCCCCAACCCCGGCCGCACCCGGCACTGCTGTCTGCCTGCTCTGTTCCCCCTTAACCTGGGTGTGAAGAACGGTTGGTATTCGCTAGGCGAAGGTAAAACGGACAATACACAACCGATGGCCGAAGCCACGGTTTCCGCCGGGAGTCTGTCTGCACCGGCCTCCCGACTCGGGGGCCACAGGGACACCCAGCCCCCGGGCCTGCTTGCTTGTCCTGCCCACCTTTGAGCAGGTCCACGGTGCGCAGCTCAAAGGGGATGCGGTTCCTCTTGGCGAAGATGTAGACGGCGCGGCAGGGCTGGGACAGCAGGTCCAGATAGAGCTCCAGACCCATGGCGCGGGAGGGAACGGCGGGCAGGACCCACGGACAGGAACGGCAGCCGGCAGGCTCACCGGTCACCGGTCACCTAGCCGAGAGATGTGCGCAGCTCCTAGTACCCGAGCCCGGCCACACCCTCCCCGCCCATTGGACGGCGCCGGAGAACTTTGGGCCAATCAGCGGCGGCCTCGCTCTCCCTCCTTCCCTCTGCGGGGTTCTGAGCTGGGCTCCCTCTCCTGCCCGGCAGGGTTCAGGGAGATGGACTCTGTCTCTCCGCCGGGTCAGCCCCCTCACCCGGACATCAACCTGCGTCAAATGGAACGGGACGGGAGGGGTACTGGGGGAACGAGATCAAGGGCGCTTCCAGCGCAGACACTCAGTGAATTTAGAGTCAGAGGGTTAGCCCAGGCCACCTCCCCGCTCAGAGAAGGGGCTGAAAGAGGAGGGACTTCAGAGTCCCCAGGAACACAGAGAAGTAAAAGGCGCTGCAGCCTCCCGGGGGCCCGCGGCTCAGGGCGGAGGTGGGGGAGGGCGTGTGGTCCTCTGCGCCCAGCAAAGACCAGACCACAACCTCCGGAAGCCACCCCTCACCACGCTTCTTTACGCTCCCGGCTAATCTTCGCCTCCCTCCTAAAAAACAGAGCCTCATGAGACTCATCTATGAGGTTTGTGGGTGGGCCCGGAATCTTCCCACTTTCTTTGCAGGGCCAAACCCCTCCAACCTCAAGCCTGGGGCTCCTGAGGTCTTTGGCTGTGATGCCTTCATCCTCTAAGCAAGTCTCCCAGGTGAAAAAGGCCGTGTCCCCAGGGACTTCAGGCTTCTCTGATAGCTCAGTTGGTAAAGAGTCTGCCTGCAATGCAGGAGACCTCAGTTCAATTCTTGGTTGGGAAGGTCCCCTGGAAAAGGGATAGGCTACCCACTCCAGTATTCTTAGGCTTCCCTTGTGGCTCAGCTGGTAAAGAATCTGCTTGCAATGTGGGAGACCTGGGTTCAATCCCTGGACTGGGAAGATCCCTTGCAGAAGGCAAAGGCTACCCACTCCAGTATTCTGGCCAGGGAAATTCCATGGGCTAGTTCATGGGGTAGTAAAGAGCGGACGCGACTGAGTGACTTTCACTTCACTTCACTTCCAGGGACTTCCCTGGTGGTCCAGTGGCTAAGACTCTCTGCTCTCAAGGCAGGGCACCCAGGTTGGATTCCTGATCACAGAACTAGGTCCCACATACCAGGACTAAAGATCTTGCAAGCTGCAATTAAGACTTGTGAGTACCTGTGCTAGTCGGGTCTGACTTTTTGAGACCCCCGTGGACTGTAGCCTGAGAGGCTCCTCTGTCCGTGGGATTTTCCTGACAAGTATACTGGAGTGGGTTGCCATTTCCTCCTCCAGTGGATCTTCCTGACCCAGGGATTAAGCCCACCTCTCCTGTATTGCAGACCTACTAAGACCGAGGGCAGCCAAATAAATAACTAAAACAAACAAAAAACAACAAAAATCTATTCCCAAACCCAAGACTCAGAGAAAGCCCAACTGGGGGGGGAAAAAAATAACACCTTAAGAATAGCTTGGCCTTCCTGGGCCCTTGGCTCCCAGTTTAAGAAAGATCTATCCCATCAGGAGTGAACTTTCTCCAGGCTGGATGGGGCCATGTTCTCCACCCCCTCCAGGGGACTGACCTCCACCATAACTCACCTTTGGCAGGACTACTGCGATATCCAATCTCCCTGCTTCCTCCCTGGCCACCCTCCAGTCCAACCCCCACCAACAATCAGAATGTTATTCTAAAATGCAGTCTGAGCATTCCGTTCCTGTTCAGGTTCTGCAGCTCTGAGGTGTGGCAATTCAGGCCCCACTTGAGCGAGTCCTGACCCGGGGAGCTGCTGTTTGGCGTCTCCTCCCCACCATGCCCTCAAGGTCGGTGCAGGACTCGTGATTCACAATGCTTGGTGCTGAAAGGGTGACTGGCCCTGCACAGACAGTGTTGGCAACTCTGCAGCCGACACATGTGGAGACCTGTTGCCTCTACCGTCCCTGTCGAAGAGCCAGTGGACATTTGTTAATTTCACTCTGGACAACCAGTCTGTGGAAAGCTAATCCACTGGGCCTGTGAAGCCGGCATCTTTCAAAGAGAGGCCAAAACCGCGGCCAGGACAGATGGAAGGCCAAATAAAGCGCACCTCAGAGTTAGAAGCAAAGGCTCAGGCTGAGCCCAGGTTTATTTCCCAGACTGGAAAGAAAACGCAGATGAAAGGAGACGAGGTCTGGGTGTGCCACTCTCTTTGTGGCTTTGCAGCCCCAGTGACAGATGGGTGGGAACCTGGCCCCGGGAGCAGAGGACTCAGGCAGGCAAGCCTCGGCTCTCGGGTCTGCCTCTCAAGGGACGATGGAAATGGAGTTGCTCTGCGAATGGCCAACAGCAGAGCAGAGGCGAAGCTTCCTGGCTCACTGGATCATAGCCAGCACTTTGGGCAGCATCTTCTGCTTTAAGGTGGGGTCTGCAGGCTGAGAGTCCTTGGCCTTCAGGATGACCTCATGGGCCTCCTGGAAGAGGACCTCCCCCACCGCTGCCTCCACGCGCTGGCGCCACGCGGCCAGCTTGGGTCGGCCTTTGAAGACTTCGCAGCCGGCACCCACAGGCTGTAGGCAGAGAGGGGACGGGATGGGTGACCACGTATCGCAACACCAACCTGGTTTGGAGGCCATGGAACTGCAGAAGCTCTCTCCACAGGGTCCCACAGCCAGGGGCATGGTGTGAGCAGGACTTCAGCGCCACCCAGGACCCCCCTGCCTCATCCCCCCACCACCACCCGTAGCACTCACATGCATCAGCTCCGTGATGGCTACCAGGTCAGCCAAAGAGATGTGAGGCCCGGCGAGAAAGGCTTTGTCCTGGAGGAACTTGCCCTCAAGCACCTGCAGGGCCATGTCCAACTCGGCCAGTGTGGTGGCCAGCATCTCAGGAGAGACTGGCTCACCCAGGAAGACAGGGAGCATCACCTGATGGCAGGCAGGCAGAGTGGGGGTTAGGGGCTGGCATTCCTACCTCACCTCCAGGGCAGCACCTGAGACTTTAGGTGTAAAAGGCCCTTTAAATATAAATATAAATATAAATATAAATACAAATATAAGGTCTTTAACTTAAAAGACCATCAGAGGGTAGTTCTGATTTATTCACATCAGGAAATGCTGTAGAGTAGTTAGAAAAAAATGCATTAGGTCCACCTGCAGCGCTGTGGGAAAATGCAAGCTGCAGAACCATCTGAGAGCGTTTATATGAAATTGTAAGCACTCGAAGCAAAGCATTGCTTTTGGGCTACACATAAATGTAACGATGTAGCAGATTATGGACTGAAAGAACTTGACCCCGAGCTCAAGGGGCAGGCAGCGGGGGCGGACTTCAGGAAGGGAAGGGCAACCAGGAGGCCTGTTGGGCTTTGTTCCCTAATGCTTCTTATATATATCAGAAATGATAGAAGACACAACAATGAAACTGGTGACCCAGAATTAAAGATATGCTTTCAGAAAGGAGGAGTGCACCTCTGAGAAGAATACGGAACGTCACGAAAACCCACCATCATGATGACCCTAGAAAGAAAATAAACTTGTTTTTTTTTAAGTCATAAAAGAATACAGAACTTTAAAAGAAAAAGGAAAAATAAAAGAAAGAACAAAAAGTAGAAAAGAAAAAAGCCTAAACCTGCCTGTCCAATACGGAAACCACCAGCCACAAGAGCTCTTAAATATGACTGGTCTTAGACGAAATGTGCCGTGAATGTAAAATACACACCAGGAAACAGACACGGATCAATGAAAGGACAGCGAGCCCAGAAATAAACGCACATGCTTCTGGCCAACTAATCCATGACAAAGGACACAAGAACATACAAGGGAGAAAAGACAGTCTCTTCCATCAGCGGTGCAGAGAGGACTAGGCAGCTACATGAAGACAAATGAAAGTAGAGCATTCTCTAAGGCCATAAAGGTAAACTCAAAATGAACTAGAGACTTAAACATAAGACCGGAAACAGTAAAAACATGGGCGGAAGCCCTGAGGGGCACTCAGGCGCCGCTGTTGATGGACACCGGTGTTGCGGCCACATTCTGGCTTCTGTGAATAATGCCGTTGTGAACGTGGGTACAGTGATCTCTTTGAGATCCCGCTTCAGTGATTTTGGGTATACGCCGCCCAGAAGTGGAATTGCTGGGTCATATGGCAATTGTATTTTTAATTTTTTTGAGGAACCACCATGCATTGTCCACAGAAGCTATTCCCCTTGCCATTCCCATCAACATCAACAGCACATAGGAGTTTCGATTTCTTCTTTTCCTTCCTAACACTTGTTATTGTGCTTATCCATCTATCTGTCTGGGCTTCCCACGTGGTGCAGTGGTAAAAGAATCCACCTGCTAAGGCAAGAGACGCAAGATACACAGGTTCGACCCTGAGTCAGAGAGGAAGAGGGAATGGCAACCCGCTCCAGCCTGGAGAATCCCATGGACAGAGGAGCCTGGTGCGCTACAGTCCATGGCGTCACAAAGAGTCAGACACGACTGAGCGGGCAATCCTTGACATACCTGTCTATCTGTAACAGCCATCCCAGCAGGGATGAAGTGGTATTTCATTATCGACATTAAAAAAAAAAATCTTTATTGAATTTATTACAATACTGCTTCTGTTTTGTGTTTTGGTGTTTTGGCCGCAAACCATACGGGATCTTAGCGCCCAGAGATCGAACCTGCACTCACCACTGCGCTGGATGGCAGTCTTAAACACTGGACTTCAGGGGATCCCCTCATTATATTTTTAACTTGCATTTTCCTAAGGATTAGTGATACGGAACATATTTTCACGTGTTTATTGCCAAAATCATACCACTGATACTCTGAGTATTTTGGGTTAAGTAAAAATATATTCAACTGTTTCTTTTGACTTTTTAATTATGGCTACTGGAAAATTTTAAACTACATATGTGTCTCACTCTTTACTTTTGGGGAGCACTGGACAAAATGAGCTAAATTCCAGAGGGCATGAACCTCCCAAGGTAAGCCACATTCATCCCGGGGGTCCAAGCAGGTCGGGCTGCAAACCTGCCATCTGTCTGGGAGTTTTCTGATGAAGCAGCCACGCGGGGGACTTAGGGCAGGGCTGAGAAGCAGAGCGACCTCTTGCTTGTAGTTGGTGCTAGATTCCATATCCTTGCTGGAGGAAAATGAGCAACCTGATTCCACCCTCAAGACATTTCTGAAACCAGAGATGAACTGAACTGTAACTAAAACCGCATCCCAGCCCCAATCCTGACTAGCTGGAAGAGACGAACCTGCCACCGAGGATGCTTGATAGAAGAAAGCGCAAGCCCTGTGTGAGGCATTTACGGTGCACTCCGTTCCACTCTCCTTTTTATATAACATGTAGCGCACAGGCAGAAATTCTAACACATGTAAAGAAAGAGGAAAATGCGGCGTTCCCTGGTGACCTAGCGGTCAGGATTCCATGTCACTGACGTGGTCCAGGTTCAGTCCCTGGTCAGGGAACTGAGGTCCCATAAGCTGCATGGTGTGGCCAAAGTGTAAAAGAAAAAGAGAAAAAGAGGAAAATGTGACCCCTAATAACCTCATGCGAAGAGTTGACTCATTGGAAAAGACCCTGATGCTGGGAGGGATTGGGGGCAGGAGGAGAAGGGGACGACCGAGGATGAGATGGCTGGATGGCATCACGGACTCAATGGACGTGAGTCTGAGTGAACTCTGGGAGTTGGTGATGGACAGGGAGGCCTGGCGTGCTGCGATTCATGGGGTCGCAAAGAGTCGGACACGACTGAGCGACTGAACGGAACGGAACGGAATAAAGATGGCAAAAGACAACCAATAGAAACCAACCCGCAGAAAACCCAGGGGCTAGAATTAGCTAACAAAAACTTTAAAGTAACTATTATAAGAATCAATACATTAAAGAATTTAGAAGAAAAGATAGACCAAGTGGGTGAATTTCACCAGAGAAATGGAAACTCTAAAAAAGAACCACATGGAATCTCTAGAACTAAAAAAAAAACCACATATTTCAAATACAAAGAATGTACTAGACGGGCTTAATGGCAGCTTGGGCAAACAGAGGAAAGAAGTGGGAAGTCAAAGCCGGGTCAACAGAAGCTACTTAAACTGAAAGGAAGAATGTGAGGTTGCCCGTGCCCTTGTGGGGCGATGCCCTACCGCCCCCCTCCGCGGGGAGATCACCTCACCTTATGCCACAGGGCTCGGAGGCAGTTTCTCCGCAGGGCTGTGTGCTGCCAGGCCAGGTACTCGTCCACACGGGCACTGGCCTGCAGGTCCTGAGGGTACCAGTGGTCGGGGACCCTGTACTTGCGGGCCAGGTAGAGCAGGATGGCCACGCTGTGGGCGAGGGGAGGACGTGTTGGAGGGCGGGGGGCAGGGGGCCCACTGAGCCGCAGCTTGATACAGAGTCCCTTCCTGAATCTTCCTGATCACACACCAAGCTATTTTCTCCATTTCTAGACAAGGAAGCCAGGCTTTAGAACAAGGATGGGACTTGTCCAGGGCACACAGGCTTTGGAGGCTGAGCTGAGTCTCCCTGAGGCTAACAGGCAAGCTCCTTCTATCACTAGGCTAAATTCCACGGCAAGTCCTGCCAAGAGTTCAGAGCACAGTTTCTAACGGGAGGACCAGAGAGAGCTTCCTGGAGGAGTCAGCACCAAAGTGGAGCCTTGCAGAAGCTCAATTGCTTCCAGTTCCTTCCAGCCTGCACCCACTCTCATCATCCCACATTCGAGACCCCCAGGAGGCCTGACGCTTCAAAAAGGCTTTCCTGCCATCCCTTCATTGCTTGTTCTCTGTCGTCCCTCTGTCCTCCCTAAAGCATCCTGCCGGAAACACAGGAGGGTGGGGAGCTGTGGGATCTTGGACAAGCAAGACAGACAAGGTTCCTGCAGCCCCCCTCCTGCCCTGGGTTAGCTGGGCTGCCTTGCTGTTGGGGTGGCAGGGCCAACCCGGAAGGACAGTGAATGTGGGAATTTGGGGCCACCGGGAAGGCCTTCATGAACTCAGGGTACCCCAGGGGCTGGGCACCCCAGCCAAAGGGGCAGAAAACCTCTGTATCTGCCCCCGGACCAAGCTCCCTACTGAGAATCCTGCTTCCACACCGAGCTAAACAGTTCACTTTTTTTTTTTTTTTCTACTTTTGTTCCCAGCAAGGGAGTTCCGAGGAAGACGAGGTCCCTGCTGTGATGGCAAATGTCCATGTGACTGGTGGTCCTCCCAGGGAAGGGCAACCCAGAGATGGGACGACCAGGAGACTTCAGTACAAGTTTGGCCAGGGGGCAGCCCTCTGGGGGATGAACCGCCCTGCCCTGCCCTGCCCTGCCCCCCTGCCCGGGGAACCCCCCCTCACCAACCACCACAAGACTGGTGAGGTGCTTGCTTTTCCACCCGTCCCTGTGAACTGAAACTGTGGGCAGGAGGAGCCAGGGGTCCAGCCCTGACTCTCTGCGGGATGTTGGACTGAGGGCCCTTCACCTCGGAGGGACGAGATGGTTCCATCAGGGTCTGCCAGCAACTCTGGGGCCCCAGTTACCTCTCGGTCAAGATGAAGTCCCCATCCTTCAAGACTGGCACCTTCTGCAGGGGGTTCACTTGGGCAAAGGCATCGCTGAGGTGCTGGCCTGCGGAGAGTCCAGTGTGGTGCATAGTGGGGAGGAAAACGCCCTGCCCTGCCTGGCTGTGCCCACCTGTTGTACCCACCCCCCTCAAAAGGCCCCAACCGCAGTTTCATGGCCTTCTCCAGCCCCTGGCCGCTCTTGGTGTGGAAAAGGCTGGCAGGGGCTGCTGTGGGAGAAGTGGGAGGTTCTGCCAGCTGTTGCAAAAGAGAGCTCGACACCCCTTGCCAAGTTCCTGTGGGCATAACCTCCTCCACTAGGAGCCCCCTAAAACAGAGCTTAGGAGCTCCGTCCAGGGCGGGGCCTGTCCTTGCTCAGGCCTGCAGACTCCCACTCTCTGCCTTTTCACCATCGCCAGCATCACTGGCTCCCGTGTGGGGTCTGGGGGTGTCCCAGCTGCAGGGACTGGGAGACTGGCCCCCTGAGTGGACTCTGGCTTCCTTCAATGCCACTTTCCCTGTGGACCCTAAGGATAGGTTCCCAAACACAGACAAGTGGCCTCTTCCTAGCGTCCACTTGAAAAGTGAAAGTAGTTTAGTCGTGTCCGACTCTTTGTGACCCCATGGACTACACAGTCCATGGGTTCTCCAGGCCAGAATACTGGAGTGGGTAGCCCTTCCCTTCTCCAGGGGATCTTCCCAACCCAGGGTTCGAACCCAGGTCTCCCACATTGCAGGTGGATTCTTTATGAGCTGAGCCACCAGGGAAACCCAGGAATACTGGAGTGCGTAGCCTATCCCTCCTCCAGGGGATCTTCCTGACCCAGGAATCAACATTGCAGGCGGATTCTTTACCAACTGAGCTATGAGGGGGTGTCCATTTACTTGCAGCCAACGTCCCCTGGACCCTCTGTGTCCCTTTGCTCACTCCACCCTGGGCACCAGGGACAGACAGAGCTGGCCCTGTTCTTAGGGTCCCACTGAAGCTCCCCGGAAAGGTGCAGCCCAGAGTCCCCTGGGACCCTGACCTCTACTTGAGCTCACGTGAGTGTTCTTTGCCCCTTCAGATGCAGCCAGAGAGAAACTTCTGGGAGGCATGGGTCATCACTGCTGCCCCTGCTCCACAGATTTCAGGGGCTCCCCAGAACCCCAGGAGCAGGCAAAGCTGCCCAAAGCCATCTGCTGTCCCCCACGGCCTCACCTCTCCAGCCTCTCTCCTCCCTTTCCCCCTACCCTTCAGACTGTCCCTTCACCAGGACCCTCCCCTCCTCTCCTGCAGTGCCCTCTGTGGGACAGCCTGGCTGGGACGCCCCTTTGTGCCCACTCCCTCTCCCCTACCCCACACTCTGCAGAGGTGGCCGCTGGGCAAGCCAGGGGGCCAGTCCCCCGAGGAGGCTGGAGGAGATGGTGACCCAGGCCTCGGGACAGGCTGGCACAAAGGCAGAACGACTTGTTCTGTGCGGGGGTGGGGGTGGGGAGGCCCACAGGCCCCGCCCCCCGCCGCCCACTAGCAGCACCGGAGCACTGCCTTCCCTACCCGCAGCTGCCCTGGCATGCCAGCTGTGCCCTTGGGACTCTGGGGATCTGCCAGAGAGAGTACAAACCCTCAGTGTGCTGGGCTCATCAACGCCCCCGCCGCCCCCCGCAGTCCCCCTCCTGCTCTCCGCATCCCCAGCGCCGGTGCCGCCTTCTGAGAACGAGTGAGACAGAGGATAAGGTAGGCTCAGGCAAAGCAAGAGGAGGAAGGAAGCGGCGGGCGGGCGCCCAGGGCAGCGGGGCCAGAGCATCAGCAGTTGGGGCCACAAAGGACGGACTCGCTCTGCCTCACCCCTCAAGCGGCCCCTAAATGCCTTTCCTCCTGTCCCTGTCTCTTCACCCAGTCCCCGTCCCGATGCCTAGTGGCAGCCCCTGTTCGTCAGGTTCCTCCATTCCTCACGCGCCGCCCCTCAACCCCGGCTCTTTTACTCTGCTTCAACTGAGCCCCCCACTCCTCGTCGTCCATTCCAGGGTCCCAGCCAAGTCTGGGGATCCCCAAATCTCCGATCTTCCTGGCGGCTGGCCGCAGGCCGGGTGAGGCTCGGGGAGGGGCTCCCCCGAGCAGTGTTTGACCTCCCCTGCCCACCCCCACCTCTCGGTCCCGCAAACCCGGGCCGGGCGTCCACCTTTGCGCAGCTCCACGGTGCGCAGCTCGAAGGGGATGCGGTTCTTCTTGGCGAAGATGTAGACGGCGCGGCAGGGCTGGGACAGCAGGTCCAGATAGAGCTCCAGACCCATGGCGGGGGCGGGCCGGCCTCCACGCAGGGGACGCGGGGCTCAGCGGGCCGCGACCTCGGAGCCGCGCTCGCCCGCCCCCACGCGCCGCTCCCCATAGGCGCTCGGGCCGCACGCTCGGGCCCAATCGCCGGCGCCCGGCGGGCCTGCGGGGCGGGGGCTCAGGAAGACCCCCCCTGGGGGAGGCGGGCCGGCCACGCCCAGGTTCTTCTGACAGAGCAGAACATCGTCAAGGGTCTTGCCGGCTGCGGCGTGTGTCAGAAGTTCCTGTTTTTAGGGATGAGGAAATCGAGGCCCAGAGGGATCACGGGTCCAGAAAGTCTGACTCCAGCATCCACGGTCTTGGCCCCAAGCTGCAGAGATCCGGCGCCATCAAGAGGTAAGTTCAGTTCAGTCGCTCAGTTGTGTCCGACTCTTTGTGACCCCATGGACTGCAGCACACCAGGCCTCCCTGTCCATCAACCAACTCCCGGAGCTTACTCAAACTCATGTCCATCAAGTCGGTGATGCCATCCAACCATCTCATCCTCTGTTGTCCCCTTCTCCTCCTGCCTTCAACGTTTCTCAGCATCAGGGTATTTTCCAAGGAGTCAGTTCTTTACATCAGGTGGCCAAAGTATTGGAGTTTCAGCTTCAGCATCAGTCCTTCCCATAACGCTCAGGACTGATATGACCAAGAGGCAAAGCGTCAGCGCTCACTCCCTTGCCCCAGCGCGCCCCTGGAATTTGACACAGGTCTTCCTGCCCCCAGCACAGTGCCTCCGTCTCATTCCCTGAGTGTGTTTCTTCCTCCTCTGGGCCTCTGTTTCTCCATCTTTGAAAATGCTGGGAAAGATCCAGCAAGCCTGATTCTGGGCATATATTCAAAGAAAATGAAAACAGGATCTCCAAGAGACAGACATCTCCAACCCCATGTTCACTGCAGCCAAGCTAGAGTAATAATCTAAGTGTCTGTTAAGGGGTGAGTGGATGGAGAAAATCTGGAGATTACTCACGGACGCATATTGAGGTGGAGAAGGAAAATGGCAACCCACTCCAGTGTTCCTGCCTGGAGAATCCCCACGGACAGAGGAGTCTGGCGGGCTGCAGTCCATGGGGTCGCCAGTCGGGCGTGACTGAGTGAGTGAGCACACGCATGTATCGAGGACTCTTGTATTCAGCTTTAAGAAAGGAAATCTTGTCATTTGCAACAACATGGATGGACCCGGAGGTTATTATGCTAAGTGAAATGTCAGACACAAGAAGACAAATACTGCCTGGTCTTACTTGTGTGGAATCTTAAAAAGTGGGAGTCTTACAAGCAGGGATTAGAACGGTGGTTACCAGGGGCTGGGGTGAGATGGGGAATGGCAACACTGGTTAGAGAGTAGAAAGCTTCGGGTACCCAAGATAAATAAGTTATGGAGTGTGGTAGCTACAGTTAACAGGACTGCGTGGTACACGTGCAATTTGCTGAGTAGTTCTTAATTATTCTTACCAGGAACAACAGAAAAAAGGTAACTGTCTGCTGAGAAAATCACAACCCGAATGCTGTGAGTGAAGTTTGATCCATGGTCTTTCAGAGAATAGTAGCCTTTTCAAAAATCCATTTTTTTTTTGATTCACTGATCTTCTCTGTTGTTTTTCTATCCTGTCTCCACTCAAATCTTTGTTATTTCTTTTCTCCTGTTGGCTATAGCTTTAGTTGGCCTTTTTCTACTTCTCCAGGTGTAAGTTAGGTTGTTGATTTGAGATCTGTATGCTGCTGCTGCTAAGTCGCTTCAGTCGTGTCCGACTCTGTGTGACCCCATAGACGGCAGCCCACCAGGCCCCTCCGTCCCTGGGATTCTCCAGGCAGGAACACTGGAGCGGGTTGCCATTTCCTTCTCCAATGCATGAAAGTGAAAAGTCAAAGTGAAGTCGCTCAGTCATGTCTGACTCTTAGCGACCCCATGGACTGCAGCCCAGCAGGCTCCTCTGTCTATGGGATTCTCCAGGCAAGAGTGTTGGAGTGGGTGAGATCTGTATGCGTTCACAGCTATACAATGGCCTCTTAGCCCTGTTTCTGCTGCCTCTCGTAAGTTTGGGTCTGTTGTGTTTTTAATTTTTTAAGGTACTTTCTAATTTCCCTTGTGATTTCTTCTTTATTCATTGGTTGTTTAAATGCATTTTTAAAAACATTTCATTTCCTAGCTTTCCTTCTGTCATTGATTTCTCATTGCATTCCATGGTGTTCAGAAAACACACGTCATGTGATTTCAATCAGTTTAAATTTCTTGGGATTTATTTTATGACCTCAGCCAGGGTCTATCCTGGAGAATACTGCATGTGCCGTTTAGAAGATCATGTATTTTGTGTTGCGGGTGCTGTGCTGTGTAGCCGGCAGGCCGATGGGTTTATTTTCTTTAAACTATCTATATTACTTATTTATTTGGCTGCAGCGAGATACATACTTATTGCTTAGTTGCAGCAAGTGGGGTCTGCCATCTTCATTGTGGCGTGAGGGGTCTTTAGTTTGGGCAAGCAGACTCTTAGTTGTGGCACGGGGGATCGAGTTCCCTGGCCAGGGATTGAACCTGGGTTCCCTATGTTGGGAGCATGGAGTCTTAGCCTCTGGGCCACCAGGGAAGTTCCCGATAACGTTAGACTGTGGTTCAAACCTCCACTTCCTGCAGGGTCTCTGATCTCGTTCTTCCATCCACTAGTGAAAGTGGAGCACTAGAGTCATCAGCTGTCACACAGACAGTTTACTCGTGTGCAAACTTTCATTTTCCAGTTCCTTTTGGAAGCTGAGGGGACTCACAACTGCTACCCAGCCCCAGGCGCATCTCGGGCTCAGGAGCCACGGGAGTTGTTTCAGTTCTTTATTAGGCAAAGAAGCAGTGACTTTCAGCGTCTCCCTTAAGGAAAGGGGTTCGGGGGCTGAGCCGGCCAGGCCCGTGGGCTGAGCTGCCTCTACTTGAACTTCTGCAGCAAATCGCAGATCCTCTCCTTGACCATCGGGTCCAGCGTGGAGCAGTCCCATTCCGCCAACTTCACCAGCCGGTCGTGGGCCTCGCAGAAGAGGCTGGAGCCGATGGCCAGCTCCACCCTCATGCGCCACTCGGCCAGCTTGGCGCTGCTGAGGAAGACATTATGGTTGCCGGCCATGGGCTGTGGACAGACGGAAGGAAGGCATGCTCAGCCGGTGGACCAGCCCCACCTGGGCCCCGCCTACAGCCACAAGACTTCCCATTCGCCCCTGCAGCCAGTGAGCCTGCTGACCTCTGAGGCCTGGCCAGGGCTCAGAGGTCATGTAACAGACGGAGGCGGGGGTGGGGGACCCTGAGTGGCTCTCTTGTCACTGGTCTTGCTCCACGGCTCCTGAGTCCCTCTCAGAGGGGCCCGTGACCCAGGGGTTCCCACTTCTCCAGTGTGAAACCTCCCAGGGGTCTTGCCTTCTTCCATGGAAACCCCCTGCCCCCAGACAGAGGTGGGAGGAATTCAGTTATTTCTCCCTGTGTTGAACCTCCCTCTGTGATCAAGCACAGGAACTGCGATGAGAGGCCCAGCCAGCAGCCCAAGATGTCTGGGTGGGTGTGGGGTGAAGCGCAGGGGGCTGCACCACCTGGGACAGAAAGCCTGGGACTTTTTTTTCCTCCCTGTGCTGGTCTACACTGCACACTGACCAAGGACCAAAGTGGCCACTTTGCATACTGGCCAGGGTCTCAACTCCATCTTGCACACCGGCTCGGTCAGAAGGGCCCACCCTCCCCTGCACGCAGAAGCTGCATGAATGTCCCCCACCCAGAAGTGTCCCCCAAGCAGAGCAGATGGGCCCGTGGGCCCAAAGCCAGGGAGCGGCCCTGTCCAGCTGCCCTGACTGGAGCTCTGGAAAAGAGGGGCCCTTTGGTCAGAAGGACACTTTGGAAGCCTCTGGACTCTTCCTGGAGGGTCCTTTGGGAGGAGGAGGCCCCTGGGATCCCGGCTGACTGAGCAGGCTCACCCTCCGGCTCCCGTCCCCATGGAGGACTCTTCCTGAAACACTAACGACCGTGATCCTCCCTGGTTCGAAACCTGGGCTTCCTGTGGTTCGCCCGGGGTCGGGGCCAGGCACCCAGGCGTGGCCCCCCTCCGCCAGCCTCTCTGCAAGTCGCGGTCGCAGGGGAGCCCCTCGTCTGCTCCGCCCCGCTGCATACCTGCGTCATCTCACCAGGGCTACCAGGTCAGCCAGGGAGATGTTGTCCCCAGTGATGAACATCTTGTCCTGCAGAAACTTTTCCTCGAAGAGCTTCAGGTTGTTCTTCACCTCCGCCAGCATCTGCTCCATCTTCTCAGCTGGGACCTCGTCACCCGTGATCTTTGGGATCAGCAGCTGCCCGGGGTGGGGGAGGGGAGGGAGAGGAGGCCCCATCTGACCCTCCAGGCCTCTGGAGGCCCCGTCTGACCCTTGCCTGCTAAGAGAGGTGGTGGACAGTACCAAGGATGTAAAGTGGTGTTGCCTCCGTTGGCAGTTCCGGTGGGTAGAAGTCGCCTGGGGCCCTTGCTCAGAAGGACGTGAGGGACTTCCCTGGTGGTCCAGCGGCTAAGACGCTGAGCTCCCAATGAAGAGAGGGCCCAGGTTCGATCTCAGGTCAGGGAACTAGGTCCCACATGCTGTAACTAAGAGTTCACGCACCATGACTAAAGATCCCCACGCGGCCACAGAGATTGAAGACCTTGTGTGCTCCAGCTAAGACCCAGCACAGCGCCAAAAGATCAATTAATAGAAGATCAAAAAAAAATAAAGGACTTGAGGTCCCAGCAGGAAAGCGTCCTGTGATTGATGAGTGATGTCTGCCACAGGTGTAGCATAAGAAGTAGGGACACGTGGACTGTTTATTTGTCATCTTCAAACATGACGGTCTTTCCGGGCCCTTTCACTTTTTTTTCCTTCCACTGCACAGCTCGAGGCTTGCAGGATCTTAGTTCCCCAACCAGGCTCTGAACCCAGCAGTGACAGCGGCAAGTCCTAACCACTGGACCACAGGGGATTTCCCAGCTCTGAGCCCTCCAGTTCAGAATGAAATGTCTTGAATCCTATCCTGGCTTGAGTGACGCCAGCCCCTCCCGGGTGCCCTTCCCCCTAGTCCCTATAAGGCTCTTTCTTACCCAGTGGTCTGTGTCATACCCCCCACAGCTCTGTAAGGCGGGCAGGAGAGGGAGCTGCAGAAATGAGGCTCAGAGCAGGGTG